>VZRZ01008827.1:106626-184049 GCA_013398175.1 Climacteris rufus | reverse complement strand
AAAATTGAGCCTTAAAAGAACTTCAGAGAACTAAACTCCAAAGTAACTTAAAGCAAGCTTAATTTGGAAAGAACTTATCCTCAAGGGACTGAGACTTAACAAATTCAAAACAATAGAATTTGAATTCAACAACTCTTAACAGAATGCAACCCTATTAGCACCTGAGCTAACAATAAGGAATTTTTAAATAGCTCTTTTGAATAGCATTCTCAGAGAAAAATACATCTGGGGTTTTTTTTTTCAAAGGATTTAATAAGTGGCCAAATTTAGCATGGACTTCCCTTCACTCAGCCAAGCATTTTTAGCAACTTTGTAAATAATGCAATGTTTTGACACCAAGCTTTAAAGTTAGTCACTCTGGGTTTAGAATTCATCCAATTAGTATCGATCTTAAGTACTTTTAACTTCTCCAGGTGCAGCTTTTAAGTTATATTGAGTAAGAACAAAGATAAGACACCGAATAATAATCTGCAAATAAATCAACCTGTGGACAAAAGCAAATAGCACTCATATAATGAGAAATGATACTCTGAGAATGTTAAGGTTACACAGGTGTAAAAGAATTGGCTGGAAAGTTTTTTAGTTTGTTTTTTTTTTTTTTTTTGGACAACGAGTAGGACTCATTATTCCTTACAGCCTGTAGGAACAAAGCAAATATTCCCAATTATTAGAATGCATAGGAACAGTAAAAAACTGCTTGCCAAAGCCAAATTAGAGTTAAAATCTCTGGGCAACAGAAGAGAACGCGGGCATTTGACTATAGGGTGCTTACGAGTTTTATGATCGCATCAACAGTCCATATAAACTACAAACAATGGAATAGTCCATGTGTCTTTGTTTGTAACTGTTCACATGTTGGTCGATTTCCTTTAATTAACCGATTCCTTTCAAAGGGAAATTGTAAAACAGGATTTTTTCCAAGACAGCACAGCTCAGTTTCGTGGCAGTCGGGACAAACGTGTCTCTCATGTAAGTATTTGTATGTAACACTGCGGTACAGTCACGACTGAGAGAGAAGCCCTGGACGGGCCGCCTGGGCCCGCCGTGGGGCTGCCGTCTCCCGTGTCTGGATGAGGAAGCGGGGAGGCCGATGAAGCTGCTGCCCGTATAGCCAGAGCGCAGACCGCCCGTGGCTTCTGCTTCGACATGACCCAAGTCGGATACGTCCTAAGATCAGTACAGTTAGGGTAGTCTCGGTAGTCCAAAGCCTTGATTATCCCATAGCCTGGAGCCTGTTTTCAGGCCACAGGACTCAAAAGGAACAAGTTAAGCAATGCTAGTGTAAGTAGACCCAATAACAGCAGAAGTTGACCGGCCCGCCCCGCCCGGCTCTTGCAAGTCGGCGAGCGGGGAGAGCCGGGCGGTGCGCCAGGCCGGCGGCTGGCGGTGGAGCCCTGGATCCACCATGTCCAGCCCCACCGCCGAGCTCCGAGCCGCTCTGTGGTGCTGCTCTGCTCCGCCCCGCTCTGCCGCCGCTGCTGCTGCGACCAGAAGCGCTTTGCGGCGCAGCTCCGCTCCCGGCTCCGCCGCCGCTGCTGCGGCCGCTCCGGGCGGGAATCAGCGCAGCGCGCGGAGCGAGCATTTCACGGGCTCCTGCTGGGGAGGGTCCAAGTGTACCTCCCCGCCCCTCGCTGCCTCCGCTCTGCTTTCCTTTTCCCTGTAATAGCCGTCCGTCCAAATGATACTTGGATCGGCACTGCCTAGCAAAGTGACCCGGTTTGCTACAATGATTGCAGATGAAAACCTTGGTAGTTTCACTACCCATTCCCTTCCTTCCTTTCGCTCTTTGGGAACAGTTTGATCTTAAGTGTCCCTCCTGGCCACATTTGAAGTATCTCTGAGGAGATCGTAAGCCGAATTTAGCTACTTTCGTTGGCAAATTCTGTATTGCAGCTTCAAATACTGGGGATGCCTTTGCACCCCTTTAGTCCTCGCAGGCAGACTCATTGCAAGGCTTGGGTGTTTCTATTTTTTCTAACAGTCTCCATTCTCCTGCTTCTGCAGCCTCTTGTCTATCTTGATCCCAAAATTCCAAAGGCTGTCTAGGTTGCACAGAAACTGAATTTTCTGTGCTTTCACTTTCCCCGCTGTCCAGCAGCGAAGGGTATGGCTCCTTCTTCGGGGGCTCTCTCCACTCAAGAGATGGAGGGGGGGCAGAGGGCATTGCACAAACACTTTCTTGTAGTGAGTGCTCTGCCAGCTGTATAGTAGGAGTTGCATACACAGGTTTTCCTGTCTTTCTCTTACCTCTCTTTTCGCTTTCAGCTGGCCTCTGAGAATTAACAGAAGGTACAGCTCCCGTGCTCTCCACTTCTTTCTCTAATGAATTCCCTTTCTCTTCGCTCCCCTCCGAGTCTTGTTGACCCCCAGCCATGTCCCAATCACACCCTTTCTGGGGTATGTAAGCTCCCAATGGCTCACTATACTCCAGGTTTCAGTTATCAGGTCCGGACCATGCAGAAAACTTCTTCTTTCAAGCTTCACTGGGCTCTGTCTCTGGCTGCACTCCGGCAGCCCCTCCTGGCCTCTCTGAGCCAGGTTCCTATATAGCCTCGCAGGCTAATGTCTGGCTTCTTGCAGTCAGATCTCCTCGGACCCTTGTAGCTAAAAATTTTCTTCTAGCTTCTCAGAACTAGAGTCCCTTACAGCCCCGTAGGCTAAAAGTCTAAGCCTCTAGGGTTAGAGTTCTCTCCCACAGCTTTGCAAGCTAAGAGTCCTCACACAGGGCACCGTATGTTGCAGGTAGAGATGGACAACATGACACATTCATAAGCCAAAGGCCAAAAAGCCATTTATTAATTTATTACAGCGTTTTTTATAACACATTACTGCTACTTGTATTACTCTGTCATTGGCCTCTAAATTACTACACTACACATTATTGGCTAGGCACAACTGGTGCTCACTTTAGAAGAAAACAACCTCCCGCTTGCAGGTGGACATTCTTTGCCCCGTTATTTTGGATTCCTGCTCTGTTGTTATGTTAAGATTCTCACGGGTACATGCCGAATATGCCCAAACCTAGCTGTCAGTTCCCACAGCAGAGAACTTGACAAGACTTCTATGTACATGCATTTCTTCCTAAAATAACTGCTATTCATTCAGAGTGGTAACCATGAAAACTGCCACCCACTTCTGGATATTTACTTCCAGTGACTATTTTCAGGAGAACTCATACGCAAATTTACTTACTATATCAAGTCAATCATCCCTACACAAAATATATTGTGACTGAAAGATTTCCTAACACTGTTGTCAACATTATTGAGAGTCGCAACAGATGCAACAGAAAGGCCAGGTAATTTATTTAGCTCCTCTCCTATTCTATTTGCTTCATAAGAAATCTGAAATTTGTCAAGACATGTGTCTGCACTAACTAAGCTGTGCAGAGGCTGCTGCAGCAGTCTTATGTAATTCAGTAACTCAGTGATGTAATTCAGACTTGTGAATGAATTCCCCTAATTTTTTCTCAGTAGTGCAAAAGATTTTTCTATTTATTCTCTCATGCAGTATCAAAGCAAAGCCACAGATCCATGACACACATGTGCACACACATAAACAAATGTCAAAACAGTGAAAAAACCCCACCCATTAATGTTTTATTAGCAAGCCTAACAAATTCTCTAATGCCAAAAATCAAGAGAAAAAGCAAAGAAAAAGATAGAATACTCTTCCTACAGTTATAATAAATTAAAATACCGAGGTTAATAAAATTGCTGGAGTGCTTCTTTGAAACTTCAAAGAAAAGCAAGAAAAATGAAAAAAATCCAAGCCAACATACACCATCACTTTTGTATTCTGTTTCACAGCTTATTGCAGCTAAGACAGGCTTTTCTTTCATAAATGGAAGTTAGACCAAGTTAGAAACATAACCAGAGGTATATAATTTAGGAAGTTTGAAAAAGAGATAGGAATAAAAATTGGGAAGTTCCTGACAATGAGCAGGTGGAATCTCTATTCAGAATAGTCTTCAGCGGACTGAAAAGCCAGGCCTAATTTGGAGAGTGGGAAGAAAACCATGTCAGGTGCCTAATATATTTATGCAGTAACACCATTCTTGAGTCTTACATGTTCTAGCATATTCCTCACTTGCTACAGAAAAGAAAGTCCACCTTCCTAGAAAACTATATCAGAAAAAAAATCAAAAGTAGGAGTGCATTCTCTTTAGTTCAAATCATTCAAGTCTGTTGGCTAATATCTTTTCATCACTCTAGTAGAAAGCCTACTCACCAAAATACTACATTCTACCACAATGTGTCCCGTCAAGATATGACAAAGTCACTCAAAATACCCCAAAGAATTAAGAAATAAACACTGATCAGTTAGGAATTGCATATTTTCCCTCCCATTGCTTATCTGCTTCAATATACAATAATAAACACCAAAAACTTACTTATCAAGTGTGTTTCAACATTACTATCAGTTTTCACCCACTGCTTTTTGTCCTATTAAGTGGGCACCACTACATACATCACATATTTATATTCATTGGTAAGATCCCTCTGAGCCTTCTCAAGGTTGAGCAGTCCCAGCTCTCTTGCCTGATTGTGATGATCCTGTAGTCATCATGGCTCTTCACTTGGTTTGATCCAGGATGTCTATGTCTTTCTTGCACTGGGAAGCCTAAAACTGTACTGAGATCTTCAGATGTGTTTCACCAAGTCTGACTAGAGGGCAAGGATCACCACCCTCAACCTACTGGCAATGTCTTTCTTACTGTAACCCAGCTGACTTCTGGCCATCACTGCCATGAGGGTGCATTGCTGGCTCATGGTCAGCTAGTGTCCACCAAGACACCAAGGTATTTTCCTGCAAAGTTGCTTTCCACCATGTCAGGCCCCACTTTTTAGAATTCAGGAAATTACATTAATTTTACTGGTTTCACAACAAACATTCAACAACTGCTTTGACATAGGAAAGACACCAGGTTTTTTCCATCATTTTGTGGCTCAAAATCTCAGTATGTTTAATCTTTGCCAAAGGATCACATATCCTTGGTAAACTCTGAGTATATCACGTAATGTACTCTCTTGTAATGGCATGAAGTGCTTTTAAATGAAACACTTTTTACTAGTTGTGCTGGTTCAACAACACCGTAAATCAAAAAGACATTAATTTTTCATCTGTGTTTTTCAATCACACTTTTAAAAACCTTGAAACATGATTCTGCTACTGCTGCTGGAGCTACAGATTTATTAGTCAGAATTTTCAGCACAGACCCTTACTCTCAAAGCTGCATCATAAAACTGTGTTTAGGTATTAACATTAGCTTTCTAAGATTAGTTGTAAACTAGTTCGAAGCCAGGAACACATGAGACAAAAGAAAGAAGGAAAAAAACACTGCCCAACTTTAAAGCATAAAGTCGTCTCCCAGATTTTTTGTTCCTATAAATTGTATCAAATAAAAAGCAGCCTGTTTCATATACCACATTTTGAAGACAGATTATTCAAAATTGTTTTAATTTTTTGCTCATTTTGATGAAAGAAATGAAATTCTCTTTGAAAGCTTGTTACTACAAATTAATATCCATTGATTGGACTCATATGCTTATAAGTAGGACTTTCTGCTCCTAAGTAGCTACAATCCTTCTGTTACAATAGATGTATCCTGAAATTGACCGGTAATGTAATTTCCTATTCAAAACTGTAACAAATGGTCACGTGAGGATATATAAGGGCAGTTTATGAAATACATATGAGAACATTAAATGCAATATGCACCTAATATTGCAACTTTTACTCATGTTCTTGGCTAAAACTTTTTTACTCATGTTCTTGGCCAAACTTTTTAGAACTTCCATTAGTTCTGTGATTATGCTCATAACCTAAGTGACAGAAGCTGTTTCTTTAAATTCAGAAGACCAGTGACAGAAAATTTGAGTGTTTCAAGAACTTCTGTGAATAACTAATTACATAAAGAAGTGCAATTTAAAGTTTTATTCGCATTTTGCTGATTTTCATGGGGAAAAAACGTGAAATTTCTTCCTAGAAAAAAGATTAGATTGCTTTGAGAATAGCACATGGGGAAACAACGCCTTTAAAAAAAGCTCAGGTTAAAATGCAGCAATCCTTTGCACATTCTGGTAAAAATAACTATTAGTTAGTAGACTGAAAGAAATCTAGAGAACGCACATAATTTAAATTTGTTCTTGTGTGTCTTTTATCTTTCTCAGATATTGAAACTATTACACTTAAACTTGATTCTCATTAATCACCACATAACAATATTGTGCAAACACGCAATTTCCAAAGTAGTATTCTGTACTTTAATCATCTGCATTACCAAAGTAAAGCTTCGCTCTAGAAGTGAGGAAGCTTCACCAGATCACCTTCTGGTCTGTGGAGTTTGATGGGTTCCTTTGACTCAACTCCTTTGTGGGACAAGTCCTACCTGAATTCTGTTCAACTTCAGACTTAACCCCTAGATCAGTTCTAAAGGGGAAAGGAAACAGAGGGCAAACTTGATCAGTCAGGTGCCTGCTGGAATACACTATGACACTACAACTCCTCAGCTGCTCTAGTACATGAACCTGATGAAAGATGACACTGACTCAAAGACTTGTAATTATTGTGGGGAGCACTCAAGAATCACCTTGTTGTATCTGGAATAAATCACATCTGTTTATGATTTCAGACTTAGGCAGACAGCAGCTATCAAATTCACTCTCCATATTTCTAAGCTTTTCTTAACAACAACGACACCCATGCCAAGATTCATCATACCTAAATATTTTTTAATGGAGGCATTTAGTTTAAGAATCTAGTCATCCTAGACTTCTGCTACTCTCAGCAACAATATCATAGATAAGCTTAAGTGCTCTCTGGAAGCATCCCTGTGTCTTCCTCTGAAGGGAATGGAAATAACAAATAATCCTGAAATAATAGTAACAGTAATAATAACAACAAATAATTACAACTCCTGCCTGGTTAAATAGCCTGTTTAAAAGACTAACACTTGGTGTGAGAAACTTTGGCCTTCAGGCTTTTCTATACAGAAAATTTATGCTTACCAAATTTAAATTCTGGTATAATATAATTTCTCAATTGTCAGCGTACAATTAACTGATGATGATTGGTTTTATATTTTCACATAAGTAACTAAAATTATTCTATGTATGCCAAATTCTCTTCCATTTTAGCCAAGAATTTTCTCACTTACTTGTCTGTTCACACTTCTCCATTTCAAGTAATGATTCCACACTATTCCTGATCACACTTACTTACAATTTCATACAATTTAGACTTTCCTTGCCCACTCATTCTCTGCAGCTTTTTCTTTGCAATACAGACAACAGAGTCCCACTAATCCCATCAGTCACTCCAGCTACTATCCCACAGACTCCTTCCCCATCAATTTCTGAGTTCTATCACCCACTTCCAAATTCCTTTTCAGGGACTTGGTACAAGGACTCATCCTGTGTAGCTCTAACCATAGATGTGCACTCCCAGCACATCTTTTACTGTGAATTCCAACAACCTCTCTCTGTAAATGAGTCAGACCCACTTCACTCTCATCTTTCCCAGCACATCCGTTTTTTGGGTGACATAACAAAGACCCACTGTCCATCTTCTGCTCATCAGAATCTCAGAACCTCGTCAGAGTGCTTCTGTGGTCTATTTTCAAGTTCCTCCTGCAAGGGATCAGAGATAGCTTGGTCTTTTGTCTTTTTCTCCCCCTGAATCTTACCTCTGAGTAGTCTTTTTGGTTATCATAAATTCAGCAGTCATCTCTGAACTGAAATATACAGGTGTTTCTTTCTGCTTCAAACTCACCATCCAGGTCATAAAGAGACAGTAACAATTTTTAGCACAGATAGATACAGAATATAATAATATTTCAGACATTTTATTTTGGGGAATAAAATTATTTTATAAATTAATAATAATACTTGAGGAATCTAGCAAATATTAGGACCCCATTTTTTACTTAACACTCTATATGTGTGTCATAAGGGAAAATTCTGGCTTCAGACAACAAGCAATTGAAATAACTGAACTACTGGAACTGCTTTGAAAAAGATAGGATATAGGAATTATACAGTGTTTTATGATAGATTGTAGAAGAAAACATTGTGCTTTACAGTTCTAAATTTAATGTCTCAGGCTGGAGTTCACCACAAGATCTTCGTTCCAAGCTCTGCTTTCATACACATTAAAATAATGATAAAATGCAGAATTTTAAAAAATTATAATTTAAAAAAAATTTAATTCTCAAAGTGTTGCTGCATGTTGAATGGATTCTAAGTAGGAAGGAATGTCAACATTAATATTCCTTTCTTGATAACAGGGGAATATGTTTACTTATGATTTAAATACAGTGAGTTTCACCAAAGCATGTGTTCTGATAAGAACACTAGCTGGTAAGTGTGTATGAAAACTCAAAAGTGAAGAAAGCAATAAGACAAATACCTACAATAACAAGGGAATTTTTTTCTAGTCTATCTTAAAAGTCGACATAACTCACTTCGTAAAACATTGTTATAGATTCTGAAGGATTTTTTCAATTTTTTTAAAATGTTTTTCTTACATAAATAAGAATTGACATCTTGGAGAAGAGGCTGAGGCAATTTTCCCTTTGTCCCCCTACACATGGTCTGCAGCAGGAGCCACTGTCTTGGGAGGGGGCAGTACCCCACCATTTTGGGTGTCTCTTTGTTTCTATGGGGTTCCTGGGATTTAGGAATCTTTTGTTCAATGATTATTTACAGGTTTGAGGATTTTTGCCTATTCCTGTTTCACGTGTTAGTAAACTGTTGATTTTTTCACTTATATCTACTCATATCTGTTCCTTATTCGTAGAAAGGGATTGGTTGAAAATAAGGGGAGGTAACTCATTTCAGAGTGTACACCTCTTAAAGACAAAAGGAAAGGGATCAAGCCCAAAACAGATGTCTTGGTATCAGTAAAAAGAAACTCCTCTGGTAAAAGTCAGAGTACAAGCTGCAGGACTCTACAAGTTGCAGAAAATCTTCTGGTTTTGTTGTGCTCACTGTCTAGTTAACATTATGGGCACTTCTTTCTATGAAACTTTTTAAAGTTTAAATTTGATTCACAAAACATGAAATATTAATTGAAATTTCAAAAATTTACTTATTGTAATTTTCAATACAAAGCATATTTAATACATATTTCATTACATCTGTACTGAACATATGAATGCAAGTGTCTGCAATAATCACATTTCAGTAAGTATCCAAAAAATAAAACTTTTATGCATGGCCTCTGGGATCAAGGCCAATTGTAGTTACAAATGGTCTACATAGCTGCTAGCACATCACATAGGCCTGGAGAGTGCCAAGATAAAGGAAGACAAATAGGACAGAGCCAAAACCTCCTCTTCTTTGAATAGTTTTCCACGTCAACTCCCCTGTATGGTTCTGCAATGCCTGACATCCTACAAATAGAATAACAGAATTATAGAATATCCTGAGTTGGAGACGACCTGCCCAGGACACCCCAAGAGTCATACCACGTGCCTGAGAGCATTGTCCAAATGCTTCTCGAACTCTGTTAGGTTTGGAGCTGTAACCACTTCTCTGGGAAGCCCATTCCAGTGCCCAACCACCCCCTGGATGAAAAACCTTTTCCTAATAGCCGACCCAAACCTCTCCTGATACAACTCCAGGCAATTCCCTCGGATCCAGTCACTGGTCACCACAGAGAAGAGATCAGTGCCTGCCCCTCCTCTTCCCCTGACAAGGAAGTTGTAACTGCAGTGAGTCTCCTCTCAGTCTCCTCTCCTGCAGGCTGAACAGATCAAGTGACCTCAGCTACTCCTCATATGGCTTCCCCCTCTAGGCCCTTCACCATCTTCATAGCCCATAAATACATGCTGCCCTATGATATACACACACAGACAGGTGTTCTCAAAGAAGAGAAAATGGTTCAGAAAAATGCATTCCAACACTGAGAATACATGCCAAAATATTGGCGTGAAATACTGACATGACAGGAAGCAATGTCAGAACAAAGCAGCAAAGTATGAAAGTGTTATATGAGGCAATGCCTCAAAAAATCCTGACTGTGACAAGCTGGCAACAAAATCTTGACTTAGAATGAATTTAAGTCAAAAAATAGTATGAAAAAGGGCCAATGAAGAAGCTGTGAGGCACAAAGATTCTTAACTCTGAAAGGCCAATGAGGTTTAAAAAGAATAAATAAAACCACTTGCTTTTATTAATGACTAAGTTAGAAGAAAACAAAATTGTTGGATGAAGAAGGGCCAGAAGTATGTCATCATGGCCTACAAGAAACTTTCAAAGCAAGTTATTTCAGTGTTCCAAAGAAATGTAAAGGAAAATTGAAATTATGACCTAGTAGGCTACAAAGACAGGGAACAACTCTAATTGATGTGAGGCCAGGCTGGCACTGGTTGGATTCACAGAACCGCAACTGGCTCCCTGGTCTTGCTTTTGCCTTTCTCTTTGATAAGATGCACAATGAAATTTATTACTGGCATATCTAGGGATTAGTTTTGCATGAAATATCAAGACAAAAGGGAGAAGCTCTTTATTTTCCTTGGAAGATTTTTCTTTCTGAAGTTTCTGCATCCAATTTTACACTCAGTGCAAACAAATCCAATCAAGATGTGAGATTATATCCAGTAATTCTTAAAAGTATATTGACGGCATTGTGTGTATCACATCCAAACTTCTCTGTACTCAGATACAGTAAAATTCAGCTCCTTCTTATGTAGAACACTATAGCTGCCTGACATCAGTGGTAGTACAAAGAAAGATCACTCTGTGATGACTGGCCAACTTTCACTAAACTGGATATGACCGTCCAGGCCAGAGTTTTTACAAAGCAGCAGCTGTGGTAAACACCTCTCGACTGCAGTGAGAGTCAAAGCACCCTCAGCAACCGTACACTTAACTGAAATTCAGCTCCTGTTCGAATGAAATCCCTTTACTACAAGATAAAGGGATGAGTTCAAAGTAGTTTCAGTTGTCTCTTTACTGATCCAAATGAAACCTAGACTGCTACTGAACATTCAGTACCTCTTTCTGAAACATCCTACGTGGAAATCAAAAGTAGTACTTTGAAGGACTAGCTGGGCCTAACCTAACTTGCATGTAAGACTTGATAAAAAGTACAGTCAAAGGTGATTTTGCTGCAGTTCGCTCACAGGAGATGCCTAAGCACCAGTTAGAAATCAAGCATTAAAATAAAACAAGATCAAAATGTTAGATTCTGCAGACAAAATGCATTACAGAGACAGCTGACAATATCTGTATTTGTTTAAATAGTCATACTTCAAAGCAGAATTCTAGGCACAACAGTGCCATCCAGGGGTCAGCTAATTGCTGGTAAATGTCCAAAGAATTTCCTGAAACTGATTGTGTTATGCATAAACAAAACCGGGTTTGTTTAAAACAATTACCCCAAATATTTTCAAATATGACCTCAGTTCTTTTGAATACTGCAAAAGATAAACAACAATGTGAAAAAAATCCTGATTCATTCTCTAGACATGTTAAGATTTGCTTACATTTAAACGTGAGTTTTGCAAAAGTCTTGTTTCAACAGAATATTTGTAGCAACTTAAATCAATAAGTCCTTCTAGCACAATAAACTGGCAATCATGAGGAAAATTCTGATGAAACTTTGTCAAACTTTTCAGACTGAAACATCATGAAATCCAAAACATGTTCAGCCACACTTCACAACAGCTATTTAAAATGAACTATGTCTATAAAATTTCACACAACCAAAACTTCAGGGGGTACAGTTTCCACACAACTTTAATCTGCCTTCTGCACAAATGAAAAATTCAGTCTGAAAATTGTAAAGCACTTTGAAAATGGAGGCCGCTTTGTCACGGTGTGGAGAGAGGAAAGCCTAGGGATACAGCAGTGGTCACTGTTTACTCCTGTAACACGTTCCACTCAGCAGCAACAAGGTGAGAAAAGCAAGAAATACTTCTAAGATTATAAACTATCCGGAGGGGCAGACGTCATCCCAGTTTAAGGATTCACAGGAGGATATCTCGAGGCATTGCATTCAGTCAGCCAGCTGGCCGTGCCATCCACGCTTCAGCGCAGAGCACAAGGCCGTGCTAAGAAGCTTGGGGTTTCGCCTCATGCGAGGTGAAATCTTCCCTGAGAGCGGCCCCCGACGCGTCGGACAGGCCCGACTCGGGATGCTCCTCCCGCCCAGGCCGCTCATCACCCGCGAGCACCAATGCCCTTTGCGCCGCTTTGGATCGAGGGCTCCGGGGCGGGGCCGGGCCGGGGCGGCAGCGGGCCCGCGGCGCCTGCGCGCGGTTTCGGTTCGCTCTGCCCGTGCGGCGGCGTGGGGAGCGCTCGGCGCGGCCCGGCCCGGGCACGGCGGACTCCGCGCCATGGCTGCCGTGCTGAACCTCAACAATGAGGTGAGACGCCAGCGGCCGCGGGAGCGGGGCACGGGGGCGCGCTGGGGAGGCTCGGGCCGGGGAAGGCCTGGCGGCCCAGGGAAGGGCCGGGGCAGCGGTGAGCGGTGCCGGGTCACCCTGGGAGTGAGCCAGGTCGCGGCCGACCTTTCCCGGAGCCGGCGTGGCTGCCTGGAGCCGGAGGGAAGGCGCCATGTGGCCCTAGGCGGCTGCCGCCGTCCCCTTGGAAAACGTATCCCACTGTGCTGACGCTCAGGGAAAGGGCTGTGATGAAAACAAACATCGGTCTTGTGAAGATAAGCTGCTTCAAGGGGGGTGCCAGGCAATTGTCGACACATGTGCCTCGGTAGGACGTCCTGCCCATGAGTGTCGTTTCATTAGTCCTGTCTTGCTGTGTTGGTGTTCACACTTAAGTTTTGCAGGTGATTTTAGCGGACCCACGAAAGCCCCAGCTGCCTGTGTCCTGCATAGCAAAGATGTGATGTTGCCTTATTGTCTTGGAGATGGAGGACTGAAAATGAAAAATTAATGGGTTAGAGCGAACTTTCTCCTGTTCTGTAAGAAGTTTGGTGTTGCATATTTATTTCAGAATTTTTTTTCATCTCCATAGTGTGAATTCAATTAGTTAGGTGTGTTTCACTTGTGATGAGTTTTGATTACACATTTGCGAATCATTGTGCACAATAAGCCTGGCATAAGTAAAGCAACCTCTTTTTAGGTGTTGCACCAACAGTTTAGAATAGCTGACAGTTCTGCTGAATATATGTGCTATCAGCACCTGCAGTTGGCACCATACTTTCCAGAATTGCTACATAATTAACAGTTTGGTTACAATTTGTCATCAGCAGAAAAAAATTAGTTTGTTCCAGGCATGTAGTAACTTGGCAAGAGGTTGGTTTTCAGGTTGATTTCCTGGTCAATAATTTAGTGAAGTATAGTGTCTTCATCAGGAAAAATGTTTGGTATTACATAAAATACAGATATTTACTCAGTAGTTTTTGGTTTTTGCTGTTAACAAATGTAAGGTCAGAAATTAATGATTTGACATTGAAGTATGTCAGTAAATGACCAAAGAAAGAAAAGGATATTTCATTCACTTTTGTAGCACAGACTTCTTTTTGCTTGGTCCAAGTTCAGGTGATGTTTCGCAGTCTTTCACCACAAGGATGCTAAAATGACAAGGCATGAAAACAGAAGAATTATTTGACTGAGGAGTTCTTCAGAAAAAGTACAATGAGTTTCTGTACAAAAGATTAGATAATTTCAGTAAGGACAGTGGGGATACCATTTTATCTTGTACTTCAAACATAACCTTCTCCTAAGAGGAATATTTTCTGTAGGAGGTAGCTTTCACTGAAGTTTCAACAAAAAGTAGATACTCAGTAGCAATAGGTCCATCCAAGGTGTAAGGTAGGACAGAGACTGAAATCCTGGATGCCATATCTTTGAGAGGGACAGAAAGTCAGGCTGTCTTGGAGCAGGATGGAGACGTAGTGTGAATAGATTCAAGTGTTTTCTATTCCTATGCTTATGCCCTTTCACAAGTGTCAGAGCTGTATTGACAGCTGTGGTGCTTAGTCATAAAATGTGAAATACCTGGATATTTGCTACCTCTGTAACAAATACCCTCAGTGTATTTATTACAGAGATGCCCTTATAAGAATGCATTTTAAGAGTAAAAATCTAATATCTTCCCCTAATGGAGATGAAATTGAGAAATTTGACTACGTGTAAAGAATTATTTTTGAATAAGCTTTTCTTAAGTGTTCTTCCAATTTGCTAAGGGAAACAGCACCTTTGGCTTTTCACAATCAGATCTAGGGATCATACAAATTTCTTTCCCTGTTAGGCCATATGCAGTAGGCATTATGGTATTTGTTGCAGGGACAGTCTTGTGACCCTTATATAGCTGATAAACTTGTTTGTCTTTGCTGGATTTACAAGAGTCCAGTTTCTGAAGTGGGCCTACAAGAAGGCTGGAGAGGGACTTTTCAAAAAGTCCTGTAGAGATAGTACAAGAGGGAATGGCAATTAGATGAGATATTAGGAAGAAATTCTTTACTGTGAGGGTGGTGAGGCACTGGCATATATTGCCCTGTGAAGCTGTGGATGTCCCATCTCTGGAGATGTTTAGGCCTGGTTGGAGGGAGTTCTGAGCAACCTGGTCTAGTGGAAGGTGTTCCTGCCCATGGCCACGGGGTTGGAACCAGGTGATCTTTAAGGTCCTTTTCAACCCAAACCATTCTATGAAATTACGCCGTATTATACGTATGTATTTCAGGTTTTAATTCTAGCAAAGAAAGACTTTTGCTGTTAATTAACATAAAATACAATGTTCTACTACATGGTGGAATATTAGAATGATAACCTCTAGAACGATAGGTTTCAAAATTCATCAATCCATATTTTGTTTACAAGAAGAGCAAATAAGTCTTAAGGCCAGTGTTTCTCAGTGCTACAAACTGGCACTTATCTTAAGGGTAATTAACCTTTCCTTAAATAACTTTCTGTTTTATGTTTGTTATTAGTAGCTAACAAAACAAATAATTGAGTGTCCAAAAACTTCTTTGTTCTGGAGCTTCTACTGCATGAAGTAAAGTGCATGTGTGCTTTGAAAATAAAGCACATTTAATTGGGTCATGGTTTAGTTTCTTACCACCAAAGAAATTAGAATGATGATGAAACTTGAATGATGATTATTATTATTAAGATAATCCTCCAGGTAAGTGAGGCAAATACTGGACTGTGATGTCTGTCTCCTTTCTGAGAGCTTTTGAACATGTTTGGCTAATTTCAGAGAAATTGGAAAGGAGTAGAGGCCTCAAAAGTAATTGGGCTTTGGTTTTTTAAATTAAATTTGGTTAAAGAACAGTACCTCCATGAAGCAATACCCTCTCAACTGTTCTGATCTAATAAGGAATGAAGAATGAAAATGTACTGTTTAGGTGACTGTATGAATGAGAGATTTGAGGTAACTTAACAAGGTTAAGGATCCAGGCTGAAAAGACAAAATGCAGTTGTTGTCATAAGGTGAAATAAGATAACAATAAGAAATCAGTCATAATCAGTTATTCACAAAAATGAATTTCAACATTTCATTAATCTTTCTTTTCATGTAAAGTTGTTTATAGCGGTGTAAAAGCTTCAGAAAGGCACACTGTTACCATGTAAACAAGTGGGACTTGTGCCAAAAGTGTATGAATGTTCTCTTCCTTATCCTCTAATTGAATATATACCTAGATAATAACATAAAAAAAAAGGTCTTGGCAAAACCCACAGGCATCAAGGTCCAGCACTTTTAGGAAGCCATCATCTTGCTGCTGGTAAATAATGTGATACAGTTTCAGTGTGACTGCGTGACTGAAAATTTAAGATTGAAAAGGGTTAAGAAACAAAATTGTTCTTGTAATTTGGGCATCTTGTTATGGGATTGTTGCATTTTGACTTCTGTCCAAGGATGACTTGGTTGGGCCCGAAGGACATAAAAACTGTAGGAAATTAGAACAAAGTGAAACAGAAAAGACTAGAGTTTTTGGGAAAAAAGAAAATGCAGTATTTCTTACCATTTTCTACTCACATTTTTTATACAAAGGAACACATAAGTGATAGAATGAAAATTTCAGTTTTGTAATTATTCAGTGCATATGATCTTGCCTTTGCAGGGTCTGTATTAAGCCTAATTGTATTCTCCTATTGTGCTTACTCTTACAAGCCTGCAGGCTGAAAGAAACGTTTTAAAAACCTGTTGCTGTCTTGAATGTTTCCTGTTTTAAAAAGCTTTCTAAGAATTTTCAGGTATCTTGCCACAGAATAGCTTCCAAAGTGAAACTTTTCTGGAAACATTTGCTAGATGGCAGCACATAATCATCAACTGCCATGGAAAAGGTCAAGTTTAAAGGGAGATAGCTCATGTTTAATGTGAAAAATTATCCTTGTTGATCAGCAATATACAATAGTATGAAACAGAAGCTTTTGAATGGGAACCAACACAGATTGGTAGGGTTTTTTTCAGAGCCTGTGCTTTTTAAATTATGTTGTTCTGTTTTTACAAAATAATCTGTTACCAGTAGTGTATTACCACAACAAATAGTTATCTTTCTTTCTGCTCTACTTTTCCCTTTTTTTATTTCTGAATGTTATTCTCCTTGCAGCTTCCTCAAGGAGCTATGCTGCAGAAAGCTCATGAATCTAAAGCATATGAAGTCTGTATGCATTGTTCTAACGTGCGTCTATGTGAATGCTGTAATGGCTAAAGCTGAATATTAGTAAAGCATCGTATTATGTAGGGCAAATCCATACAGTTGAGAGTTGTTTCTGTCTGTGTGATGTGGGAATCAAATTTTTCAAACCTGTTTGATTATGGAAGCTTTGGTATTGGGTGAATTTTTCTCTTATGCTTGTAATAATTAATTGCATGCAGACAAAATAGTGTTTCTCTGCGTTTAGAGGTGTTTGGATAATAAAAGCTGACATCTGCTTTTTGAATTGTTGGTTTTTTTTTTCCTAAAAAGTAGAGTCAAGATAAAACTGTATCTTTACAATGATGTGTATGCACACATTTTTCAGTCTGCCAAGCAAAGTGCAGAATTAAAATTTTTATGTAGGCAGCTTAGTAATGAAGCTCAAGTTGATGAATTCCAGTTATAGTGTTTTGGGTCCCAACACTTTGTGTTGTGATGCTCTACATGAAAACACTCAGCTCTTACTCTTTAGATTTAGGGCTGACAGCCTGACCACTGATTTATCTGGTCAGTGGTTTAGGTGAACGACCCATTTAGAAAGCAATCTGGACCTGTGACTTGAGAATTTAGATTGGTGTATGACAAATTCAAAGGTGGGTAGTGTTGTTGATAATGAAAAAAATCAGACAAAAAGCCATGGGGAATAACCTTAACTCATGGAGAAAGACTAACATAAAGTCGCTGGAAGTCTGCAACAGCAGTCTGAGTTATAGCTGTAATTCAGTAATTATACAGAATTATATCTGTAATTCTTGAATCTTTTGTCACAGTGCAAATAGAGGTAAGCATGTATTTAGAGATGCTTATATAAAGACTGTTGTCTTGGTGTAGCATGGGTAGGTGTGTTTGTTGTTAGGTGGTCAGACACAGCTAAGATAAAAGACACAAACAGGAAAGAGCTACAGAAATTGCATTTATACATGTCTTCCTTGACAAATTGCAGAAAGTTCAAGTACATCCTTTTAAAAGTAAATAATTTTTGGTGACCAAAACTTCTGTATAGCGGTAAAAACAACATGGTCTGAATGGAATATCAGGAAAGGAGAACACTTGAGAGTGTAGTTCATTCTTCCTGAAGCTGAATTGGCTTCTGTAACCAAGAACTGCCTCATAATTTTTGTAAGGTAAGTAAATGTGAATGATCTGAGTACTTACTTGTGCCAGTCCTTCCTGTATTATATATTTCTGGTTTTTATACTGTAGGTCCAACATGTTTATATAAATATAATTTTAAAATTGATACAAAATAAAATTAACTTAAAGTTTTTTAGTCATTGAATGATCACCATTTTTGCAGGAAGCATTCAGTACAAAACAAGTTTAAGATTTCACTGTGCTATTTATTTGCAGTTACTTAAAATCTTCTTTATTTTCAGCCTTCTTCAGCATTATGAGTACCTCATCACTCAGACATGATATACTTCTCTGTGTTTCTGTTGACTTGACATGGCAAATTAGACATATAAATTGAAACTTTGCTTATTAATGGTCTATTTTTTCCCCAACTTTTATTTTTTGGTAGAAACTAAGACAGTTTTTAACACTGAAGGGCCTTTCATGTAACACCTTTTGTGAAGAATTTCTTTGTAGTTCAGACAGATGTGACGTGCCCCTCAAGGAGTGTAATTCTCCAACTGTGGTTTCATGAGCACCTGGATTCACTGCTTCTGAATCTGGGACTTCTCATTCTCCTTGTTGTTCATGCATTCCCACCATGTGGTCTTGCCTCCCTCTTCTGTGATCATAAGAAGGTTGTTGCTAGGATAGTTTTCTACTACAGATTGAAGATAGCAGGGCCTTACAAAGCAGTGAGAGCAGCAGGAATGTGGGACCAGAGCTGATTGGGGTGGGCTTGGAGTAGAGGTGGAGAAATGGACTGTCCCACTACAGTGAACTGTTTGGTTGGCTGATGGAGCTGTGCTGTTTTTTATCTCACTTAGCTGTTTCTCTTTAGACAGTGGCATTCAACAAGCAAAACCTAAAATAGGATGATTATATAATGTGCAGTTATGTTGTCTGGCAGGTATCTGTTGCAGAAGTTAACTAGTGGTCAAGGCTGTAAAGGCAGGAGAACTAGAGTGTTGAAGTGGGAAGCCAAAGAAGCCCTTATGTTTGTATAATCTTGATAACATTACATAATGAGTTCATAGGAAATAGCTACAAATCAACTTGAAAAAAGAATCTTATAATTTGAGTGGAGTCTGGGTTCCTAGGATGCTATGTGGTCAAAATTGAAGCTGTGGCTGGATACTGGCACTGCCAAGAGCTGTGTATTCCTGACTGAGTTGTGATCTTAAATAGTTCCTTGAAGCTGATCGTACAGTCTCTTATATGTCACTAGCTTTATATTTATTTTTTGGAAATGTGACTAAGGGTATATTGGGGGGGACAAAAAATGTTCTTTTGCCTGTTGCAAAAGAACAAGTTGCAGTCCAGTAATAAGTAAAGCAAAATGTAGTTTTGGGGTTGTATTTCCCACAGTAATTACAAAATTAACATTTGGGTCTTCTTGGGCTTTCTTTAAAAATGCTGTTCACTATCATGGACAAGTTGATATAAGCATTCAGGTTTTCAGAGTATTAGATCCAAATGGGTGCTATGTTGTGATAATTTAAAGTGCTTTCCTAGGCCTTCCTTACCAGTGATGAAAAAGTATCCTAGATGGAAACTTTAAAAATAACATTGACAGAATGCTGTAGGCATTACAGTACTTAAAACAGTTTGAAATACTAGGCAACCAGTCTGGTGCAGTCATCCAGGGATCTCACTGGAATAAAGTAGCTACCCCTAAGGATCTATTTGTGTGCTGTCCTCTGGGCTATGTGATAATCTTGGAGATCCCTTAGGGCAATTTAATATTTGTGTCTGCCAACTTTATATAAAGGGAAAGTGAGACTTGAGGTAAGGCATCTGCCCAGTTACCTGGTATTGGACTGCGCTGCGAGATGTCTTACTGCTCATAATTCAAAATACCGTGCTGTCTTTTAAGGCATGACACTGTCGGATGGGCAAAATGCAGCTTTTTAGTTTAATGTCTTAGTTGTTTTAAAACTTTCCAGTAGTTGAGAAAGCTGATGTGTAGGGTCCCTCAATCTGAGGTGAGTTGAGTCTCAATGACCAGCAGAGTGCACTAATCACAAATACTAACAAATACTATTGCTGGGCTACTGTCTGGCAAAGAAGAGAGATTTTATGGGGTGAGGGGAGCCTGGTCATGTATTTCACCAGTGGGAGCATTTCTGTAGGAAAAGTCCTTGGCAGTGCTCCAAGGGCTGCTTATCCAACAATTAGCATAAAATACATGACCTCCCTGAAAGGAAAAACTGGAACTCAGAACTCTTTATTCGTGAGAAAGTTCTTCTTGCTGGTCTATAGATGAATTCTCTTTTGCTATTTTCTCTTTGGTTTATGAGTGTCGTTTGATCAGCACCTGTCCGGTATGCTGGCCAAACCGTTTTCTTGAAGTAGAATTATTTGCCCAAGACTCTTGTGCTAAGTTTTTCAGTTCTCTTTAGTGTCTGAACATCTAGACTGTTCCTCAAATGGTGGACACCAGTTCTTGTACTGTTCTGAGCTATTGGCCGATATGGTTAAGCTGTACCAAAGAGTCTCTGTCTCTTGGTCAACTTCAGTCAGCTTTAGGTTTCTCTGTGACGACTTCAAAATTATTCATAAGGTAGAGTGGCTAGCACTTGGATACTTTTGAAAAAGTGCAGGTGTCTAGGATGCTCTGTGGTCAACATTGAAGCTATGATTGAATATTGCCACTGCCAACATCTGCATCTCCCCAGCTTGCACATGGATTTAAATACTTCCTTGAAGCTGGTCCTGCAGTCTCTTAAATATCACTAAAATCGGTCTAAAGTCTTGGAAAGGCATATAAACAACTTACAAGAACTGAAAAAAGAGAAGTTTCTACACAATTCAAAACTAAATAGCTAATATTTTCCATCAGTTCATTTCTTAGTATACTGGCAAATCTGTGCTTTTTTTCCTGTAAGTTACAAGACCGTGCAAAGTTGGAAAGCAAACACTGCTTTCTTTTTAAACTCTGGAATAGTTTGCAGCAGTCATTTTAGCTCTATGGAAATGCATGTAAAAATTCTTGCATTAGTTTTGTTACTAATAAATAATTCTAGGCACAACAGTTTCTTGAAGAAGAAAGTTGTGCTACATAGGGCGTGATTTCTGCTTAAAACAGTTCAAGTGTTAAATTACTGACATTCTTTTACAGACCATGTAAATGTCCTAAGGAAAAAGTCTCTTGAAAGCTTATGAAATTTCCAAACTTATACTCTGCGAGATAGAATTCTGAGGAATTGTGGCCTTTTTTTTGCTAGGAACTGTTCCAGCAGCTGTTTCTAAAGTTTCTAGAGTTGCCACATCATCAGTTTTACTAATATTAGCAGCAAATTCTGATCTGCTATTCACACAGATTTTGTTTCAGCAGATTACTGAAGCAATTAAGCATGGCTAACAAGGCAGTTTTTTTACTTCTGGCAGTACTGTATATAGCTGTTATCGAACTCCTGTGCTTCAGGACAATAATGAAAACTTTTTCTTAGCTGAAGTCGTTTATATAAAGTGTGTGTGGTAGGCCACGTAGGCTAGTAAGATGCTCTCATAAAACAAAACATCTGTGGTTCCTTGGTGTGGTAGTGTATTATAATGAAAAAAACATGCAAATGGTCATGGGAAACATTGCAACTTTTATTTTAAAGGAACTGTGAGGTATTTGCAGTACACAGTGTAGTTTTTTTATCAAATGTAATTTATGGCTATATATGCCTGAGTAAAACACAATTTAAAAAATGGTTCAATTACAGTAAATATGCGTAATTGCTTACTGCTGTCCTTGCAGACATCTTTCAGCAGCCTTTACATTGCTGGGCCTGGAACTTGCTGTTCAATGAAGAAGTGAGCAAAGCTGAAATGAGTGTAGAAGGGAAGGCGTGGTGTTAGGCTTTCTCATAATAGAATTTGGGGATTTGTGGAGGGGATGTTCCTAGAAGAAGAATAGTAGTCAATTGTGAATTGACTGCAAATTCTTTTCAGTTTGTCTTATGCTGTAGAGGTCAGTGGTGAAGAGCAATTGAGGGAAAAATAAAAGTGGCCAACCACTAAATTCAGTAACTCTTTTGATTGTCCTTTAAGTCATATAAAGAAAAGGAATTTTAAATTCTTATACTGATTTTACATGAAAAAAATTACCATTATGTTATTTCCTTTGCAAAGAAGGGTCACAATGATACCTGTTTATTCATATGCATTTAATACCAAATGAAGTGTGTGTATTGAAAAAGAAGCTGAGGGGTATTTCTCTCTACAACTACCTGAAAAGGGGCTTTAGTGAGGTGGGAATTGGTCTCTTTTCCCAAGTAACAGGACAAGAGGAAATGGCATCCAGTTGTGCCAGATTGTTTGTTTATTCGGAAAAATTTCTTCACCTAAAGGGTTGTCAAGCACTGCAACAGGCTGCCCAGGGTATTTGTTGAGTCACCATTTCTGGAAGTATTTATAAGATGTGTGGATGTGACACTTAGGGACATGGTTTAGTGGTTGGCTCAACAATGTTTGGTTTTCAATGTACATGATTCTGTGAATCCTCTTTGCTGTTTTATGAGAACATATAAGAAAAACCATAAGGTCATATGCAGGTGTGTTGACGTAGGAAGAGATGAGTGGATAGAAGCTTTTTGCATGATAGTCTGGTAAGAATTATTTTGAATAGCAACTGCATCAAAGGAATGAATGAGTGATTTCATCCAGAGGCAAATATCACTGAGGAAATCCTGCAAAGACTGAGTAGCACAAGAGAACATACCCTACACTGCAAAATAGGAAAGGAATTCCAGACAAAATAAAGCAAAAGGGCTGTTAAGGTGATTGCTTGCTCATGAAGCAGTTCAGAAATGAGGAAGGAAGGTAACAAAGAGGTAGGTGGTAATTCTTTAAATGTTACAGCAGTCAGAAATGATAGGTGGGTGGTGAGGTGTGTTGAACAAGACAAAATAGGATTAGAAATGGGGAGAGCTCATAAGAATGGGAAAGGGGGAAACATGTTTGATAAGAAGAAGCTGGATTGTAGTAGCAAACTTCAGAAGAAGGGAACCCTCCAACAGGACCAGCACTTGATGTGGAAGAGAAGGTTTAAATGGCTGGACAATGAACATACCATTGGACAGACAGGTAAACGTGAGAGCACTTGTTCTGTCGCAAGAAAGAAGATTGTTCAAGCATTGCTCCAAGTTGTTAATAACTGATACTGGGTTAGTTGTAGATTTGGCAACTTGACAACTGATGGACAACCAATAGTGTAAAGGTATTTCAGTGAATGGAGAGTTGTCTTTCAGACGCCTGGCAGGGATATTTTTAAGCTCTTTATTCTTTCTGCTTTTCATGCTTGTCCTTTCGCCCAGTTTCTATTGATGTCATGAAGAAACTTCTAGAAAGAATGCAGATGATTACATTTTAATTTTTTTTAAACACTGACTTTCCCATGTGTTTCTGGTTATGAAAAATTCTCATCATAAAATTGTTTTCAAACTGATCTGAGGGAATCAGGAACACTAACTGGTGTAAGGTAATTCTCCATTCCCACTAGCAAGAATTCTTCCTGTCCTTCCGAAACAACTCAAGAGTAGCTTGTATGGTAGTGCCAGTTTTTAGGGTTTTTTTAGGTGTTTTTTTTCATAATTATGACTGCTGACTGAGAGGCAGTTCCCACAAAAAAAATACAAATCATAGAGATATGATAGCAGAAATCACCTTAATGGGTGAGCAGTTCTCCTGTGGGAAGTAGTATAGTATTTCAGAGTTTCAGGCCAATAATATCAAAGCGTGTTTGAAGCCAACAGAAGTTCGCCTTACATTCTGATGTTGTTAGTAGTCTTTGACGTAGGCTGAATGGAAGTTCCATTCATCCTGTGTGGAAGTGTGAGTCAGAAAGATCTGTGATGCAAATTTGTATTTCCCTTACATGTGTTTTTGTCAGACCGTGTTCCTGAGGCTGTGGCTTTTGCTAGTCACTGGCATACCCAAGGTCTGAACAGGAGTTGTACTTGTTTGTACACATTGGACATGTTGTGATACTTATATTTCATATTCATGCCAGGTGTCTTTGTGCTAAGGGCATCTTAAGACACATGAAAAGCTGGACTTGATAGTCCATTAGTAAAAGAAGTCTCACGCTTCCTCAAAGAAATACAGTTTTGATAGTATTTTTTAAATGAGAAGACATTATTATTTAAGAAGATACACGAAAGTACCAAATATTTCAAAAGTGTTAAATTACAAACACATTTTATGTTCTTCCCCTGTTTTCTCTTTCTCTTTTCTTTTTTGACAGGGGATTCTTTCCTTTAAAAATGTGGATACTAAATCTTTATTATGTGTTTATCTCAACAGCTTTATTTCCAGGCAGAAGAAAAATGTGCTTATGACTTTTTTCTTTTTTTTTCCCTTGTCATAGAACTCCACTCACAAATTTTTATTTTATCAATTTTTTGGACTTAACATTATTCCTTGCTTTTCTTATTGTGCTGTGTCATTCCATGACACCTCTCTACTTACTTCCTGTGTGTTTTGTTGCAATCTTGTGAAGTTGCTTATATAGGTGATTTCTTTTTCATTTTAAGCTTTATGTGTGTCATATCAGAACATCAGACA
This sequence comes from Climacteris rufus, assembly GCA_013398175.1. Classification (NCBI taxonomy): domain Eukaryota; kingdom Metazoa; phylum Chordata; class Aves; order Passeriformes; family Climacteridae; genus Climacteris; species Climacteris rufus. The sequence goes on along the minus strand of VZRZ01008827.1, from coordinate 159,770 downwards.
AGAAAGCACACCCTAGAAAGTTACAGTTTAGAGACAGGAGAAAAGTTTACTGTTAGTTTCAAGTTTACTTGCATGAAGGAAATTTCTTAAGGTTCTGAGGAGAGTACAGACCAGAGAGAGCTGGTTATCCCTCCAAAATGTATCTTGTGATACTGATTCCGAATGAAACTTAGCTGTAACTGTTGCAAAATGTAACTTCAGATGTGGTTTGTTTCTATCCAGATTAAAGAAGCTTCACTACTTTTTCCAATACTTACGCCTCTTCTTACTTGCATGGGCAGGGGTGAACTTTGTACAGAGCAGGAGCTTGAAGAAGAATAGTTTGAATTTTAAAACGAAGGGTTTCTTTTTCTTATAATAGTAAGGTGAGTTACTTTTATTTTCAGTTTTCAAAATGGAGGCTGTATGTATATTTATAATCAATCTAAAAATTGTGACAATTAGCTCATTTTTCTGTCTTTCAGATTTATGGAGAAATTGAGAAATCATTTAGTAGATATTTCTCCAAGTTGATCACTCCTCAGCTGATGCTGCTTTGTTTTGTTTAATGAACTTGAACCGTTTTTACTTAGTTTCCTTTATGCTTGCATAATAATAACCATATAGTGACATCAAAATATCATTTTTGAAGTGGATACTACAAAATGAGTGTTTCTGTTGAATGACAGATTCACAGTAATAATAATGTGTTTTCTGGTAATACTAAGATATAAATATTTCTCAAATATTGTGATCCTGTAATATTGCACAGTCTTCCCATTCTTTCCCTGGCCTCTTTATGTGTGAGACTAGTGTAACCTAAGAGCAGTTGAAGTAACTATAAAAGCATGAAGTATCTTGCACAGAAGCAGCTCTCCTTCTTCTATCCCATTCAGCAAGTTGTCAGTGTTCTAATTTCCCTTGAAGTTTCAACTGGCAAATTAAACCATCAGTTCAAAGGATGTGCTAAAAATAAAGTGTGTTGTGTATGTTGAGAATCAGTGATGCCTGGCATGTTACAGCTTTGAGTCCAATATTCCTTAAAACTTCACACGGGTATCCTCAGTTATTCTTCTGTCTCTGAAGTTCATCTCGTGTGTTATCCTTGGGGTTCCTCTCTTTGAGGGCTCTTAGTAACTATAGGTATGGCCTAGGTTTTCCACCTGTTTGGTCAGTCAGGAGATGTGACAGGTGTTCTCTGGCTGGTTCAGAGCCAGATGTGCTGGCGAATATGTATGCATGTACTATTCTCATCCAAAAGGGAAAAGACTGGAATTCTGGTTGTGTGTTTCTTCCATGCTAGGCATGCTGATGTTAGTTCTTATCTCCTACCTTCCTACCAGTTTTTGCAAAACGTGTAGGAACTCGGCCTGTGATGATTGGTCAACTTTGATTTCTGTTAAATAAGCTCAGAATTTACCACAGAGGGATACTGACAGACAACGTGTTGACAAACCTAATTTCCTCAGAAACCAGGCTAACAAGTGTAATATCATAATACACAGCTTTGATATTCCACCCTGGAATAGCTGTAAAAAGTTGTAACATATTAGCACTCAAGACTTGCAGTTTTTTTGTGGTGACTTAGGAGGCCAATACCACCATCTCTTAGCAAAAATGATCAGTAATTAAACTAGATTGGAAATACCAAGGAGCAAACAAATTTTTTAAACCTAAATTGTAAAAACAAGTTGAGAAAGGGGGATTTGTAAGATGACAGGGACACAATATATTTTAGCTATTTTCCTTAACTTTTTTGCATGTATTGTATCATAATGTCAGTGTTACATAAAAGTAGTTATACAAATTGATACAATGATTAAAGAATCTCAAGTCTAAGTAAACTGTTGAACAGCATGTGCTTTTCAAAATTATGTGTAGAAGAATCAGCTGGGCTGGCAGTCTTCAGAATTTCTATCTGAACCTTTGAGTCAGCTCAGGTGCTGATTGTCTGCTTGCTGTTTAAGTCTGTCATAAGCTGTACCACGTTTCTGGATGCAAATAATTTCAGTGGGTGTTGTTCAAAGCACTGCCAAAACAAATGAATGTATGAAAAGTGTGAGATCAGTTCTGCCAGTGCTAAAAAAGAAGGGGCAGCGTGCATTCTTGCGCTAATTAACATACAACTGCTACTGTCCCTATTTTCCTATTCCCATCCCACTCTCAGTTCTCTCAGACAAGCAGAGTAATCTTTTTACATCTGAAGCTCAGCAGCTTTGTTATAGTTCGAAAATGAACTTTGATGTTTTGCTTAATTACAAAGCAAGGTTCCATCTGAGTGAGACTGTGACTGTCAATGTGCTGACTGGCCATGGAATAAGTTGGTAAGGGATGCATGATTCATAAGTGCTCAAGTCATATAGCTTCTTGAAAGTGAACTGTAGCATGCAAAGAACAAGTGGATGGCTGGAAGAATGATAGGAGGACCATTGAAACATATGTTTAATTAAGTGCAATTTAGTAGCTAGTTATTTTAAACTTCATGAGGTACACTGAAGGCCAAGTGGGAGATCCAACACCTGAGTTGAAGCAGGGCAATATCAATACAGACTGGGGGTAAAAGAATTGAGAACAAGGAGGAGGCTGAGGGGGTACTGGTGGATGAAAAGTTGGACATGACCCAGCAATGTGCACTTGCAGCCCAGAAAGCCAGTTGTATCCTGGGCTGCATCCAAAGCATCGTGGCCAGCAGGGCGAGGGAGGGGATTCTGCCTCTCTGCTCCACTCCAGTGAGACTCCACCTGCAGTGCTGCTTCCAGCTCTGAGGTCCCCAGCACAGGAAAAACCTGTTGAAGTGGGTTCAGAGAAAGGCCACAAGAACAATCAGAGGGATAGAGCACCTCTCCTTTGAGGAAAGGCTGAGAGAATTAGAATTGTTGAGCCTGAAGAAGAGGTGGCTCCAGGGAGAATGTATTGCAGCCTTTCAAGGTGGCTGATAAGAAAGATAGGGACAGACATTTTAGTAGGGCTTATTGCAATAGGACAAGGAGTAATGGTTTTAAACCTAATAGAGGGTTGGTTCAGACTAGATGTGAGGAAAAGGTTTTTTTATGATGAGGGTGTTGGAACACTTGAACAGGTTGCCTGAAGAGGTGATAGATGTCCCATCCCCGAAAATATTCAAAGCCAGGTTGGATGTGGCTCTGAGTAACCTGTTCTCGTTGAAGATGTCTCTGCTCGTTGCATGGGATCCTTGCAAAACCTAGTCCAACCCAAACTGTTTTGAGGTTCTGTGAAGTTAAGTGCTGTGTGAACAGTTCTGAACAGTTAAGTGCTATGTGAAAATAAATATGGAAAAGTGTAGAGGAGAATGTAAGGGAAGGAGTTCTGTGTTTGCTCTTATTCCTCTCTTATAAACATTTCTACAGTGCACTTTTTCAAGTGACTGATACCCATGACATAGATAATCAAACCAAGGTAGAATGAGGGGAAAATGATCTGATGGACTGGTTCGTCCTGACGGATGAGCTGTCAACTCTGCTGTACTTTTCATGCAAGATGGAATGATGTCTACTGAAATGCTTTAGTTTTACGTTCTATTGGAAAGGAATTATATTGGCATCTCTTAGTTCTGTCGGACAAACCTATCCCTTTATGCTTTGGGGCTTTGGCAGGCAGGCTGAATTTAACTTGCTTTTAAACAATTTGGTGATCTGGTACCAGGCAGTCAGAGGAGAGAGTTCTAGCTACTTGTTAGGTGGTGGTTCGTGAATGGTGGCAATTGAAACGTTGGCAAGGGCTCAACAGTGTTACTCAGGCTCATGTTTAGACAAAAGAAAGTTAATCTTTAAAACCTAGATATTAACCTGAGTTATGTTATATTTATATGTTATGTGTTATATGGTTAGAATAGGAATGTAAGTTTGTAAAACTCTTTGACTGTCTTTTTTTAACAACTATAAAGTTTTACTCGAAGTGAAAGAAGACGAAGTCACAATTGGACAGTGCATCTTAAGGGAGAAAAAAAAAATAAAATAACTGTATTCCTAAGCCAGAGCAATCACACCACCAAACACACCTCCAAATTAATACTGGAAACACTATGGTTGAATTTCTGTACTTGTTACAGGAAAGATGTCTTACCCAATTTTCAGCTCTACAGATTTGGATCATGTTTGTGACCTATATAATTAAAGAATTACACAGATTTTTTGTGAGGCAGATGGTCAAGCTGTGGTGTTATAATTCAGATTATGCAAGTAATGTAGAGATTCATAGTGTTGCCTTGGGAGCAGTGCTCTTTTTCACTTGCTTTTAAAAGTTTCACCATTTAAAGCCAGGAAAAAGCACTCAGCACTCTAATTGTTTATTCATGTTTATCCTCATAATTCTTACGTCACTACTGTAGCTTCTGCTGTTACTGTCTGTAAAGTAAAAGTTTAAGGAGGGGTGAAATTCACATGGGACTTCTAGCTAGAGCTCTGGTCTAATTAAGAAATCCTAGACATAGAGATTAACTGATTTGAGTTTGGCTGTATTGGATACCTTGATCACATCCCCCTTTGGCATTCCGTGGAAGTATTTTTAGCAGAGTGGTAGCTGAGAGTTTTCAAATTTGCATTCATCTGATCAATTAAAATCAGAGTTAGAAATTGCCTTCAGGTAGTCCTCTGTTTCAGAAGACTTCTGTAATTTGTACTTCCACGTGGTTACGTATGCAGTGATTTATCTAATATTTCATCTTTAGGCTAGTTTATAAGAGGTATTTCTTACTGAATGTTTACAACTATTATATGTATTTGGGGTTTAGAAATGTGTCTAGCCAGCTCATGATCCTGCTTTGGACTTGACTGCTTTCTGAAGTACTACATAGAATCTGACTCCATCCAGTGAGACACTGATTTTGAAGCAGTAAATCCATTACATTTTGGTCTTTGGCAATAAGCAAGTAATTCTATGCTTGCCTTACTCCCTTCCAACTCTCTTAGATATTTCAAATTGCTTTTCAAAACCTTTAGATGAAAACGGTCTTTTCTAGTACTCACTGTGGTTTCCACTTGGAGCTGGTATGCTAGAAATGGCAACTGTTCTCTATTCAGGAAGAAATACAGTGCTATATTGAATAAAGAAACTCATAGTTCAGTGCTTCAGTTGAGAAAGTACAAAGAAAGCAGCGTGGGCAGACTGTGGTGGAAGGGTTTGACAATAGCTCACAAGGAGTGTGTGCTTTACTTTTGCTGGGAGGAAGGTGGTAACACAGCCAAGTGGGTAGAGTGCTTTTTTTCATTTATCTTTAGCAAAACCTTTAGGGAACCTGACAGGTACCCAGAGGCCTGAGAAGTTGCAGGTGTTTTCGCTTTGTGGATGCTCCAGCTAGTGGTGGCATTTTTGCCTGCTTTGGGAAGCAGGGTGCAATAGTTTAGTCCAGAAGAACTTGCCTCCTGTTCCATGAACTTTGATACATTTTGTTAGATGTATTGGGATATAATTGAGTACACTTAATTCAAACGTGTTTGCATGTATCTGCAGATTGCAAAGACAAGATTAACACCACATTAGTATGGCACAAACAGTAACTGAAAAACTGTGTGTTCCTTAGTACTTTCTATGCTGGGGTTTGATCCTTATATTAAATAAAGGGATAGGTGATATAGTCTGATTTGTTTTAGTCCATCTCTCTGTCTTCTGTACATTCTTACTTTGCTCTTCTGTGCTGAAACGAGCTAGTATTCATGTGACCATAAGGGAAAACAGTTCAGGAAAGTGATTTGGCTGAAAATTCACTTTGTTTTAGTTTTTGTATATATTCTTTTTTGTGGTATATATTTGTATTAAACTGTCCCAGAATTGAACCCTGATACTTCACACAGGTGTGTTTACGTTGGTCTTGCTGCCTTTCCCACTCTACTTATATATGTTTTTATAATGGAAATATATGAAGCTGTATTAAGTCTGACTGCCTATTTCCACAGATTTTGACATGTATAAAATATATATTGTAATGTAGGAGTTCTTTTTGTAAAAAAAAAGAAAAGAAGAAGGGAAACTTGGCAATTGCTAACTTTTCCTAAGAATCTAAAAATCATTAGATTTTTCAAGCTAACATTACAGATAATAGGGAGAAATATTTGTAATGAAGTTCCAGAAACATTTTTTCACTTAGATTATTCACTCAAAAGATTATGTACTATTGTTAGTTCTGGCTAATATGTGATCCAGCCACAGGTGTTTCAAATTTTAAAACTCTGTGTTGCCAAACAGCACCAAAAATTAACATTGAGAATACTCTGTTGCCATGGTAATTTCTTGGTTAGAAGACTGCCAAGGAACTATAAAATGAAACCAATGCTTTTGATGTGCCCTAAAATGAGGAAAGGAAAGAAGATCAGTGAGAACTGAAACATTACTTATTTCCATGTTTTTCTTGTAGGTATTGGGAAGACCTTGAATATTCAACTTAAACACATTTCAATTTCTTTTTATTGCTTGGTTTGTGTTTTTTTTTAAGCTGGATTTCTTTATTTGACACTTGTTGATGTGTAATTTAAGCAATTTATAAAAATTTGTAAAAAATACCACTGTAAAAAGCACAAGTGATTGTGGTGTTTTTAATGACTTCTTCCCTTTCTACTTTAGCAGCACTGTTTAAATTCAAGGGAGTTCAAAAATAAATTTCCTACTGCAGTAAAATAAAAAAGTTATTTTATATCTTCAGGTACATATAAATAATTTTTTTCTTTTTGCTTTGAGCCCTTTTGATCCTAATAGATCAGGCTCTCATTTCAGCCACCTAGGGTTCTCTTGGCATGAAGGGAATCCATGAGAACTGAGGTATATTCTGTACCTGCAATTTTATTTTTTTTCTATCATTCATTCACTAGACCCAGGTATATGTTAATTTGTCAATGGCAATATGATTGATTGTATTTAAAATAGACTCTTTCCTGGGACATTAACAGAATTAACAGCCTAAGTTCTTGATGTTTTCTCCTTGTTATTCCACTCACACATGTAACCCTCATATCAGATAAATCCTTTTAGCTTGGAGAGTACAGGAAGAAATTGAAATGGAAAACCAAGCTGAGAACTACCCTTTTTTTTTCCAGGCATCAAGTGATAGAAAAGACATAAGAGACCTTATATTGCGAAGGGTATTTGGACATGTCTGTATAAAATTACGGAAGATTGCTTTAGGAACATCATCTTCAAATTGTGAAAGAAAGATTTTTGCCATTGTGTCTGGACCCTGAAGACAATTTTCATATAGGAGAGACTTTAAGACATTGAGGGAGAGGCTGGAGGCCTCTTAAATGGTTGTGTGTTTGTTCAACATTATGGATATTTCACAATGTTATAAACTCTCACAATTAGGTTTTTTTTGCTAGATGAGGTTAGATGCAGTGTTCTTCCTTGAAGAGAACAGAATGATTTGTCTTTTCTGGTTGCTTGTACCAGAACTAGAACTAGACTGTGCTGGCATAAAGCAGAAGTGGATGAAGAAATTCTGGTCTGTCTAGTGCTGGTTATTTAAGGATTTAATAATTTAAGTGCATTATTGGGTCAGGACCAAATTGTTCAGTACCTCATGGGCTGAAATCCAAGAACAGTTGTATGTGATTCAGACTGCTCTGTCCATCAGTTCATTGGCTTTTATGCATTTTGGATAGCTGGGGCTGACTGTGTAAGTTAACTTCTATTAACTTTGAGTTGAGAAGAATTTAAGACATTTTGGATCCTTCAGGTATTTTCATATACCTGTAGAAGTACTAGCTTTTGTACATGGTGATGTAAAAAAACACTTTTTTCCCCCTCATGATTGTGCTAGTGTGTTTTTTGAATAAAATACATTTTATTTCTAATACATAAATGTGTGTATATATATATATTTTTATGGTTTTTAATAAAGGCAGAAACATATTAGTGCTTCTTTTAATCCATTGGGGTTTTTTTGAAGAATGGTTTGGTTTTGGGTACAATTGATACTATAGTTCAGAGTAGACACATACCTTTCTTGATACATCTACAAATCTTTAGTCATGCTTTCCTTTCTTTTTTTTGAATTGGCTGAACACTAGCTTAGTTCGGAGGCATGTTGCTTGTACAGACCTCAAAACAAGTTTCAGAAATGGCCAAGTATAACATTTTATTCTAATGCAGTGTTCCTTTGAGAACTTTGCTGCTGTTGTCTTAAAAATGCGAGGGCAAATACCTTTGACTAGTCATGTGAATTTGAATGTAATATTGCACCTACACTGTCATTTTATCCACTTTCCTTGGTGTGTTTTTCTTGCCATTCCTAAAATGAGGACCATTCAATAGTGATATAGACTTTCAGAACCTAAATCAGATTTTTTGGTGTTTTTTTAAATCTAAAAATGCCTTACATTTCTCTTAAAGAAACTTGAAAGTTTTTGAACAAGTGTTTTTGGAACAGGTTAATTATGTGGGAGGCTCTTAAAATAACTGTCTATTCTATTACATGCGTGTTTTGTCTTGTATTTTTATAATAACCATGTCTTAGTAATTTAAAAAGGATAATGTCTGTGATCAGAAGCCGTTTCCAGACAGTCAAACACTGATTCAGGCACTGATTCAGCCCTTCTGAGACTTTTGTTAGTTGAAATTAATTTGTAACTATGAGTGAAATACCAGTGTCCAAACCGAACTGTTTCGTGGGAAAAAAAACAAAAAAAGCCTAGAGAAGGCTTAGAGATCAAAGGTACAATTAAGTAATCCTGTGTCAGTTTCTTTCCCTTTATTTCCTGCTTGGACCTGAGAAGAGCTTGGACATCCTGAGAATTCGGAGGGCCTGACTGGAATACCACATAAAAAGACGAACCTCTGAGAATGGCTGTTAACGCTCTGGAGGCAGGTGTAACATGGAATAGGAAGGCAAAGTAGCCAAAGCTATTAGTTTCTCTCTTTCTCAGCTGTAAATTCTGGCTTAAAATACAGTTCTTGTGATGCCTTTAAATGCACGTTTCTTGGATGCATTATTTGCTAGAAATCACCCTCTTGGTTTCATATGTACCCTCTTGTGCCTTTGAACCATGTCAGTGGTCCCCATCCATTGAGATTGGGTCTGTCCGTATTGCCAGATGCTGCCCAGAGTAGCGTGAATACTGGAGGCTTTTAATGTAGGTTGTGCTGAAGTCAGCAGTTTCTGTTACAATCCCCCTCAGTAATGTGCTCTCCTTGGAACAGGTGAATTGCAGGAGAGAGTTCCTGCTTCTTGTCTGGCTTGTCATCTGCTGATCGCCTGTTGTGCTCTTGATTTGCCCTTTCTAGAAAGGGCAGCAGCTGCCATCTGCCTATGGCTTGAAATGGTTTGCATGTCGCTGGATGGTATGTGTAATGCTTTGTGGCAATGCTTACTGCAGGTGGCAAAGCTGTTGGGTTGATGGATGTGTCTCTTTGTGGAATACCGGCAGTCGTGGAATTTTTTTGCTTTTCATCTTGTTTAGGATCAGAAGTAATATAAATGCAGTATTCTGTGAAAAGGCACAGTGCAGAATAGATGTGATTTTTATTCTTAACCATGGCTTTTAAACATGCCCGTGTGCTTTCATGCTAGTGTATGTTACTACCTAGGCTTTTTTTTAAAAGTGAGTTCATTTTTTTTAGGATTTTTTAGATTTAATAATTTATATGTAATTGACATCTATTCTTACTTGGATATCTATTATTAATAATTCATAAACACAGATATTTGGTAGTATTAATAAATAGTGATGGCTTAACTGTCTTGTAAATAGTATTTTCCAACAGAATAAAAAAGCATCTTCAACAAAGGAAAGCATCTCTTGTCCTTTATTCAAAGAAATCCTTCAAGTGGTCATCTCAACATACCATTGCAGACTAGAAATGTGTTCCTATTGATGGAAGAAATTGTTCAATTTGTGTTTCTCTTGTTTATAATTATTGTTTTGTGCTTACTTTGACTTATGAGTAGATTAAAAATCCTTATTGTCTGGTCTTAATGCAAAGTTAAGTCTGATCCTCACTTATGTATAGTCTTTTTAAGTTTCAGTGCAAAGACTTCTCCCTTTCTTGTTGTCTTTTCAAGAACTATTTGTAAAAAGTAGGTCATTATGAATAAATATTTGTTACTATTTTTCAAAAGTCATGTTTTTGGTGGAGGTTTTTTGGTTTTTGGTTTTTTTTGTACTGAAGGTAAAGTTGCCTCTGTCACTTTGTAACACAAGAGACTAGGGTCTTCTCTGGTGGTCTAAACCCCGTTGTTTCAGGCACACTGTAAATCTGAAGCTAAATGTTTTTTATTTGTTTCCTAAAGAGCTAACTGCTTTCTTGAGAACATTATGAGTACTTCCAAGAACACAGTTGATCCCGTGTGAAAGAAGTGACTGGATTACATAAATTGATATTTCTAGTCTGCCAAAGAGCGAATACCTTCCCTCATTCCTGCTGTCATGTCTATACAGCCTTCGTTGGCTGGCAGCAGAGAGGGCTGGAGTTTGGCTCTTGTAGGCCCGGGAAACATGCTGTGTGTGCATGAACATTTCTATTAAAAATTACATGACAAAATGTTACTGAAAGTTAAATATACTTCATGGTTACATACACAGTAACTAATACGTAAAGTGTGAATTATTTAAATTAAAATATGTTTCTAGGTTGTGGGTGTTTTTAGTGGTTACTAAAAAAAATAAAGAATAGAAAACCCAAACTTAAACAACCTCCTCTCCCTAATCTTTCTAAGAAGGCATATCCAGTTTGCAACTGACTTTCCAAATTCATTGAATGTACATAGTATCAAAGAGATATTCAACCAGAATCTGCATTATTTTCTTTCTTCCTTTTAGAATAAGATGAATTATAGGGAGCAATGATAGTTTCATTCAATATCTTATAAAAAAGAAATATCCACATGCCTAAATGGCAAATGGAAATGTTATGGATTTCTTCCTTAGCAGGTTGAGGACTTGAGCGGTGCTTCTGTTTAACGGAAACTTGGCCCTTGGTGCTTTTTGGCTTGTGGTCTCTGCTGTTAACTGAAGTAGAAATGCTTTTGTAGGTAGACCTGTTGTGATGGTTTGACTCTGGCCAGGTGCCCACTGAGTTGCCCTATAGCTCCCTCCCCTAGAGGGACAGGGGAAAGGACAAGATGAATCAGTGGGTCAAGATAAGGCAGTTTTTATTGAAGCTACAGAAAAATAAAGCAAAAGCAGGGTCTGCACGCGCATAAGCAAAAGAAGGAGAAGTCAATCTCTACTTCCCATCAGCGAGCGATGTTCAGGCACGTCCCGGGAAGCAGGGCCTCAGCACACGTAGCGGTTCCGTGGGAAGGCAGACATTACAGAGTGCCCTCCCCTCCTCCTCTCTCTCTCGGCTTTTATATCTGAGCTGACGTCATATGGTATGGAATATCCCTTTGGTTCCTTTAGGTCAGCTGGCCTGCTTGTTTTCCCTCCCGAGGTCTTGCCCACTCCCTGCCCCTTGATGGGGGAGAATGTTAGAGGGACAGTGCTGCTCAGCAGTAGCCAAAACACTGCTGTGTTATCAACTGAAGCACAGCACTGGCAGGGCTGCTGAGCTCTACCTCCGTTAGAACCAATACAGTTACAATACAATGTGCAATACAGTGTGCAGTTACTTTTACTAGAGTAGCTAAGGTAAATACTGACCTTTGCTGTAACAATTTTGGAACAGGAGACCAATTTTAGGTCAGTTGTTCTTGTCCTGAAAACTTTCTTTACCTTTTCACTTCTCGTCCTGCAAGTGACAGTAACGCTGCCCCCCACCCCATTCAATTCCCCTCCCCTTCCCTTCCCCTTCCCTCCCCTCCTTTTTCTTTCCTTTTTTTTTTTGGTTCTGGCTTGATGTCGGTTTATAGTACTAATACTTCTGATGGACCCAACTAGATGGTGCAATCATCATCAAGCTATCATTTTGGTGTTATTTCTGAGAAGTTAGAATAGAAATCTGATGTAAAGAACTTCTTTGACACAGAGATGCCAATTTAATTTTGAAACTTATCCCACTACATAAATTTAAGATAAATTGGGCTTTTGTCAGGAAGACTGATTTTTTTGTTTGTTTTAGTATTTCATATTATTTTAAGTTTTAAGTTAATTTTCATATTATTTTAAGTTACTGTTAAATACAAAATCTTAATAGACATATTAAGATATATATGAATAAATAAAGGGGGTTCGAGTTCTACAGAAAGGAGGGTCACTATTGATTCCTTGTGTCTCTGAAACATTCATCATTGACAAGACAGCACCTGGGCTGAAGTTTTTCCGTTATGGAATTAAATAGCAAAAGATTGGAAAGATTTCTTTGTTTATCCTATCTGTCTAATAATAATTAGAATTCTCTTTCATTGTTATTGGGTGAGGAGTAAGATCAAAATATAATTGTCAAATTTTCTTTAAAACTGCCTGCTTTAAATTTGGTAACAGAGTACTGGCTAAGATGGCAAGTTGAGATAGACTGTAGTGAGTTACAATCACTTGGATTTTTATTTTCAGCAAAAGCGAGTTCAAATAGATAAAAAAAAATTCATAGCTCAAATTCTGTTCCATAATAAATAATGTTTACTTAGGGAGTCTTTCCTTAATCCTTCAAAACAGTTTGTAATGAAAATGCTCTTATGTATTATGTACCAATGAACGTGACATACTAGTGCTGTTTCACTGGGACAAAAATAAGCAAAGTGAAAGCAAAAGGTGAGAATTTTCAAATCTCTACTCAGTCTAGCTCTAAGAATAATATTAAAGTATGGAGAATTAGTCTTGTCTTCTGTTTAGACCTCAGACACATTTTTAGACTGTTGGTTGTTCTTCCTCTGATGTTTATGGAAGCAGTTTGATTTTAAAGGAAATCTGAATTCTTTTGAAATGAGGTTTGGTTAGCAGGGAAATGCACTCTGTTTTCAAAAATAATTCTCTTTGTTGAACTAATTTCTAAAATTTATGTCAATGTAATGAATGTATTGTATATGGAACATAATCAAGGAAAACACTTTGTAATATCTTCCATATTTCTCACAGGTTGTGAAGATGAGAAAAGATGTGAAGAAGGCCAGAGTCCTGACTATTCGGAGACTAACCAGACATATCGGGAAATTAAAGTGGAAAAAGTCAGTTTTAAATAAGAGTGTTCTAGTTTGCGTTTTTATAAATGAAGCAGTATTTTAATTGTTTTCACAAAAATGGAAAAGGGGAAGAAAAAATATACTATATTTAAAACTTAAGGCACTAATAATACATAAATTCTATTTGTCTTATTTTTGCATCATTTTAGTTAGACTAAAAATACTAACTAAAAACAGTTTCATAAAGCAGAATTAGGATGATTTTTTAACAGGTTTTAGTGTATTGGAAGGTAATCTGAACCACTTAAAAAAGCTTTTGTAGCACTTTTAAAAGTGTCACACTTGATCTTTTAGGTTATTCTGCTGTTGAAGTTTAGTTGCTCCAAGTTTACTCATTGCAGTTGTCTTCAAGGTTGTGTAGCAAAAAATATTTTAAGTTTGCATTGATATACAGATCATACTTGGTTTTTAGTTATTAGTATTAATAAATTATTCTTACATAAACAGTTAAAAGAACATTTTATATATTATGTTTTTAAAGATTGCTGTCTCCAAGTGACTTACCATGTGTCTTATTTGAAACAGTGTAAGATACATTGTTACTATGTTCAAAGTGTAAATTGAGTATACTCTTACCTTACAATTTGAGCAAGTTGTGCAAAATAAGAAGCAAGCCAAATGAACTTTTATATTTAAATATTACAAATCTTAAAATGTAATTATGTTTGAGATACTAGTGTCACCTATTGTTGGTATGAACTGTGGTTTACTATTTTCTAGTACAGTAACATTTGTCTATCACATTGTTCTGGTAAATTCTCAGGGTTTCCTCCTCTATTCAGAATAGCAAAAGCATTAGGCTGTGTTCAGCTCTTTGGTAAAATGTTCATTTGACAATAAGGCAATGTGTTTATGCTCCATCTTGTGATTTTTTAAATTTTGCTACTTAGTATTGACAATGGGGAAATAAAGTAACAAAACTGAGATTCTCTTAATAAAGACAGACTTCATTTGCAGGGGTTCAGAAGACTTGAAATTAAAGAACCAAAAACGAGTTGAGAGATTAATAGAAGAAATCCATGCCATGAAGGTAACGCCATGTTTAGATACTTCACTATTAGAGCTAGTTATTTGAGTAACTAAAAGCTTTGTCTGTTTTCTGTGACTGCATTACTGAAACTTAAGAAAGTATTTTCAGAGTCAGCTTGGACATTAACACAACTAGAAAATCATGAATATTTGTGTCTGTTAAGGTGTTAGACAGTTTGAGTCTTAAGCTTTCCAGGCTAAACAAGAATTTGTTTAGCAATGTGTAGTGTTTGAAGTTTTTACTGTAAGAGTTAAAGCACAGAGTTTAAAGTTCTCATGCCGCTCCTGAGTGTGGGGAGGTATTTTGTGTGTCTGATGATACAGTATCCTCACTGTTGTTGTATTTTACTTACAGCTTCAGAGTTCATAGTTTGAAATTTTAGCTGCAAAGAACTGGTAATGCTTGAGTTAGATCTTTTTTTAATTTTCAGCCTTGCTGTCAATTGATAGTTTTTTATCATGTAATGACATCAAGAAAATGCTTCAGAAATTTTATAACATCATAATGATTTGTACTAATCTCTCAATTGTAGCTGATATCACATGAAATCATGTGTGCTGAAAGGAGTTATGAATTCCAGTCATAAGGCTTGAGCACAAGAGTCTTGTATAGGCCACAAAACCTGTTTTCACACAATATGGCTGTTTTGATTATTTCCTTGATAACTGTAGTTGGTAACTGTAGTGATTAAATCACACTTCCTGTTGTGTGTTCTCCTGGGAGGGTTTTTGTTTGTTTTTAACATTTTTCTCTTCATTTTCTTTCCTCATCCTTGCACAGATCTTAGTCTTCAAAAAAACCTAGTAACAAGAAATGCTTCATTGACCAATTTAGATGTGCTTTGTGCCAGATTCATCAGGTAGAATCACATGGATTTTTAGCATAGTATGTCTATTCAGAGTCCTCATAAATTAATAAAGAAGAAATGAAAATAGGGAGCAGTGCTCAAACACCATGATATTAATACTGAGGCAGTTTGCTTTACTGACTTGCCGTCATTCTTAAACTTGGTCTTGTGTTTGCTCCTTTTCCCTGTCTTTTTTTAATGGGAAGTTTATGTCTGTCTCAATTTCTAAGAGAATATATCAAGTGATCAGGTGTGCTGCAACATTAAGCTCAGAAGCCCATGTTTTATGGGGCTTCTGTGAGCGTTCCCAAGAGGATTTAACTGCAAGATTGATTCTGCACACATTTAGCACAAGTCTTTGTTTTGTCCACATTGTGCTTTTCCTTCCAGGATTGGCTCATGCAGATATCTTAAAGCCTTCCTGCACTCAGGACTATATTGGCCAAGTACATTCAAGTGTTTCTTCAGTTGGCATGAATACAGGGCTTGCTTGTAACTGATTGCTTTAAGAGTGCTTATCAAGGGAGGATAGAGATTAGTAATCTGGAAAGCTGAAGGCAAATTTTGCTCTGAAATAGTTTATAGAAAGGGAGGAGTCCTCGAACTAAGCAGCTGAGAAAGAAAAACTCTCCCACTTTTTGGGTAGATAGCTGGGAAATGTGCTTGGTTATCTGAAATTTTAAGTGCTGTAGGTTGACTTTATTGTTAAAAAACAATGCACCTTTATATTAATATTTTAATAGGGAAAAGGTTGGGTTTCTTGGAGATTTTTACTCTTTAAAAATGCACAAGTAGACACTTACTAGTTCTACAGTGTTTGTTTCTTAGACAAAAGAAAAGTTCCTGTTCCTTATAAATCACAACCTAAAAGGCACCAATTGTTTATGTATTTTTTTCAAACATTGTTGATTTCTAGACTTGCAGAGATTTCTAGATTTGGCATAGACATACTCGTCATTCAGCATGGAAAAGTAAAAAAAGGCAGCTTTCACACAAACTGGTAATGTTATTTCAGATGAGTGGAAGATTTTATATTGGTGAAACCTCATTCCCAGCAACCTTTTGTCCTAAGTTATTGATCATAAGATTTATAAAAAACACTTTTGCATAACTCAGATGGGTATTTCAGAATTTTAAGGAAAGAATGGACAGAATAGAAATGGTAAGAGATCTATGAAGCTGCAATTTAGAGCAGACTTGCATTATGCAGATTATTCTAGCAGTTTCAGCATGTGGATCTCAAAGACATCAGAGGAGATTCAAATCCTTTCAAATTTGATGGACTATGTGCAGGATATAGCCATTGTTCATGTTCCATTAACACCAAGAAGTACTCCGTGTACTTCTCGTCACGTTTTATGTAAGAAAAAATTTCTATCTTCTCTCTTAGTAAATGATTGGTCTTGAGGAGCTGCAAACTGCAAAGAGCAGTTCAGTGGAAAAGACAAAAAATCCAACAAAATAATTACAGCAGCCAAAGTGGTTTAGAGCCAGAAAGTGGATGTTACACCAGAATCTGATAGTGTGAGTATTTTCTGGATAAAAGTTTTGTTGAAGTGATTACTTACAACTTCTAGGAATCCTTTATTGGTTGGAGGCATGAAGACTTTCTGTAGGTTGAAGAAAATACATAATGAAAGAAAAAGAAAACAGTACAGTTTTTTTCCCAAGTTTTTCCCAGTTGCCAAAGACACATCTTTCTAAACATCCGTCCTTTTTCTTCCACCAGTCAAAGACAGACCCAGACCTCCTTTACCCTTATCATATATCCAGAAAAAAGAAGCCTTTTTGGGACTGTTGGTATCAACAAAGTGTTTGGAAAGACTTTATGTATTCTGATGACCTCAGAAAGCATTATAAAGGGATTCCATTTTATGGGGAATTTGTTTCAATGCCAGGGAAGAAAGACTGAAATTCTTGAACCTTGACACAGTTGTCTGTTTTACTGAAGTTTTTAGTGCAAAGACTTAATATTCTCTTATTCAGGAAAAAAATCTAGTGGTTTGAATTCCTAATTAAGGAACATGCTTTCTTAAGAATTATATTTCTCCATTCAAATACCTGTAAACCCACAAACTTTTTGTATTAGTTGATTTACTTGGGGAATCTGTTTTGGGGAATCTCTTGTCTGGTTAACACAGTGTTTCAACATGGCTGCTGCCACTTGGTGGAACATCCAGGCTGTAACCAAAAAGAAAATAAAAAATATTTTTTAAAAATTCGGTTGCCTGATGGTGCAATGCTTAGATCCCACTTGCAGCTCAGCAGGACTTGTTAGAAGTGCTGTCCTTCTGAATGAAACAAATTTGAACTTTCAGTTACAAGATTTTAGCTTATCTTTCTAATGTGGATCTTTACTAACTACAGTCTGATATAATAGAAAAGACAAAATGCTTGCTTGTATCACTATCTCTCAAGGATGCTATTTTCCTGTCCTCAAGTAGATTCTGAACAGACAATGCTGATGTAATTTCACTGTAAATACACTGCTTCCTAGGAGTGAGACAGTATAACATGCTTGCTTTTTGGGTTAAATACTGTGTCCCTGTCTTTTTTTAATACACTCTACAGAGTCATGCATGCACAGTTCTGCATATGTTGAAAATCTAGGAAGTCTTGATGCTGGGCTGTATTGAAAAACTTTTTGTTCCTTGAATTTACAAATGGTAATAAATAGTATATATTGTATTACTGTTAGAATGACATTTAATTTTTTATTCTCTGTATTTTCATTGTTAGAATTGGAGAATAAAAGTGTCTTAATTGGCAAATACAATTAAAAGTGTCTCAGGCACAACAATCAGAAGTAAACATTGTGAGAAATGAGAGCAGTTAAAAGTTCCATCTACGTGGATGCAGGAACTGGGTTAATTGTTTGCAGGAGTTCTCAAAGCTATTGGAATAATACACCATTTTTTTGAGTTCTTCAGCTCTCATTTTGCCAAAACCATATAAAATATTTATTCAACAATTCATGAAAAGATGGGAAAAAAGAATGGTATGATCCTTTCTAGTCCTTCTACTGTGATACTGCTTTTTTGAAATACGAAATTGTGTATACTTACAGGTATTTATTTGTTTGTCAGGCTTGATGATACTATCAAAATGGATTAATTATCCATGGTAGAGTACTGCTTATCATACTTAGGAAGCTATTTTATTTTTGAAAGCGTCTTTACACAAAAATAATGCAGTATCTAGTCATTTCTTAGCGATGTGTAGCTTACTGTTAGTTGTTTGAATTTCTTGGCTGAAGTGAGATCTTAACTGTTGTTTCTTTACCATGTATCTTAAGGATTTTGCCTTTATCTTAGAACAAAAACCCTTAGCAGTATGGTAGGTGTTGCTATAGCAATATCATGTTTGGAGGATGTCCATAAAGAAAATATGGACAAAAGGCAGTTTGCAGTGCTTGAAGGAAAAATGTCTTCCCGTCATCAGGAATAAGCAGCAGTTGGTTACAACCATTTTCAAATGTCTTGAAAAGATACATTTTCTATCCTGAAAATTATCACTGGAGAAACAGGTAAGATAATAAAATGAGGGCTTTTTAAACCACAGTTTTTAGCACAGAACAGTGAGGTTAGCACAAGAGATACAGAAAAAAAATAGTGCTTTATATTATTTTCTCTCAACTTTATATTTTAACAAGATGTTAACCGAAGTAGAGTTAAGTATGAACTCCATTACTGAGATTTTGAAAGCTGAATCCTTTTATAAAAGTAGAACTTAAGTTTGAAGGATGTTTTCACTCTTTGTCTTTGGAACAACAGTCATTCAATTTCCTGAAAGTAATAGTGGTAAGGGTAAGAAAGGGCTTTTGCTCAGAGCTGGGTAACTGATGATTTTTATACTAGGTCAGCTTCAGAAACTTGTTAGGTCTGTCGTTTGGTATGGCCTTTTTGCATGGAATTTTTGTGTCCTGAAATACCACGCTTTTTTGTAAAGCTTTATAATTTTCTTTTAGCAGCAGTGGTTTGTTTTTTGGTTAATGTTTTCGTTTCTGTAATCTGGGTTTCAGTTTTGTGCCATAAAATTGTCTTTAAGTCAGCGTGGGGACTTAATGCACTTTTATTTAGTTTTGCTTTTTCTTTCTCCTAGCTTGTGCTTCCAACACTCTTATATATTGTCTTTCAAAATAGATAGCAGACATTCATCATAATGTTACAGACTCTTTAACATTTAAAAGTTTTTGAAAGAGTAATGGGAAGTGCTTAAACTTCAGTGTAGTCAGCCTAGGAACAGTCGTTAATGCTTCTCAACAAAAGGCAGAGGCAGGGGTGATTCAGCTTTCACAATGGTGTGGGCCAGATGCCACTTACAGACCATTTCAGGGAAGGAGGAAGGGTTTGAACTCAAAGCTATTCAGCCCTCTTCAATGGAGCAGTCTAGATCCTTGCTTTAGTGTGTGTCTGACTTTTTATCCATGCATGATGCATTTCTCTGCAGTAATGCAGGAAGCGTGGGGCTTTGAGTGTCACATAGCTCCATGTGTGCATTGGTGAGACATACATGTGCGAGAAGCCAGACACTTTTGGGAAACACAGAAGTTTGCAGCTTGTGCTCTCAACAGCACGTTCTGCTTTGCCAGTGGCAGTTCATGGCTGTTCTAGACATTTTATGCCTTAGTGAGGAGGATTACTTTTCTTAAACAAACTGAATATTAATTTAATGGCTATCTAAAAATGTGTCAAGGCTGAAGTAAAAAGCTCTCCCAAGTAGGGAACACAATGTAAAGACCACTTAAAGTAGTGGAGAAGACAGCACAAATAAATATCAAGTTCCTGAGCCCAAACACAAACAGGAACTCCACCAAAGGTAGCAGCCAGAACAAACAGCTTGTGAGGAATGTAGAAGATCCTGTGCCTGAATGCACACAGATAGTGTTAGTAAATACAAAACTCCGATGGATCTTCAAGTAGTGAGGAGTGTGAAGTTCTTCAGAATGGATTCTGTATGTACACTGGGAGCAGACATAAGGCTAAAGGAAAATAAGACTCCAGAGCTCAATGTGAAGATATGGAGAAGGGTGAGATATTTAATGCTTTTCTAAAATGATGAATAAGAATGAGAAAGGAATGCCTCATCAGGAAACTGCATGAACGTGTCTCCTCAGTCTACCCACTTTACTTGAATATTCCTGTCTATAGCCTTTTTCTGACAAGATTGTTAAAATATGAGAAGGCAGGTTGATACGCTCATTAGCTGAATTCTGTTCTTAACCTTCATAGCACTTCATACTCTTTTCGTTGATATATTGCTTCCATTTATATTTATGCTAAAATGAGGAACTCCATATTTAATATTAACTTGTTTTGGAAGCCAGCCTCCTGGTGGCTTCTCTTGCAGGGTCAAAAAATATCTTAAATGAGCAGTCTCAGCATGAGAAAGTTGTAGAATGTGATACTTCTTTTTTTTCTAGTTAGCAAGCATAAAAAAATACTTAAAATTGTAAGAAAGAAAGAAAAAAAATAGGGTGGGATCTTGTACTGCACAGTTTTAATTGAGAGGAAGAAAATAACTGGCAGCCTTTCCTACTGTTTTACTACTTCATGATAGCAAAAGTAATTTTTTTTTTATACCAAAATACTGCCCTGGATTACAGTAAAACATGGGCTGCATTTTTTAAGTGTAAGAGTCACTAAAAATATCATTAGCTTCATTTTGAAAACTTTATTGTTGACAAGATACTTAAATAGAAGCAGTTATATGCTCTTTTTCTTATGCACTAGTTTCATAGTTATAAAGTCAAAACAGATCACAAGGGCAGCTTTTTGTTGGATTTGAGACAACTTAAGGAAAGTATTAAAGTTGGTTCTAAGCACAGGTTGTCAACTGACTTACAGGTATGGCTTGCAGATAAAGTTTTTTTAATCAAGTCTTGTGAAGAATTTTACTCATTTCTTGTAAGGATGCAAAATAAGCTATTTTCACTTTAAAAAAACATGGCTTGCAGATGAGACTTTGTCTCCTTTCTGAATTCTGCATAAGTATTTTCATTGTTTATTTTTATAAAGGCAACCTTTTCAGTAGTATAAAAAAAATTAATGCAACTTATATGTCTTTATGTGAAAATTGACCAGTGACAGCAAAACAAACCACATATTATTTGCCAAAATAATGACAGAACTGTCAGCATGTTTCTGCACTCATTTTGAAAATATTTATTTGTATTCGAAATAATGCTTTTTTTTTTGGTTGACTTTTTTCATCATCCCAATGTGTATTTCACTCTACTGCACCAACCTGGGCCTTTTTCTTAATTTTCTCCATAATTCATGAGAACCTGAAACAGGAAATAATGTTTCTGTAAGTACTACATAGGTTTCCTTTATATTTTGACCATCCTGTGCTGATGTTTAGTAGTAGTCAAGATATGATGATCCTTGTGAGATCTCTCAGGCAATTCTGATTAATTTCTTGCTGTATACTACCTGGGTTTGTATTTAATTTATTCTGGAGAAGCTAAGAATAATATATCCAATAAATAGTGAATCTACTTAGTATGGTGGATCAAAATTAAACTCTCTAAATATCCTTAATCAACTGTCCTTTTCTGACCTCTTTCTTCTGAAAAAATTTTCCACAGAAATTACATCTTTTGTGCCTCACAGATAGAAATTCTTTGATATTGCAGTAAAGGTTTTATTCCTATTTGTTCTGATTGAAGGGTTTGTGGTGGGAGGGGGAAGAAATTAGACTACTACTGTAAATATTTTTATAGTCACTTGGAAATTAATTAATTCAGAATGGTGACTGCAGTTGCTATGACTCCTTATTCCAGCTAATGCTTTTGTGTATAAAATCTTATTTCCCCATGGCTGCCTCCTGCTTAAAAAAAAAAAAAAAAAATCCTGTTTGGGAAAGTATGTATGTAAACATGACTTCAGTGCTGGAGAAACTTATTGGCACTTTTATGAAAGTATGGATTTAGTGAACACGTGGATGAATAGGATGAGGCAGAATAATTGTACCTTTAGGAGATGAAAGTCATGCCTTACAAATCAGTGGGAGTTCTTTGAAGGAGTAAATACATAGTGGATGTTGTTGATTGAGTCTGTATATTGTTTTAAATAAAAAAAAAAGCCATTGTCCAGCTTTCACTGAAACCTCTAGTGGTTCTGTGTGGGTTTTGTTTCAGTTTTTCTTTTTTAAAAGCTGTTGATGAATTTGAGTTTTATTTTAGTCATAGAGTTAAACTTAGTAAGTTAAAGAGAGGAATAGATGATTGGCTTTCACAGTGTTGGAAAGCTAACAGTGAAGTTCTGTGCAGATCAGTGCTGGAAATGATTCAGAAAAAGAGAATGAATGACAGAGCTTGGTGATTCCAAAATTTCTGGGTAGTGAAGATACTAAAACACTGCGGAAGTGACCAACTGGGCAGTGAAATGACTGAAGAAATTCAATGGTGATAAATGCTAAGTAATACATTTGGTAGTGGTAGTGGTGAGAATTACATTTCCAGTGGTTCATTTTTACTGGATTGAAATTGGCTTTTACCAATACTGCTAGGAGGTGGATATCAGGGTTACCACAGATACCTATGAAAATGCTAGATTGCTCTTTCTTGTCTTCAGACAGAAGACAGTCTGTTCCTGTTAAAATCAGTCATTTTACTGTATACTGCATAAATGATATTTGTGTGTGTAAAAATCATGTAAACTAGTAAAAGTATAAAGAAGAGGGTCAAGGCTGATCAGGTGTGGCACAACATCTATATAAGGTGTAACAAAATTGGAATAGAATTCTTCAGGATACAAGGTGAACTACTGATGTTTGAGTTTTACACAATTCATGTGTTTGTTCTGGATAATTATTCTGCCATTTGTGTACCAGTATTTTGCTGAGGAGTTTTTAACAGCAGAAAATCTGCAGATACTAAAAGCAACATTTTTTTTAATGTTTTGTTAACAGATCTCCTCTTTCCACCTTAACCCCTCACCCTGGGCAGGTCAGGTGACAGGTGTGTCTTGGCTGAAGTTTCAAGGTCTCTAGGAAAGGACAAAAAGTTGGGTTTTTTTTTTTCTCCTTGAAGTTTGAAGAAAGGACTGGAGGAGTAATTTTCCTGGAGACAGTGCGTACTGGGAAAAGGAATGGAAACGAGTTCTTTCATTCTGCATGGTGTATAATCTTTAAACTCTCTTTCATGCCCTCTGGAAGCAGACAAAGGGGTTGTGCACATGGGGTCTGTATTAATGTTCTTCTACCTCACCCTGCATCTCCCAGGTTCTTCTGTTTTCATTATTTTTTTCTGTTTTCGTCTCTATTTCAAACCCGAATTTAGCGGGTGGGGGTTATTATGTGTATTGCACCCATTTATCAGCCAGTATCTTCTTGTTTGGGAATGCCGTGAACATCCAGCACGTCTTTTCCCTGGCTGCCTCGGTGGCGCCTCGCTGGCTCAGGCTGCCCCTGGGCGGGAGAGGAGACGGCAGCGGGGCGTGGTGCCAGGGCCGCCTCGCGCCCTCTCCTGGCAGCCGGCGCTGCTTTCCCGTAGTTTTCACAAAAGCGGTTCATCTGGCAGCCAGCGGCGGTGCTGGCAGCCCTGCCTAGTGCCGGGGATGGTAATTCAAAACCGAAGGCAGTTCCAGCTAACACAGGGCTGCTTGGAAATATGTTAACCCTGAAATCGCCTGTGGTTGTTATTTTGATATTAGAAAAGCACTGTGGAACAAATTGTCAGTACAATGAAATTACAGATTGTGTTACAGCGCAAATGAACACTGACATTCAGAACTAAGGGGTGTTTGAATAAAAAGGAATACTCAAATAATGATAATTTTTTCATCATGCTTGCTGTACTTTTAAACTTTTTTTACTTGTCATTTTTGTATGCTTATAGTTGTAGTTTACTTTTATAATACTTTCTGAAATTGTCACAAGATTGCAGACTTTGTAATTGTTTTCTGTATACTGTGGTGAAAACACTGACTGCTCTCTGAATGTGACTACTGAATCAGATGTGAACCTCCAAAATGAAACAATTAATTTAATCTAATTGATGAAATAAAATGCCAAGTTCACAGTGTTCATCTCAGTAGACTGATGTAATTGCTGGCATTTGACTTGCATACCTCTTGAAATATTAGATTAGTTTATAAACGTGGCAGAAAAGAGCAGCCTTTATTTGCCAAATAAAAACTAGATCTCAAACAATTAGCCATGTTAAGTGTTCTTTTGGGGAGTTGTTTTTTTTTCATTTTGTTTTGTTATTAGAGCATGAATAAGTAGTGTTTCCCTCAGCTGCTTGTTCTGCTTTTAGAAGAGGTTATGCAGCATAGAATAAAGATATTTAGCTAGAGGAAGGTAACCATTTATGCAAAGCTATGTTTATAGAAATATTCTGTAGTTTAGTTAGATGAGTATTTTAATAACTTCAATTCTCAAGAGAACAATAAACCCAGAAAACTATACAATCTTGTAGTGTGAAACTTACTAGATGAAAACGCATAGGTTGACCCTGAATTTCGCTTGGATCTAAACTGAGACAGCAGTACTGTAGACATTTAGTAATGTTTAAAATTGATGCCAGCAAAAACCTGACACCAGCATAGTTTACAAAAAGAACAATTGCTAGACAAGTTCCTCTTGAACTACATTCTTGCATTCCTGATGATTAACTGTAATTTTGAGTGTTCTTTTCTTTTTTGACAGTTTAGTAGTAGTTAATTCCCATCAAAATCAATTGTCCTATGTTCATCTAAAGTGAGGTCGTTCTTAAGCTTTTGATTTTTTGGGAAGTTTCTATTCTGGTAATTTCCTCTAGTGACATCTTTGGTTTTGTTATTTTAAAATAAGGATTAAATTTTACCATTTCTTTGTTAATCTGTTTTGTAGTATTCCTGTCCAAATTGTTATTAATCCAACAAGGCTGAAAACTAACAATTTTAAGAAAGATTTTTTTTTTTCTTTTGAGAGGTCATATATTAAAATCAAAAACCAGTTAAAACAACATAAAATTCAATAAAATTTTGAAAATACAATGCAATTGATAAAACATGCAAAGTCATTAAAAATGCATTAAATGTTTTTATTACATATTTTAGGAAAATTAGAAACTGTAGAATCATTTCTTTTTATGCTTTTCTTCCTCTTTGTACAGCCCTAGGTAATTCATTAGTGAAAAATACTATTATTACTATAGAACATCATAATAATCTTAAACCCAAGGGATTCAGGGGAATACATTTAAATTATCATTCACTTAACTTCTTTTCAGTTAGAGAGAAAATGTCTTCATTTTGACTGAATAAAACCTGTTTTCAGTATGTCATGATACAGAACCAAGCCCTCCAGTGAGGTTGCTAGGAAAACCTTTGACTACATTGGTGAAACAAACAAACAAAAAAAAGTCCGTGGAATCAATTTTTTTTATTGTGCTTTGCTTCCCTGTAGTTGTCTGTCCTTTAGGACACAGGTTGGTACAGTAAAACTTGACTTCCACAGAAAGCTAAGTCTCTACATCCACATAATTTTCGATGTTTATCAGACTTGCTGCATTGACTGTAAGCTTAGCAAAGGCTTAACTTCCAGAAGTTACTTATTGAAAGAAGATGTTCTGAATATGTGCAAACTTCTGAAATAGTATTTTTTCCAGCACTATTAGTAAATATTTCTAAGATTTATATATAGTGAGAAGCTTCCTCAACATGTGGAGCGTTGATAGTTGGAAAGACATTCCTACCTGCATTTTAATGTGACATGCAGTTTTCTTAGAATAAAGAGTACCTTAGTAATGTGCTGATTTGTCTTTATATTAATTTTGAGTGCATGTATGCCTCAACGGACAGTCTTTACTTTGTCACTATGTTACATTATTTTAGATAAAATGGTCTTCCCAAACACATTCACCCTACAGTGATTAGTTACTACCTTTTATGGTCTCTTACCACACAGTAGAGTCCTGTGTTATTAAAAAGATTTACATGTTATCGCCACTTAGATTTTGTGTCCATCTGTAATTTAAAAAGCCAGGATTTATGCCACTGAGTCACCAAAGAAATAATGAAAATAGCTTCCAAAAATAGACTCCTTCATTTTTTCTGTCTGAAAGGTGTAGGTTCTGGCATAAATGTGCACAAATACTGAAAATCCTAAATGTCATCTTGCCAGGAAGAATGGCAAATCAAACTGAATAAGACAGAGACATCTTTAACGTTACTATGAGTAGATTAAGCGTATCTTGTCTTTTATTTCTTTTCCAGAGGATTTTTTTAGATGCTTCTGTATTTTTCAAGCATTAAAAATAAATGGGCTTAATGGCATTTTATTTAATCCAGCATGAACTGGGTGTGTCTTAGTAGGCATAGCAAAGCCCTTCTCTATGTAATATGAATGGATTGTGGAAACCAATAGGGGCGGATGTGCTGCAGTTTCCCAGCACATCCTCTGCCCTGAGCCCCAAAGGTGGTTCACCCAAGAACAAATCTCCATTTCATCTGCATGAGCCAGTGAGTGAGCTGGATGGGTAGTGCAGGTTTTTTCCCAATGACTGTTAAAAGAAAACAAAATACTATCAGAAAAGTTTTTAGCATGGAGATGTGTAGATACTTACTTGATTCATGAAGGACAATAATATTCTTAACAAGTGACTTGGCACTCTCATAATTTTCTGGGCATCAATCAACTTCAGACTTATGACAGGATGGCCCTAACAATACTGTCCTGGACTTCCTATCAAAACCCATCTACCTCTGATGAGACTGTTACTGGCCCCCGCTGGATTCTCACCTGTGGGTTGAAAACCTCAGTCCACCTCAGCAGTAATTTGAAACCCTTGGTAAATATGTAATGCATTCACATCCACAGATGTGTCTGCTGCAACAGGAGGCGATAGCAGGTCCTTTTACAACTGCTGAAATGCAATGAATTAAACATCTTAATGATTATCCAGTCTATTTCTTAGTACCAAGTAAAATAAATGGAGCAATTGCATCATTTGGGCATTCTCATGTTTTCATTCAGCCAGAGGGGATAAATTGTTGTTGGGAAGTATTTGTCACAGTCAACAAAGCAGGAAATCAGTAAGTCTTTAGGTGAGAAATGCTTTACTGCAGAAGCTGCAGTTGCAAACAAGTAGCAAGTAGAGAGTTTACCTATCTTCAGGGTACAATTAGAGAAATTTGAGGCAAATGCTCTGGAAGGATTTTATTTAATTTAAAGGTGATGGATGAAGATGAGAGTGACCTGGATTGCCTGGATTCCACTGAGGAAAAAAATAAAGCCAAATGGAAGATGAAATTTCCAGGAGTAAGAAAGGCTACAGACTCTTTGTCTAGAATTAGACTTTTCTTCTGCATGATATTACCAAGAGGGATACTGCCTCCCATTTTATTCCTATTTTAAAAGCTGTAGTCAAAAATGAGGGCAAATACAGAAAATACTTTAAAAGCTTACATATCTTTAATTTTTTATTCTGTGGTAGATTAATTTCAGGACATTTAATTACTCAAAAGAGAGCTAGAGAAATGTCTTACTAATAGTTTATAAAGACTTACAGGAAGGCAGCCAGCTACTTGAAAATGCTTAGCTTTGTCTGTTGGTAAAATTAGATTGGGATTTTATAATAAAGCAGGTATGTCAGCATAGCACTGATTTGTTTAATAAACTTGATAATAAGCTTAAGCCATGCTTAACCAGACAACAGCACTTACCAGTTCAAGTTTTCTGTCCTATTGTTCTGTTTATTAATTTTATCCAAATTCCTCTCCTGGCAATACTATTCATCTTGGTTGCACATCTAGTGAAATGGGGACTTGGGGAGATACAGGTTGGGGGGGGTATTTTTTTTATTTTTTCATATAGGTAGAATGCCATTTACTTTGCTATGGTGGTCCACTAATGTGACTTATATCCCTGGAAATTCTTGTGTGTGTATTTAGGTCACAGCTCCTGACAGAGGATTTGGATTTGTAAACTGTTAGGTGAAGAAAATGCACTTTTTTTAATAATCAGTTTGGTATGATCAGTTAGAGCACTGCATTTCTTGAAAACATGCCTTCGTAACTGAAATTAATTTGTGCTCTTATAATGGACTTAATTGCTTTGTGGAAGCTGGATAAGCTTTCAAGTGAGCTATGGCTGATTTATTTCCCTGTTTTGAAGATAGCCCATTTTTGTGTACTTCCACAATGGTAATACTTACCCTTGAGTCTAAGACTGTTTTTATTCTGAATGACTAAAATACTGAACTTCGAAAGACTTAGGGCAACAAATTGGTTGTGACAAGAAGACATGCAGGTATGAAATTGTAGAAAAAAATAAAACATCTTGAAATAAGGTTTGTTTTTTTTTCTCTTATACCTTTCTCCTCACTAAGGAACCTAGAAATATGACAGAAAGCAGCAAATTAAGACTGAATACTAAGGAAAAATATAAGAAACTTATTGAGAAAGTAATCAAGAGTAAAAGTTATGGTTATGTTTTAAAAGATAGAAGTAGCAAGCTATAGTTGAGATTTAACCAGAAATATATGACTTTTGGTAAAGGTGTTCTGTTATCTATTTGCATACACCGTGGTTCTATTACGTACATTTCGTAGAAGTGTCACCATTTTAAGACAAAAGTCATCTTTTCATAAGGAAAGGCTTAAAACTTGTACAGCTAAGAAAATGTGAAAAAATAATGATGAAAATTAATGAATTGCATGATAAAAGTAAAAGAGAAATACTAGTCAAAATTGAAATTGTCTCGTTTTTAGTAGTCTGAGGACTCCTAAATTGCTTTCACAGGCCACTGCTAGCAGCCTTTGGTTTTTTTG
Organism: Climacteris rufus; assembly: GCA_013398175.1. Taxonomy (NCBI): domain Eukaryota; kingdom Metazoa; phylum Chordata; class Aves; order Passeriformes; family Climacteridae; genus Climacteris; species Climacteris rufus. The sequence goes on along the minus strand of VZRZ01008827.1, from coordinate 131,095 downwards.
AGTAATCTAAAACTGTCTGAGACAGCATAACTGAAAATATATTTTATATGAAAAATCTTGCATTTCTGAGATGTGTTGAAGCTGCATTTGACAGTGAGTTTTTTTGTCTTTGCTGTCTTCCAGAGGCAATTCAATAAATTACACTTCCATGCCTTTTAAGTTATAACCTCTGTTGTACTCAGTATCACTTGGATAAAGTGTTGTCTGTAGAACCACAATCAATATACGCATTAAATCCTATTTTCACATGCCATTTACGTGTGACATACTTCTTGTCAATGTAGTTTCGTCTTTCTATATGACAGTTACTGTTTACTACAAAAAAAAAATCCCAGTGTTGCTGTTTTTAATGTGTTTCTGTAAGTACAGGGGTGAGTGTGCTGCCTCTGGTGCTCTGTTTGGAGATGAGTGGTTGCCCCACAGCTACCCCTTCCTGTGCCCCAGTGCTCATTTTTCGCAGCCCAGGCCAGTCTTTGCCCCGCATAATTACTTTTTCCACAAATTTGGTGTTTCGTTGTGACTTTGTATACGATGTTGGCTTCATGTGCTATTGTTAGGACAGTTACCTTGGTGCCTTGCAAGACGTTCCACCCTTGAAGTCTGCCCTGTATTCCACCTTTCCATAGGGCTTGTCTGTTTTTCATGTAACTCTCCCCTGATGATCTGTAAAATCCAGCCACTCTGCAGATTCTCACATTATCTATCACATCCAGCAGTTTTCTTACGTCATGTCCATGCAGTAGTTTTTTACATCCTATTTATTCAGCTTAATCTCAGGCCAAGGCTTGGTCATCTGTCTGCAGCTCTGATGAGATCCAGCTGGCTGACAGGTCGATTCTCCTGACATCCCTCCACTGCCCGCTGGAGCAACTGCCTGAGTGTTGAATGCCTAGGGGAGCCTCAGTCTCTGCACTGTTGAAAAATTGAATCAGGCTGGTCCTACTGCTGCCACTCCTTTGCCACCTCCTTCCAGTGTCTTCTTGTATTCCAGTGGCCATTGTTGGCTCAACTGAGGCACGAGGACAGAGATCTGCACCATTGTGCTTTGTGTCGTGTACATCAGCCTGCAAAGAGTCTTTCCTTGCTCATGTCCCTGTCTCTTAAAGGGTTTCATGACAGAAGTTGAGATAGTGGTGCAGTCTGTACATAAAATTATCTCTTCCCTTGTTGCTTACTACTCATAATCCATCAGCATGCCAACATTTGCCAGCTAGAGCAGTAATGCCATTAGTGCTGGCAGTGTATTGCCTCTTGTAATCATCTCTCTTCCACAAGAGAAAACTTGGTCAGCCTGTAGGGGAGAAGGGTGAGTTGATCCCAACAGTTTTTTTATCATCCCTCAAGAGGCAGTCAGTAGGTCAACACCTTATTTTTAAGGCTTTGGTTTTTTAAAAAATATTTGGGGTTGTTTGAAAAATTAGTCAGAAATTATTTTCAAGGAGAAGGAGCATTGGTCCATTGGTTGATAGGGGGTGTTGCCTATATTTCTGTAATCTGGGATTATTGGGGATTGTATACCTCATAAAACAGCATATTTATTTTGTTCCCTCTTAACTTTCTTGTTCACTTGGAACATAATATCTATCTTGAAACCTACTACCACAGGTATGACACCAAGCATTAATATGATTTCAGAAAACAGCTATAATCTGTGAGAGTATGTGGAAGGCAGGGAGAGAGTTCTTCCTTATGGGCCTCCAGTAGTGGATCTTCTCAGTGCTAAGGGGATAGAAAGCAAAGGGGGAAGGGATGAAGAAAAACACAGTAAAAGAGCTGGTGGACAAGAGATAAGCAGAGAGAAGGACGAAGACAAATGGTCTTTAGTCACTAATAAAGGGCCATTAAGAAACTACCGATACTGCTTTGCAGAAGGCCAACCTTGACTTTGTAACTGGTAAGAAGGGGGAGCAATAGGAACATGAGGATTTGGGGATGTGGGAGGACATGTGAACTACACAAAACTTAGTAAACAACCCTTAGAGGGCATAATTGAGAGTGAGCATTTGAGGGGCCTGTCTCACCCAGGGCTAGTCAGTAAACTTACCTGACCAAGCACTGCAACTGACTGCCACAGTCTGTCATCTTTTTTCTTAACACTGTGAAATCTCACCTCTTTGTCCCCTGTGTGCACGTGCTGTAAGGACTACGTGTTGGCTACTGTCAGGGAATGGTGGGAGGGTGTGTGGGACAAGCAACAGGAGTCAGGCTGGGGTGTAGGTGCCCCAAGCCTGTAGTATCAGTAGCTGTGGGTGGGGGTCTCAGCTCCAGCCACAGGGGCAGAAACAGCACATGCACCATCTGGGAGGACGGGCAGTGTGTGTACTATGTGCAACTATGGATGACACGGGGATGAGTGAGGCCAGTGAGGCTCTTGGCACATCTGGACTGGCCTGCAGATCACAGCCTGTGTGCCTCCACTACTGGTGACAGGGCCAGGCAGACTGTTTAATATTTGTATGCTTTGACCCCATGTGTGTGTCTCTGGCATGTGCAATTCATTAGCAAACCTCAAGCTAGAGTAGCAGTGTGTGGGAGAAGAACTTTTTACAAGTGCATGTAGTGACAGGACATGGGGTAATAGCTTTAAACTGAGAGTAGGTTAGGATTGGATATTAGAAATTCTTTACTCTGAGGGTGGTGAGGCACTGGCACCAGGTGAGGCCTGGCACTCAGATTGCCAAGAGCAGCTCTGGTTGCCCCATCCCTGTGAGTGTTCAAGGCCAGGTTGAGTAGGGCCTTGAGCAACCTGATCTAGTATAAGATGTGAGGAGGTTGCAACTCTAGAGGATCTTTAGGGTCCCTTCTAACCCAAACCATTATTTTTCTACAGTTCTGTGATCTGGGAAGGGGTATCAGGTGGGTAGAGAGCCCTTGCTGTTGTTCAGGAGGGACCAGTGAGGTGGAGTGTCTGCAAGGAGAGTGTGAGTCAGTGCATCTGCCTACTAGTGACTTGCTGCCAGACAGCAAGTAGGAGGCCCATGAGAGGGATACAAGAGCTGTGGGCCCAGGCAGAAGGGTATTAGATGGGCAGGATATACTATTGTGCTGATACTGAGGAATCCATGAATGCTCATGTGTTTGTGCAGTTTGAGGGAGTGGCAGGTGGCATACTCTCAATAGTGAGCTTCAATCCTCATCAGAAAGGAGGAAGAGGTCTTGGCTGGCTGTACTTCATGTGAGTCCTGAGTGCTACACGCTGCATAGCTGAGCTTCACTACTAGTTGAACCTTTTAATAAGAAAGCAACTGCTGCATCTGTGGATCTGGGACAGACATCTCTGGGTCTCCGCATACATTGGACTGGGCTGCAACAGCAGGGCGGGAGGAATCTCTGCAGTGGTCGCAGAGATACTAGAAGTGGCACCCATTTACAATGTCCCTTAGCTTAATTGGGGAAAGATGGTTCCATAATAGATACTCAATACAAAGGTTTTCTTTGTGAGTCAGGAGGTCTTAAGCTATATGCATGTCAAAGTTGAGAAAATGGTGCTGGGTAAAACACCACTATAGCCTTTTTCTATTTTATTGTCTACTGCTGACCATTAATAGAGACAGAATAAAGGTCTATTTATTACAGTAACTTGACTCACATGGCTACTTTTGTAAAACCAGGGTGCTGTGGAAGAATATTTAGGTCAAAATGCTTGGCTTACTTTAAATCTAAGAGAAGTGCAAGAGATGATTTATAAATTTGGGGATTTAAGCTTTAACAGAAGGTACTTGGCCTCATTCTGTATCCTAGGCATTTCAGTGAGGCATTCATGCCTTCACATTCCAAAGTGTAATTCATTCTCCAGTATTATTCATGATTCTGCAATGTTTTGGGAATTCTGCAATATTGTCATGTCAAAATTAAACTTTTCACATTCTCATGGAGGGATTGCTGAAGTTCATGTGCCTCAGCCCTGAACCCAGTTTAAATCCTAAGGAGACAGGAAATAAGCAGTTTTATTTGGGATGAAGATCATAGGAATTATCTTTTTTTTTCTTTGTTTTTTAATAAACCAACAGCTTGATTTAATGAATAATATTGGGTTCCAGAGCTTCATTCTTAATCCCCAACCTGCTATGTGACAGTAAGCATGTCCCTTAACCAACATGTCCTACTTTCACCATCTGTGAAACACTTTGGAAAGTCATGGAAAACTGAATCATAGGTCTTTTCCATCTGTATTAGGTCATCCAAGTGTTCATCTGCCAGTAGAAGATTGTTTCCTACATCTACCAGTGTTTTTCTGTGTGGATTCTGTCCTCTAAGTGACTGGGCTTTCACTTTGGGATAGATTTCTCCTTTGGGAGATGATTTTGCAGAGTTCTGCATCTCATTGTCAGGAAGCTCTTCTGACATTCACAAAAAGAGATTTTGGTTTTTTGTTCTTGTTACTTTGTGTTACTTTTTTCTCATTACTAGATGTTTACAGTTTTAAGACATATGTGATTCATGCAACACCTTAAAGGTCTAGATAAAACCAACTCTCTGTAAGGTATTGATTCTGAAGGAAGGAAAACGTAGGTTTTGAGCTGCAATATATTACTTTCTATTAGAAGTAAGCTACTTGGTTCTTCCTGAAATTACATCTGAGGAAGTGTACAGATGGCTTCAGATTTAGGATAGAAAAGGGAGAGAATATGGGACTTAACAGTGAAGCAGAATTTAAAATGAAGGTATTGGAATAGATTTCAAGGATGGTTAAGTAGGAAAAAAGAGAATTTTAAAAATACAATATAGTTGTTGAACAGGAAAACTATCAGAATAACTTAGTTACTTTGTACAGAATTTTAATTTTTCAGAATGTGTGGAAATTGTTTGAGTTGTGCATAAGAGTAGTTAAACTGCTTTTAAAATGACCATCTGGGAAACAACTTGTATGTAACATGATTTTTTGTTGCACTGCCCTAGGAGGAAAATAATATTCAGTTAATTGAGTTGATGAGGTTAATAGGGCATTTTGTAATACAACCTATATAAAGCTTGTGCCTTAAAATAGCAAGAAATCTGCCATGGGGACATATTTCATAAAATATTCAGCTTTTAACAAAATCCACTTGTCCAGGATTTTCATTCCTCTATTTCAGCTGCCGATGGAAATGCTTAAGTCCAGGAGTGCATGTGTAGTCAGTCTTTTTAGAAAAGAGATAAAAGATTTTTTCTTCTCAACTTCATTTTCATTCTCTTAAACTTATGTATTCACATATATTGATAAGTTTTGATATAACTTCAGAGTCTAAGGTAAGTCAGGAATTTTAAGCCTTCTGAAGTTTATTTGTAGTACAACAATACGGGCAATTGAAATATTTCTGTAAATAAAACCACCCTTCTCCATACTTTGCCGTTGAAAAATCCCTCCTGCCTTCAGCAGTAGCAGATAGTCAGGTATAAGGTAGTGTTTTGGAAAAGTGAGTATAAATGTAGTGTTTACGTAGATGCCAAAAAGTCTCCATATAACAAACTGGTTTTCTTCCTTTAACAGATCAGGGAGGTGAACCTTAGAAAGACATAATAAAGTCTGATCATAAGAAGAATAAACGTATCTTTCATCTACAGGAAATAAAACCAGATGAAGTTACCAGACTAGCTCTTGGGACTGAAGTTAACTTTGAAAGTGTCTGCAGAAAGGTAAAGCTTGCTGGCTTTTATTTTCCTTCCCCTGCTTCTCTGAGTGTGAAAAGATGCATGTGTGAGTACAAGTACATGGATTTTGCATAGTGGATTCTGTTTGTTGTATCTTCATTGTTGATTTCCCTTTTCTGAGGAAGTTTATCCTGTGGGACATATCTACAGAAAAATGAATAGCTGTACAAGTGGCTTGTCATCTAGTCTGGTGGGTTAGTCCCTAGTAATTGGAGCAGAATACCAGGAAGTATAGTAGTGATTTTTTTAGTCTTTATTAAATAGATTTGTCTTGTTTATATAGTATATATACATGGTTCAATTAGTGTAAGCTTTCAACAGTTGGAAAAAGGATTTCAGTACTTTTAAATGCAGAGAGAAGTTTCCACATGTAAACAAAACTTGACAAACATTAGCTTGAAATAAAGGTGGAATTTTAACACTCCTGTGATTCATTAGTTTCACAGTAATGTTTCTCTTGAAACCTGCTGATAGTACATCATTAAATATTAATTGTTGGCTAGTGATGTCTGTAAGAAATGAAATGAAGGCATAGAAGTGGGAAGAAGCTTGTTGAAATAAGCAGCTGATGTTGAGAACAGTACCATTTCAAAGGACATGCTGCATTAGTGATGCCAGAAAGCAATTCTGAATTTTAAAATGTCAATACATGAATGTTTATGTTTTCTTTCACTTTATCCTAAATTCCTATGGGTGGTCCACTGAGGGAGGCTGAAACCTGAAATGTTTATAGTCCACAGGCTAAGTTTTAATGTAGAATTGGGTCCTTTACTCTTATAATGATATCATTAGTTTGTTATATAATGCTGTTCCACATTACAGTCATGTTTGATGGAGTTCAATTATTAGCATAGTGGGCAGCAAGTTTTTCAATGTTTCATGTCAGAAGAATCAAGTTAATAGGAAAATACCGTAGAAATTTGGTATTGCTAGAGCAGTGTTTGGATAGAAGCATTTTAATTGTTTTTCCTTCTCTTAATGATAGAAGAGGGTAAGGAAAAGATCACAGGTACACTGACATGAAGCTAAAAAGCATTCTTCTTTTAAATTTATTTGACCAGGATTTTCCAGTTTGAAGGTGAGGTAGTCAGAAACTGGTTACTGTAATGTTAGAAATGGTGCAGGCGTGAAGATTCTGGATGTGTGAGGGAGTGGGATTTCATTCTTGAAGAGGGATGATAAATTCAAACAGTGCCATTTTGTCATTTAACCACAGGAGACTTCTGCCGAGATTTCAAATGCATCAGGCTTATGCTGATTTTATAAAGTGTGGGAGCCCCAAAATGAAATAATTAATGCTATTGTTTTAAAGGAGTTTATAGGTTTACAGTTGGAATTTTATTTTCTAAGAGGACAATTCTGTTGTCAAGAATGCTGAAGGAATATAATTAATCTTACTGATTTATTCACCCCATTACTTTTTATACATTCATAGTACATATGTACATGACTGATGGTGTGCTTTTCATATTTACTTACAGTCTTAAAATAGGTTTTAGTGTAGCTTTAATTCTTGAAAACATATGAGACAGGTATATCTTCATGGAATTGTTTTGGGGTTTTAATTTGTTATTGTTTCTGTGTACTTTGTGCTGCTGGTCCTGTTTTTCAGGGATATGGATGTCCGTTAATCTCACGCCTTGTAGTGGGTGGAATTTAGGTTTCAAATCAAGTTTATGGATACATGCTGATGCACTTTTAAACCCATAGATGGTTTTTAACCTTACTGTAGTAGAAGAATATGTACAATTAATTATTACAGTACTTTTGACAGAGGTGGCTGTGCCATCATAACTGTATCGGTTGCTTATGGTTGGCCATAGCATATCTCCAACTAAAGAAGGAATCCCTTCTATGATTTAACAAAAGTTAATTTTCCAATATTTTATTTCTTATTTCCCCACAATTAGTTATTAAACATACAATTAAAAAAACCTTGATTTTCTATCCCTAGCAATGTTCTGTAGTCTTATGAAATACAGACCACTCTGTTCAACTTTTCACTAACTTGAGTTTCAAAATATTTGAAGGAAAACATCCTGTGGCTGTTTTCATTTTCAGAATAGGTTTGTTTTCATTGACAAAAGGCAATCTGCTTTTAATTCACTGTGGAATGCTGAATACTAGTTCTGCATAGTGGTCATGTAGTCAAGATACTTGTTTAATTGCTTCTGCTCACTGAGATTTATGTTCTGTTACTGTTTCCCCAATATTTTTCAGAAGAAGTTGAGCATACTATTCTATTTTAAAAGAATTTGCATATATTTCAGTAAAGCACAATAAAATTGTGCAAACTGTTTAGCAAGTGGCAGTTTACCATGAGTTCCTATGATTTATCTGTCGATATGGCTGTACTGATGGTTACTAATAACCAGATCAGATTTATGACAGTTGCAGAGAGAGTTGGCAAGAGTTACCAGCCCCATGACACGAGCCTTTTTATAAAAGCATTACAAGAACCAGCAGGTATTGTGCATGTCTGCTGAAATATTTTTAATCCATTTGACTAGTGCTGGCACGATTGTTACTAACAGGTGATAAATTCTGTTGTAAAAATTGTAATAAATGTTAGCATGCAACTTTGACTAGGCTTTATATTATTGGTTCTATTTACAACTGTTGAAAAACAGAACCTGTATTTTCTAGGCTTTGTCTTTGTGCTCTTTCTGTACATAGTTGTGCATTGTCTGCCACAAATATATTTGACAAGACATTAGTAAAATTAAAAACAATGTCATAAAGCTCATATTTTGAACTCATATTTGCAGCTGTGATGGCATTTTGAATGTTCCACACAGCATATGTTCCTGAACTGTTATGGGAAGCTTGGTTCATCATCACTGCGTGCTTCAGCACACTGAAGTTACAAACTGGAAGTTAATCCTAGTAATGCTGTTCATTACAAGCAGAAAACTGAACTGAGAACTGACAAAGGTCTTAACTGTTTTCTTCAACTTGTTGCTAACAGAGATGTAAGGTAATTTAGACAGGTTAAGATAGGCAGGATAGATAAGTTAATATGTATTCATATTTTTCCAGTATTAGAAAATTATGTATATAATCTGCGCTGTTTCTTGACAAAAGAAGGCATTGGTCCACCTGCAAACATCTTCATCAATAACTGCTCCTGGTTTTGTTGTCTGTGCACTAATGCTAACAGATACTGACTAACTTATTGTAGCATCTCATTTAGCTTTTCTTCCAGTAAGTCTTTGATGTATACCATATGAGAAGAAAGTCTCTGTGTTTTAAACACTTGAGAATAACATAAGTCTTGCCCAGCACAGTGGAACTCTCTGACAAGAAGCAATATGTAATCTTGCCATTAGTCAAAATATTTCTCATCTTTTCTAAAGAATAAAGTGTATGTGGTTCAAAATTCAGTGACTTTCCAATTTTGGGGACCAAGATTGAAACTGAAATGAATTATTGTATTTTTCTTTGAGTGAAGAATAGAGTACCAGTATACATTATTGTAAGAGATTGAACTGAGCACATGCTTCTGACTTGCAGAAATACCAACAAGCATTCACAGATGATAAATACCACCTGTATTTATTGCTTACAGATGCAATCTTCACATAACCTTAGGAGCATAGTTTTCCATTTTTTTACACTGATCTTTAATCTGTAGTCCTTGAGAAGAACACCACCTTTTCCTACTAAGTCCTGTTGCTCAGATCCTGTTCTGTTGGAATCATGCAGATGCTTGCTTGCAAAGAGGATTCTGCACAGCAAATTTTGAGTGTATTATGACCCTCGAGGTTTTTTTAGGGTCATGCCACAACCCTCTGAGTCTCAAGAATTACTGAAAAGCTTGCCACATTTCTAATTATGTTGAGAATTTTTTTGTGGACCAGAAATATAAGTCAATACTAGCTCTTAGAAGTTTCCCCACCCCCTCTCCACCATCCACACCCTTAATTTAAGGTCTGCATAGCTTATTTTGGATTGCTTCATGTACAGGAACCAACTTTGTCTTGTTTGGAATTTAAAAGGAATTCAAAGACTTTAGAAACAGGATCTTAGGCAGCTCATGTACAGCCATAGGGAGACATGCCAGGATTTGACTGTGCAACTGGGTGCACAGTATGAGTTTGATAATTTAAAATTTAAGCTGCCTGATGAGGACAGCTAGGCTTAACATGATTTTAGATAAAGAGTTAACATTAGTGCTGTGTGGCTTCTGGTTCAGATGTTCTTAACACATGCCCAAAGACTAATATATTACAGTTAGAAGTTCTGGGGTGAGTGAATTTAGTATCTCTGATACTTTAACTATATAGCTTAATTTGGGATGGGGCAACCAAGCAAAAGACTAATAGTAATATGGGAAGGTTTTCTGTGATTTATCAAAAGAGACTTTAACTGATTCACATGTGAGAAAACCCTGTTTCATCTCCCGAACTTTTCCTTGAATTCACTGGATCTCTGGTGCAGGACTAAGGAAGTCCTTGGTCAAAAAGGACATGAGAAACAAGTAGTAGAAAGGTGTTTCTGTCTAGGACACAGGAAAAAGAAAGATGAAGTTGCAGGGCTGATTATGTATTAAATTTATTTCTTTCAAAAGTATGTTTCAATCACATTTTCAAAATAGCATTTCTCAGATTCATATGCTTTTTAAACTATGCAGGTGATGGCCTGAGATTAGTCTATCAATCCACAACCTCTATCTCATCAGTAACCAAAAAAGGAGCATGGGTAGAGTAGTCACAGTGCTTATTTTGATTTTGTTCTTCTTTTTAGATTTCTATTGAAAACATTTTTCACACCAACAGTATGTGAAAGACAATTTATGAAAGGCTGCTAGCTTTGAGGCATTAATTAACAGTGTGTAATTAATTGGAGCTTCAAGTTTCCGGGAGTATCTCACTAGATGGATACAAGACATCATTCTTGCTGAAGGAATATGCAAAACATCATTCTACTGAATACACTTATTTATTAAGGAAAGTTTAAACTTCATATTCCTAGTACTTTTGAACTGTGTGGCAGGGAAATAAAGTAAATTCAAGTACAATTTTTGATTAAACACATCTACATCCATGGAGGAACAGCTGTATCTATATTTCCTAATTTTGAAAAATATAAAGGTTTCTCTTTTAACTGACAGTTTTAAATGTGCACTTATGATCTTTGCCTTCATTTATTTTAAAAATGTACTTCCTAGTGGAAAATATCTAAAAAACCCCCTCTGTCTTCACTGTAGATTTAATCTGAGGAAATGCACTAAATCATAAAAAGGGGCCCTAAAAGGGTCTTTTACATTTTAATTGAAGACTTGCTGTTAGCTTCAAAGGCTTTGGATTAGACACAAAATAGTTGCTGTGTATTGTTTGGGGTTTTGAGGATTTTTCCACGACCTCCTCCCTTCTCCTCCCCCCAGCCCTCCTGAAGAATTCTATCATGACACAAACATACTAATTGGGATAGATGTCATTGATGTAAAACGTCTGTTTCTGTTGTTAGTGCCTTTAATGGTAGATTATGATGTACATGGATTTTTAAAATTGCTTATGGAAATATTTGGTTTGCAGTACAAAACCATAGGGACAAGACTATTGTATGAATCAATATTCTGTTTAATACTGATGTGACAGTCCATAAGCTTTGTGTAATATACTTATCATTAATACTTCTCAGTTTTCTGGTTTGATTTTGGCTATGTGGAGGCAAACAGCTGGTGTTTTTGAGGAAGCCGTGAAAAAACTAATTCTCATTTTTATCTAATTTGTGGTTGTTACACTCTGATTATTTAATAGCTTACTGATCACCTACCTGGACTTCACTGACAATTTCCATCTCACTCCCCTTCTCCTTCTCTGTTAGTATTAATTATTGGAAACACTGGTATCCTACTTCCTTTTGCTCCAGAAGGAATATGTTGCCTTACAGGCATGTATATATTTCCATTCTCCAACAATGTGTTTATGCTGAAAATAGTAAAATAATAATGTTCAATTTACTTTTCTATGCTCCTTTATGATAAAATATTACCTTCCCTTCTTATTTCAGCATGAAACAATAGATAATAATTTCCATATGAGATGCCAGATACACCTTTCTCTCTAATAGATACATCTGTCAACATGTTATATTTTTTGGAAATGTGTTGCATTGATTTAAGAGTACAATTTCCTGCATCACAAACTAAAATAATTGTCTTGATGCTGGAAATCAATGTTGCAGACTTGAATTCTTTTTGTCCTTGGTATTTTGATTCAGTTTGAATGGAAGTTACACTAAATGTATGAAACCACTGTTTCCTGAGAATTTTCCATGTCAAACACCAGATGTTAATGTTAAACAGGAATGTCTGTGGTCTTCCTAAGAGTACTGATGAAGTGAAGAATTTTACATTCATTGATGAATATCACATTCAGGTGTAAATACTTTCTCTGTGTGACTGTTCTTTGTTTTCTTTTCCTGAAAGTTCCTCATCTTCCAAATTTGATCACTTGAACTGCAAGCTGTTTGGCATGGCTTTTACCAGGCTATATTTTAGAGAATAGAATCCATTGTTATGGCTGCAACTGAAGTTTTATGTCAGTATAAAACTAAGTCTGTTGATTCTTGACAAATCTTTCTCCAGTCTTCTCCCACCTACTTTGCTATGCAATTGTCCATCTGTTTGCTAGCCTAGTCAGTATCAATCCCTCCCCAGGCTTCCAGTGGGAGAGTACAGGCTTGTCCTAGGTTCTGTCCTTCTCACTCCCACCTTTGGTCAGCCATTCCTGCCGTCCACCACACTCTTCCCCTTACTCTTTCTGGAACAATTTGTAGATCTCTTCTCCAGTAGTCCCTTTGCATTCAAACTAGGCTGCCATACACATACCACTGTAGTGCCACTGCTTGAGAGCAAGGAGGCAGACTAGACCAACGTTTGCATCATCTTCCACAGCAGAGTAGCAACTGCAATGAGCTCAGTTTAACTACAGCTTTGATTTTTTCTCATTCTGGAAAGAATCTTCTTAAAAGTTCAGTATTGAAATAAACTGCTAGTAACTTTGGCAGTGTTTCACAGAGATATTGTTTATCTCTGACACAATAGGGCTGTCTCCTTTCAAATTTTAAGTTGTTAATCCAAGAATCTTTCTACCACTCATTTGCATTCCTATGAGGCTGTATTTCTTAATTTTGTTGCCTGGCTGAACTGTTTAAGTTTATTATAGTACAGTCCTGTCCCTAGACAAGGCTTGAACTCAGAAGTGGTGTGATTGCCTTTTATTATTAAACATGCTCATTTCCCTCTTTTGGTGTGCCGGAACAGAATGTGGGCAAACATGTTATTGTCAGTAAAGCTCAGAGGAAGTTGATTCACATTTTTGTGAGTGATATTTGGCTTGGATCACCGGGTAGTTAAAACACAATGAATATGCTTGTGGGAGTATAAATGAACAAAAAGATGGGTGGGAAGAGCTGTGCTTTTAGAGTCAGATATACCTGTGGTAGTAATGTGATGCATGGTACTGCATATGCACATGGTTTCTTCAGTCCCAGAAGGTTTTATATCACAGCACTCATGAAAGACAAATCACAGCTTTCATTCCTATTTTAAATGAGGATTTGAGTGTTGTGTGTTCAGTATCTTACCAGGTATGGACTGTCATGGGAAAAACAGAAGAAAATACCAGAAGTAGAATTGTTTCTATGCTTTCCTTGAAGAAAATAGAGGAAAAAAGTGTGGCATAAAAAGAGGTTCTCAAGATATGGTGGTTGGTTTGGCATTTGTTTGTTTGTTTTGGTTTTTGTTGTTTTGCTGGAGTTTTCTTAAATAAAGGAAGGCCAAGTTACTGGTGCTCACAATCTCCTTCTCCAAAATATTGTTCAGATTCACATACAATGCCTACAAGGCAGAATATCAATGCATGGTATAAAAATGAGACAGGTATTTGGAGTACCGTTGGGGCCAGGAAAAGCTGGACATGAAGGTTGACCTGAAGCATAATCATAATTGCACCAGGCTCTTGGCACCGAAAATTTTAAAGGACATAAAGGAATACTTAGAAACACAGGGAAGGTGGTATGCATGGAGGAACATGAAATAACAATGACATGACATACAGGGAGCATGTGGGTACTTTTCAGGATGTCTCTTAAAGGCCAAGGACAGAACAGCTTGATCCGATAAATAATGAAGGTAAATCAGACTGGCTACAACACCAGTTGATTGACACCTTTAATACTAAGCTATAGGGAAAGAGTGGAAATTGTGAATGCTTCCATATTAACCCTTGCAAAAAAAACACTAGTGGAGGGAAACTAGAATTCCTGACATGTATTGTCATCACAGATAATATACATAACCTTCTTCCACCAGGTTTTCGAGATAATTAATGCAATTTACGATCTTTACGTAATAGGGAGAATGGGGTATGATGTACATGCATGAGAGTGCTGCTTTTCTGTGAAGCACTGTAGTTGAAGTCTAACAGCTCAAGTGTATTATCGGAAGAGAAAAGCACTGAGAAGTGTCTTGAATGGAAGTTGCAACTGTCACAAAAGTTTTATACTGCTAATGTGCTACAGCCTCCAGTCAGAATGATGATGGCGAACAGCAAAGGTTCAATGAGACTAGAGAAGCTGCAAATTTAAGACAGATAATGAATGAGAGTTTTCAGTTATTCTTAATTCATTTGGGTACTAAAGACAGAGTCCTAGAATTGTATCTTTTATGAATCCATAGGGAAAGTCATCAGTTTGTAAAGTTGTTCCACATGAAGGGGCAGGGAGACAGATCTGCACTACCAAATGACAAAGCAAAATGTTTCCTTTGTCTTGTCATCTATCTGTAAATCCTCTGAGAACTGATACTCATTGAGCAATTTCAGCCAAGGTACATGTAGGGGGTTTTAGGAGCATTAACCTCCAGCAGGAAGGTTTTGTATGTTTGTGTGAGAAATAACGATCAGTGTACCCTTGAGGGGAAAATGGCCATAGTTAATTACCTCTTGATCTTGTTTTGAGAAGCACAAGAGAGTTGGCACTCTATGCATGCACTCCAATCTAGAAGAAAAGTGCTAGGACAGAGAACATAAGGGAGAATTTACATGAGTTTAAACATTATTTTGGTTTCTTGCTTAGACAACTTAAAGTGTTAAGATGTCTGTAACATTATATAAACAAGTGTAACTACTTATGTTAAAGACTAACAGTTCCTTGTGCATTATTAGATAGAAAAGCTCTTGTGGTGTGACTCAGAATTGCATTACAAAGTCAGAAAAAAAATCTGACATTCCTGATATTTCTAAAAATGAAAAACAGCTGCTGCTGCATTATGCTCCTTTTATTTTTACAAATGAAACTCTGTCAGTTTTTCATTGTATATAATGTAAAAACCAATCTGATTTCTTCCCTTTTCTCCTATCCAGATAAGTTTTTAAAGTGCCGAACTCAGTACTAAGAAATTGGTACTTTAAATTTTTTTTTTTTTTTTTTAATTTTTAAGGTTATGGAATTAACTTCAGCTCAGTAGGAAGCCTATCAGTCTGTTGTTGACACTGGAAGACTAGAAGATAAGTGCTAGAGCCACTGTTGCTTATACTTTTTAAAACCTAACTGTGGAAGGTAAAAAATTAGATGTTCCTGAATTATTGGAATTCTGTTTAAAAAAAAATTCTCATCTATTGGGATGCCAATGAATGTAGCTGCTAAGACCACCTACATTAAAAATTTATAGCTTAGTAAAATGACAGCATAAGTTTACAACACACTGCATTTCTATGGCAATATAGGTAAGTAAGACAAAGTATGGGAAACTGGAGGTAACTAGTGACTTAGTGCAAGTATAACAACATTAAATTTCAAGGGGTGATGGTCTGGTTTTTCTTGGGTTTGGAATTCAAGTAACTGTCAAATGATTGGAATGGTTCAGTGGATACACATCAGGAAAACTCTGCACGCCAGAGTTAAGTAATAATAACGTAATGGCCTAGAAGATGCCCAAGAGCCTCTAAGCATAAAGATTCTGTGGCCCATATAGTGAAATACCTGCTATAAAATCTGAGCACCCAGGATTTCCATCTGTTTTACATCCATTCTCTGCTGATGTGCTCAAGTAATATCAGGTCTTACATATATATCAGACGTGTGTTTATCATTAGACTAAGTTCCAAATGCATTAAGTCAATAGCCTTAATGATGGAAAATCTACATTTTCATGCTGAAGAACTGACATGTTTATCTCCGATGTTTTAATAGTTTTTCAGTGAGCTGAATTTGTATTTCCATTGTCTTTTTCAGAAAAACTCTGAAAGACATATATATTTAAGAGACAATCTGTTTTCAATTGGGCACACAAATTGCAATGTGGTATGCCAAGAAGTGCTGTCTTGTTTTGAGCAGCATATTATAGCATGGCATAACCCTGGTCAGTGTGTGCAGTGCTTGTGAAGTCTTTTAAGTCATCTCTGCCTCCAAATCCCTGGCTCTCATATTTAGTGCCTTGAACAGAAATATGTCTCTCCTGAGAGTTTTACCTGAAGACATTTACCTGACAATACTTTATATATGGGTGTGTTCCCTGGTGGTAATGCTTGTAAATGTATAGGTCTAATCATTACAGGGTTTGTTTGCAGCGATTATTTTTTCCTTTATATTATAAGTTATCTGAAATATACCTGATTAAATTGGAGTGTGTTTTTTTGAATGTTAGCTAATTTTGAGATGTTGCATCTGTTTTAAATTTGAAGAACTCAATTACATCTACTTTCTCTGCTACAAACTTAATTTCATATGTGCTTATACCTACATTGCAGTATTATGCTGCATCTGACAAGTGATAATTTGAGGTTTGAGCATCTGTTTTAGAGTGAAATATTCCAAGGATGTCTCAAGATTACATCCCTGATAACTGGGTACAGAGTTTTGTCAGCAAATTGACATAATAGGGAAAGTGGTGGATGTCTCAATTCAAAAACTTCTGTGGTTCATACAATACAGAATATTTTGAACTTTTTGGCCCAGTATAATGGTTTTAATAATACAGAGCTCATCCCTACATCACACCAATTTAGTTGCTACCATGTGCTTCATTCAATCTTTAGACAAGCCTATGGTGCACAGCTGAATCATGGAAGCATTCAGGTTAAAGTGAAGTCAGAGAATTCTGTTTCCGACTCAGTTTACAGCACTGCCTAAGTGTTATTGGTCTCCTTTGTGTTTCTGCTCTCTTATCTGTAACAAATAAGTACAAATTCTCAATTTTTAATTTTTTTCCAAAAAACATTTTTTTCTCAAATTTCGTTTTTATATTGGCCAGCTTAACTTCCTATTCAGGGTTAACAAACAACTGCCTGTTTCCAGTTTTCAGACCTTATTCTAGATGGCCAGTTACAAGAAATGATCTGTCAACTTTGTTTTTTTTTTTTTAAAGTAAATTGTGGTTACAGTTCTGATATATAGATGGCATCAAACTTATTTGTATATTATATTTCCTGCAATTTTCAGTATCTTCCCTTAAGACTATATGAATTTTGTGTCACAGCTACTGCCTATTATCCAAGATGTATTTTGTTTCTATTCCCCCTGAAGTACATCTTTTGTTTCTGGGTTTCTACTTCATCTTATCTTGCTGTCCAGTTTAATTTCTCAATGTGATTCTCTCTTGCCTCTTTTGGGTTGGGTTGGGTTGTTTTCTTATGTTGAGTTTGTGTGTTTTTTTAGTGGCATCTGTTTTACTATGCTGGCCCCAAAATTATTTCTTCAGT
This sequence comes from Climacteris rufus, assembly GCA_013398175.1. Lineage (NCBI taxonomy): Eukaryota > Metazoa > Chordata > Aves > Passeriformes > Climacteridae > Climacteris > Climacteris rufus. Next base: position 113,756 of record VZRZ01008827.1, on the reverse strand, counting down.
TTGGCAAGACATATATATTTTACAGCAATACTGTGTCTCAACTGTTCAACTGTCAAAATATATGAAATACAAATATTTTATAGATACCTATATAAAACCACCAAAACTTGTAGCCTTTACGCTGCTACTTTTTAAAAAATTTATTTTACATCTGTATAAGTCACAACTGCATGTATTTTATCCAGGTCCTGGATGTACAATTTAAATTATGTAATATTTTAAGATTATTGATATTTCTTAATAGTTTTTTCAGACTTAAACATAGGGCGCACTCCCTTCACAACTGTTTTCCACTTGGAATTTGTCCACATTTGTGCATACCATAAAGTAATGTTCAACATGCTCTTATGTTTTCTTAATGGCCAGCAGTCGTTTTGGTGTTGGCATGAGTTAGACCACCACAACTGGGGGAGGAGTTGTCACAGCTGTATGTCCTCTTTCATAACCTTGAGAAGTTGTTTGTTTTCTTTTTTTAAAATGTATTTATTGTTTGTGTGGTAGATGCCAAACTGAGAGGATTATAGACACATAGTCTCACTAGCCTTGGAAAAAGTGAAGATGAATTAGAAGCATTTTGAGTTTTCCCACTGTCTTTGTGTTTCCACTTACACCTAGAGTTGATCCTGTTTTCCATGAGGAAATAATTAAGAATCCATACCTGCTTTAATCCTGACTTTTTTCCTCTGATTTTTCTTTATTGAAACAATCATAGGGATTATTTTTTGCTAAAGAGAAGAAGGAAAGAACTATAGAAGATTAAGTACATAATTGGTACTTGGGCAGATCTAGGATTTATGCCAAGCTCTGCTGTAGATCACTTTGGCAGTTAAGGCTGAAACACTTCATTTTTTTTTTCTGAATCTGAAAAATAAGCATTTACTTCACACTTCTTTGGTTGTCTAAATTAATTGTGACAGGTTAGTCCAAAGAAACTCTATTGACTCTTTTATACTCATATTAAGTATGGTCATCTAACACTTGTAAAGTGCTAGGCTTTTTAAAGGGCCCTTAAACTTTTTAAAATGCTTGGATAGTAGGTATTTTTTATCATGCATGTAGTAAAAAACAGCAATAAATCTATTTTTGTTTGAGTCTATGACCTATTTTGGAGCTTTGACTTTAAAAGAAAAGAAGCAACAACAGATACATGTTTATATCTCGGACTTCTTTTTTATAAAAGACAAGCCAAATTTAATGTGTAGATGAACGTGAATCTAAGTGAACAAATCTATTGGAAAAAGGATATCTTTAGTCCAGACTTTCAAATAAAATTAGAGCAGTATAAGTACTTCAATAGTATTTAGAAGAATGTCATGCTCTTCCCTGATGCTGGATTCAAGAGTCTGTGGTAGACAGTGATGAGTTGAGTCAATGCTACTGTGTCAGCAATGCAAGCTGAGAGCTAGATTTTCCAGACTTCTGCCTTCTACTGTGTGCAGTTCTACATAAGAGCAAAAAGATTGTCCAAAGCACCCCATTTTGCCATGGGTCTTAAGTTTCCTAATGTTCTTCATAATGTTTGTGTGTTGGGTTTGCATGGCAAGATTTTGATAGAGGGGTTGGCTGTAGGGGCAGCTTCTGTGTGAAGCTGCTAGAAGCTTCCCCTGTGTCTGATGGAGCCAGTGCCAGCTGGCTCCAGGATGGACCCACCACTGTCCAAGGCTGAGCCCATCAGCAATGGTGACAGTGCCTCTGGCATAACAGAGTTAAGAAGGAATGGGGGGCAATGTGCAGGAGCAACTGCAGCCAGGGAAGAGAGGAGTGAGAATATGTGTGAGAAAGAACCCTGCAGACATGAAGGTCAGTGAAGAAGCAGGGCAGGAGGTGATTCAGGCACTGTAGCTGAGGAAGGATTGGCAGAGACAATGTGCAACGAACAGACCACAGTCCCCATTCCCTATCTCCCTGTGCTACTGGGGCGGAGGAGGTAGACAAAATTGCAAGTGAAGTTGAACCTAGGAAAAAGAGAGGAGTGAAGGGAAGGTGTTTTAAGATTTTGTTTTTAGTTCTCATTACCCTACTCTTGTTTGGTTGATATTAAATTATATTAATACTTCCCCAAGCTGACTCTGTTTTGCCCATTGTGGTAATTGGTGAGTGATCTCTCCCTGTCCTTATCTTGATCCGTGAGTCTTTCATTGTGTTTTCTCTCCCTTGTTCTGCTGAGGAGGGGAATGATAAAGCAGCTTCACTGTGCACCTGGCATGAGGTTCAACCTGAGCAACCCAAGTTCAACCCACCACAGCTTTCAAGACAAATAAAGTAAATATCAAAATATTTTCATGGTTGAATTACCATGATAACAGAAAACAATGTAAATTAATATAAACTGTGGCAAGCACTGAAAAGAATAATAAACAAGTTTTCTTGTGTATCTTGATGTTTTGTAAGAAATTGTTCTGTTTTAATTCTGTTGTTCTATCACAAACATTCTCTTGAGGAGTTTTTGCAAAGGTTTTAGATCTGTTAAGACGCTTTGTAGTTTCAAATGGAAATTTTTTATCAGCTTATTTTAAAAATTGTATATCATCTAATTAAAAATAAAATCTGCTGAAACTTGAACAATTTCCTGCAAGAACTTCTCACCTGTCTTGTTATTAAGCTTTTATAACTGCTACTTCATAACATCCCTACCATCATTCTGGTGTTATGTTGAAAATTGTTAAAGCTTGAGTGAAACCAAAGTAGTAGATTATTATAAATCTGGTAGGTTTTGGCAGGTGATGAGTCAATAGACTTGTCTTCTCATTATTAAGGTGAGACACAGTCAACAACCAACCTCTTGCTGTCAGGAGCTGAAAGACAGCAATGCTACCATGAATGATACCATTAACCAGTTGTTTCTCATACCAAAATCTTCACCATGTCTGATGGCCACAAGCCACATGCTCTGATCTTGAAGATATAGAGCAAGAGGTAGAACTAGCTGCATTTCACATTCAGAAAGTAACTTCTCTCAAGCATCTTATTCTAAAGTAGTATGAGGTTATGGAATAGACTTGCGTGGTGGCCATGATTTGGCACCTTCTACCACCCTGTGACTTCACATTAATCACATCTGCTATTATGAAGGACAGCTGTAACTAGTTAGAGTTCTGTAAAGAATGTGTGGATTAACAAGTTTGCCAGTTGTTTGTTTGGTTATTGCTGGTTTTTGAGAGCTCTTTTCCAAAGCTGCTGCAAAGGGTGTGCAATGACGTCTAGTTTCGGCCCAGAATTAGGTGAGGTTTTTTTTTAATGCTTACTCTAGTTAGCATTGCCTCTGCTATTTTTTTAAAATCAAGCTGTTGTTAACATTTGGCATTGAACTGCACTTCTAGATAGTTTAGAAACTAGTATGTCATTCTCAGAGGTTGCTTTCTGTTCCATGGTTTTTGCATTCTTGTCAGTGGTGTTTCTGACTGTCTCCATTTGAATGTCATTTTAAATAACTGACTAGTGACAGATGCAGAGCCACCAGGCAGTTAGGTAACACTGTCACCCAGCTGAAATTCTCGTTGTTGTCCTTATAGGAGTATACTCTCCTAATAACATTCTTGTTTCTCATGAGACCTGTAATGAGGCAAAAGTGAATTAAAGAATAGATGATCTCTTTCCCATTCTTGATTATAACTATAGCAGAGAGGGTACAAATAAGAGTGGTCTTGGAACAGGAAGATCAATCAGAATCAAGGGGTGGTCAAAAATCTCCATTTCATGTTCTTGAATTAATCACAGATTTCTGCAATTTAATTCATCCTGAAGCTCTGCTGTCTGAGGCATATTACCAAGGCATACCCGTCAGCTCCTGCAATCCCATCTGCCTCAAGACCATGAGGCACTCAGTTTCTCATTCTCACTTTATTGCCTGAGTTATATGAAGCAGGTTCTACCCACACAGCTTCTGCCTGATGTTTACATCACATTGCTTCTGGCTTTTTTACTCTGTGGTAAAAAAATGGCCACCTCTGAGAGCCATTTCATACTTCTGACCCCTGTTCCAGCACATCTCAAACTTGCATTGTGAATCTGCTTTTATCTTAACAAGTTTGTAATGTCCATTCTCTTCACAGTCATTGCCACTTTATGCCAAGTTTGTCTCCCTTAGGTGGGGCATACATGTGTGTTTGATAATATATATTTTTAATATTATTTACCAAGATAGGATATTTAAGGAGACTGACTTCAGGTGGTCTTGTATATAACTGGCATGGTTTAACCCAGCCAACACCAAACCCCAGGCAGCCACTCACTCACTCTCTCCTGCACCAGCAGGATCAGGGAAAGAATTGGAGTGGTGAAAGCCAGAAAACTCGTGGGTTTAGATAAAGACAGTTTAACAGAGAAAGCAAAAGCAGTGCACACAAGCAAAGCAAAACAAGGAATTAATTCACTGCTTCCCATGGGCAGGCAGGTGTTCAGCCTTCTTCAGGAGAGCAGGGCCCCATCATGAGTAACAGTGACTTGGGAAGACAAACACCAATCACTCCAAATGTCCCCCCTTCCTCTTTCTTCCCCTCACTTTATGTACTGAGCATAATGTCATATGGTCTGAAATATCCCTTTGATCAGTTTGGGTCACCTGTCCCAGTTGTGTCTCCTCCCAACCTCTCCATGCACCCCCAACTTCCTCGCCAGTGTGGAAGTGCGAACTGCAGAAAAGACCTTGGCTCTGTGTAAGCCCTGCTCAGCAATAACAAAATCATCTCAGTATTATCAACCCTGTGTTCAGCACAAGTCCAAAATATATCCCCACACCAGCTACTGTGAAGAAAATTAACTCTACCCCAGCCTCAGCCAGCACAGTAACTTAAGCTTCTGACTGCAAAATGTGGCTATACACTTCTCTGTTACTTTGTTCACTTTGCAGTGCCTCAGTTGCACACTGAAGGAGGGAGAACATTCCTTTTGAAAGTACTGGTACATTGTTGAATAAAAAAATAAGTAATGCAAAATAATACAAGAAGTAGCAGGAGTATGTCAGAATAAAGGTGTACAATTCTAGTATCTAAATAAACATTCAAGGGACAGGAGGAGGGGGAGAAAGGGTGTTCTTGCTTGTAAAGATAGTTGAAATTTCTTTGTTAAGTTTTATTTTCTGTATTATCTATATTTCTATAAGGTTTTCTATATGAAAAATACTTGAGAAAGAATAAATCAAGCATGGGCTGTGCCAAAAAAAAAAAAAAAACAAACAACCCAACCAAACAAAAACCACCCCACACAGAAAATTAGAAATTTTAGAGAATGTGAATGTCGTATTGTATGTTTGTTAGTTATTGTCTATCAGTACGAGTAGAGTTTGTGAAGTATTTACTGTAAGGAAAAAAATGTGGTTATTCCATATGGATTGGCCTATATATGCTTAAAGACTTTCTATAAATATTTGAATTAAAGGACACCAGATGTTGCACAGAAGCTGCTGCTGCTGCTTTCTGAACTACATGGTATATTCTTTCAAAACCCACAGGAAGTAGCTGAGGGAAAAAGTGTATTAATTAAGTTCAGAAATAGATTTTCCAGCTATAGAAAAATCTCCAAAGACAATAGTGTATGATCTTTAGAAATGTGAGCTTTCTGTCCCAAGAATCTGGTGGCAGCATGCAGCACTGTCACATGGGGATCAAAATTCAGATTTCAAGTTCTCAGATCTAGGCTAGGCTGAAAATAAGCCAGTCTGTGGCCCTTGGAAATGGATCCATTTTTTGACCTGGCCCCTCTGGCCAGTGTTCAAAGTTCTGTAGACAGTCTTCAGAGAAAACATTTTTCCAGTTTTTCTTGACCTGAAGAAATAATGTTGTAGTAGCAGAGACTTGTGGGGAAATGTACTAGAATTCTCAGATGCTCTATACTTCAAACATGACATATAGCTAGACATAGAGTATATTTTATAAGCTCTAAAACTATGGCAAAATATTTACAAATGGTTGCACTGGTTGAGAAAAAGATTTGTGGTTTGCAAACCAATTAAATGTTTCTGCATTTAGAAGTACTCACTCTGCTTTATTTATAGTGCCTTCTTTTGTTCTGTTTCCTTCAGATCAAAGCACTGAAAGTGACTCTGTTGCTCTAGCAGTTGGTGGCAAGTGTCCCATCTGTCCTTATTGCCTTGAATATGTAACTGTTTCTAGTTGCATGGTTCTGCTGGAAGAAAATGTACATAAAAGTAACATTCACCACTGAGCACTCTTATGTGAATCATATCAGGTACTTTAAACATTAATTACTGGTATATTGGGTAGTGTTTGTGTCGTGGTGGTTTGACCGCAACCAGCAGCAAAGCACCCAGCAGCTGCTCACTCACCCTACCCCCATGGGATGCGTAATCCCAAAGCAGAAGTTTCTATCTGGAGATAAAGGCAGTTCAATGAGAGAATCAAAGCTGTATGTGCAAGGAAAGGAGCATAAGGGATTTATTCACTACTTCCCATCAGCAGGCAGACTTTTAGCCACATCACGGACACCAGGGCTTCATTTCAGACAGTGGTTACTTGGGAAGATAAATGTCATAACCACAAACATCCCCCTATTCCTTTTCTTTAACTCAAGCTTTTATTGCTAAGCACAAGTTGAAAAGGACTTTATGTCCTTTTGGTCCATATGTACCAGGTGTGTTTCTTGCCTGTTGGGAGAGCACTGCATGAAACAGCAGGCCTTGATGCTGCGCAAGCACTGCTCAGCAATAACTAAAACACTAGTGTGTTAGCAACTCTAAAATGTTTTAGTCACAAATCCAAAACATAGCACCATCTTGCCCACCATGGAGCATGTTAACTCCTTCCCAGGGTAGAGGCAGAACCATTTTTACCCCTTGTTCTCTACCAGGTACTCATTTGTGGCTTGGGCTCCATCTGCTGTGGTGATTGCTCAGCACAGGAGAGGAAGCATGCTCTGTTGAGCTCATGTTAGGTCACAGGGCGCTTGCCTGATTCTTCACGAATGTTGTCATCTGTTGGTTCTGGTGGCTTCTGCTGTGACACTTCCAGTAGCACAAAGTTCAAATCACAGAGGGAAACACTTTGAACATCTATCCATTGCAGTAGCACTAGGGGAAGGGAGAAAGGTGTGTCTTTTCCACTGTCTCCCAGAGAATTCCGTTGCAGGTTTTAAAAGATCTTCCTGGTAAAATTGTGTTTTACAAATCTGTTACG
>VZRZ01008827.1:84917-105993 GCA_013398175.1 Climacteris rufus | reverse complement strand
CGAAGAGAAGGAGGGAAGGAATGAAAGGAAGGCAGGAAGGAAGGCAGGAAGGAAAGAAGGCAGGAAGGAAGGCAGGAAAGAAGGCAGGCAGGCAGGAAGGAAGGAAGGAACACAACACCCCCTGCCCCCCAAAACAAAATTGGCTTTTGAAAAGTCTTAGATACCTTTTGTTTTGTTCTTCAAGCAGTGTGATGACAAGAACTTGAAAATTAGAGCCTTTACAATGTGTCATACCCATGATTTCCAATATATAAGAGAGCAAATCAGAGTGGAAGCAATTCCTTCTTTTCTTTTTTCTTCAAATTAAAGAAAGAAGATAAGATATCTTCTTTGAATCAGTTGACAGAGTTCCAATATTCTACCACATCACATTGCAGGTTATTTGTCTTTATGGTCAAGTTAGACCTTGCCTCTTAACCACACGTTATGGATATTCATTCACTACCTGCTATGTCATTTTCCCAGCTTATATGGGATCAATACTGTACTTCTTGCAAGCAGTTGTGTTCCTTCTAGCAGAACGCGTTCTACCAGTATGATGTTCTTTATTCAGTGGGTTCGTGATTTTCTTTGCTTGTGTACAAAATAGGGAATGTAGAATTAGTGAAAGATGTGTCTGGTGTGCTTTAATAAAACATAAATCTTGTTATCCCTGTTAGTACTTGAGAAATGTGATGTGTTATACATGTCTGCTACATTTCTGTCAATGTTTAAGCAGTCAGATTTTTCTGCATTTAGAATGACAATAATACATGAAAAATAAAATATTGTAATAGTGTCATAAGCTTTCCTCTTCAGTTCCTCTTCAGGTCATGGTGCAGTTAGATTGGTATGCATTATAGCATACCTAACACAGACCTGTGTAAGTTGACTGTTCTATTGACTTCATGTCTGAATTTTTGTTTTACAGCCAAATTGTACTGCAACTGAGAGAGCCATGGCAAGACTTGCAACACATCCCACCTTGAAGCCCAGATTTGTTGAACTTAAAGGTATGAATTATTTTATTAAATTGTTTATTATACCTGTAGCTTGCCTGTGTTGCCTTGTTCATGTCTATTACTGACATGAACAAAAGTAAAAAACCCACAAAAACAAAAAGCTTCTGTAATTTGCCCAACTAGCTTCACTGAAGCAAGTGCCACAAACTTGAAACCTTTTATATTGGTTGAAATGGGCTTAAATGTGACAGTATGCAACATGACAGTTATGTAATATAGGGTTTTGAACAAATAGAGTTTATAATGGGAGTTCTAAAAATCAAATGGATGTAATGGAGAATTTCTAAATTAAATAGGAACATTAGAGGATCATTGCAATTGGGTTTTCAAAGACACCTAAAAGGTTTTATAAATTAGTTTCTTAACGTTCCCTGAAAACTGTCTCCAGAATCCTTAGCGTATCTTTTATGCTTCTTTAGGTTATCGCTTGTTCTCTTGAAACTGGAATTTTCCACCAAAAATTAATGTTAAAAAGGGTCAAGTCCTAGCAGTAATGTCACAAAGTTACTTTGTTAATAACAGAGCATATCAAATACCCATTTAATAATATATGAGCAACTTAATATCAGTTTGTAATTTTACACATGAAGTAGTGCCCTAAGTGAACATGCTTATCAGCAGATTATTTCCTGAAAGAGAAGTTCACAGTTCAACACGAATTTCATAGTGTATTTAACTGGTGATAATTTCAAAGTTTTTTTCTCACTTTTGTTGAGACTGTACTCTAAGGTATTTCTTGCCCCATGTGTTCAATAAATGATTGATAAGGACATTCAAAATATGCTTACTCAATGCAACATATATAACTTGGAAAAATGTTTTATTATAAAAAAAACTTACGTAAATTCATGTGTAGTTGCAACAAAATTTTTTTTCTGCCCCTTGTACAGCTGCTGTTAAAGCTTTTAAGGATGCAAGAAAGAACCCAGACAAAGCCACTCCTGTGAAAAAGGAAAAGTCAGAAGAACAGCCGAAATCAGCACATTTCAGTAGCGACTTGGATGACCAAGTTCCTAAGCTAGCTCAAAAACAGCAAGGATGTGAACACAAAACAAAACCAAGAATGAAAATAGAAACTGACAAGGTGGTTGAAGAACTCTGTGAGAGTGAATCTGAGCAGAAGATTGTGGAAATGGAGAGAGCAAATGTTCCAGAAAAATCTTCATTTCAGGCAATAGAAATGCAAGTAGTCACTCAGAACAAAATCGGGAACAAACTTGACTATCGAAAAAAGAAAGAAAATATGAATATGAACAAATTAAATACAATGAAAGAAATTGATGATGGTGACCAAGAGCATCCCAATGAAAAGGAATACTTTGATGATAGTACTGAGGAGAGGTTTTATAACGAGTCATCAGATTCTGACAGTGACAGCAGTGATGATTTCTTCATTGGCAAAGTAAAAAAAAAGAAAAAAGTAGAATCAGTTACTAATTTTTCTTCAACAAAAGAAAAGGATCGTCTTCAGAAAAAAATAGTGAAGACAGAAAAGAGCACAATGCCTGGGACACTGCAAGATTTGATCATGGAAGAAAAAAAGGCATTTGCAAAAACAGGCGGGCTGGAATCAGTGTTCTGCAGTTCTTTGTCTACCTCCAATCAGAAATCTCAAAACAGAAGAAGGTAAACCTTTTCCCCATGTTATGTTCACCATTCCCTCCCTCCTTCACAGTAATGGAAATAGTTGTGATTTTTAGTATCCCTTATCAAACAGAGAGAATTTCAGACCATTAAACATTAGAACATTATCACAGAAACGCTGTACCACTCTTCTTAAGCTTTCTAGGCTATACATATTTTTCATATTCACATTAACGCTGATGTATGGTCCTAACTAGACCTACATCCAAATTCAACCACTTCCGAATACCTCTATTTCTACTTCTTTATTAACAAGGGTGAAGCAATATTTAAGAGGCTTGCATGTTATGCTTGAAAAGTTATTGCTTAAGTGTTTTGGTGATAATGATTCTTTATTAACAGGCATTTTTAACCTTACAAGTTTCTTGAAAAATCCTAATTTCTCTTTTCACTTTTAGAAATACTAAAGACCAGTCTCTCAAAAATGAAAGAACAGGTATGTATTATTTCATCCAATAAAATTACAAGAGGAAAAACATTTTGAAATGTTGTTGTCTCAGCAGTCTAGTCATGATGGGCTGTACTTCGTTTCTTTTCAGTTTTGTTGTTAAAATGGTCAAATTGTTGAGGTTTCATTTTAATCTGTGGATTCTATTTTTTCATGTTAGAAATACTTAAGGATAACACAGGAAAGTGCTGTTCCATCTGTCAAGCAGTTAGTGTTACTTGTGCACAGGTAAAGGTACCAGACTGTCATATGTAATTATTACCTTATCTCATCAGTAATTTCCTCAATAGCTCCTGAATATGGAATATTTGATTCCATTTCTAGTGTGTGGTACTGTTTTGGAATTCATTGAATCGAGGATATCATTTCAGTCATACTGAGTTATTTTGTGTAATACTCATTGCTTTATTGTGAAGAAAAAAGTTTAATCTGTGCTGGATATTTATCTACGTAAGTTTCGAGCGTAGTCAGCATTAATAAATCTTAACTATCTGCTGTCTACTGAGTGGCAATTTACTGGGCTGCAAGATGAGGCAATCTTGCTGTGAATATCCAAATGACTGTGTTCCACATGACTCACTTGGAAATTTTTGATAATATCTGCAATGCCAAGGTAGTTTGCATGCTTTTATGAAGGTTCATACTGTAGTTAATGTTTTGCTTTACACTTGCACAGGTTTTCTTAAAAATGAACCACAGCTCAAGAAGCAACCATTTGAAAAAGCTTCAGGTATTAAATGCAACAATAAGAAAGCATGTTTGGAGCAGCCTCTTCATCCTTCATGGGAAGCAAGCAGGAGACGCAGAGAGCAAATGTCTCAAATTACAGCATTCCAGGGGAAAAAGATTAAATTTGATGACTAGACGATATGTAAATGGGGATTTTAAAAAAAAGGGGTTTTGCAACTGCTGTTTGAACATCTTTGTTATACTGTCCATATCTTTTGCAACTTATAAAATTGCAATTGCTATAACTTACCATCTTAGAATAATCAAGATTGCTTCATCCATTCTGTGTACTGTCTGTTGATTAATGTAATGACCATATGGCGTTGCTTCTAAGTCCCATTATGTAGTGCCACCGCTCATGAATACACCCTAACATGAATGAATGTTTTTTAGCAACATCCTTTGTGCCCTGTAGGAACAGCACCGATTCTTTGGAGGGGTTGGGGTGGGGGTGAGGTATTTTGTTTTTACAGGTTAAAAAAATGTATTTTGTATGAGAATTTGGTTGTACAAAGATAGGGTCTATATTGTCGAATACATCTCAACTGAGAAAAAGTAAAAGATTCTTAAACTTGAACAGACTTCACAAATCCATCAATATATAGGGTAGCTGGAAAAACCAATCAGTTGTAAGCATAATATGAACATTTCTGGAGAGAATTAAATATTGTGCTTTTAAATTGTGATCTGTGTCCTCTGATTATACTGCCAATTTGAATGACTGAAAGGGTATCTTTAATACGTTATTCTGGTAGATATACCTGGGTGCTTCAATATGTGTGTCTGCACTTTCTGAAAGAATGTGGAAAACTGCAAGAACTTTGTACACTAAGAAACATTTGACTTTGAAGTGCCAGTCTGACATATGGAATTCATTTGATTGAGACATGACAAAAAAGCCTCATTGAATATTTCTTCAGATACTTTTCTACTACTTAATTGCAACAAATTCTGAACTTGTAATTAATCTTTAACGGTGTTATTTACTTAAATATAGTTATCTTTCGTAATCAAATTAATTCATAAATTCAGTAAATTGCTGCACTGTACTATTCATGTAGCATTTTGAGATGCCTAAGGAAAGCCCTGTATCAGACCAAAGGCCCATCTAGCTTACTTTGAAAGTAGTCCTAAAGAGATGCTTTAAACACAGAATAGAGGGAGCACACAGTGATACATCATGCAACATCCATCTCTGCAAGCTTCCAGTTTTACAGCTCAACGACATCTTGTGATATTGTAGTTTGCAGTGTTTAATAATCCCCTATGGATTTCCTTTCTCCAGACTTGTCTGCTCTTAGATCCATGCCAACTTGAAGAACATGTTATCCCTTAAGGTGTAGGCAGCCTTCCTACATATTACAGTCTTATACAAATCAGTCTTTTTCTGTGTCTCAGCCAAAGCCAGCAGCCTCCTGGGCTGCATCAGAAAGTGTTGCCAGCAGTGTGAGGGAGGTGATCTTTGGCCTGGACTAAGCACAGATAAGGCTATATCTGAAGCGCTGGAAACAGTTCTGGGCTCCCCAGTACACAGGTGCCCAAAAGATTGTGCTGTCTCCATCCCTGGAGACATTTAGAATTTGACTGAGTCCTTCCTGGGTAGCCATTTCAAGGTGGCCCTGCTTGGTCAGTAGATTTGAACTAAATTATATTTAGAGGTCTCTTTCTACCACATACTCCTGACCACAAGGGCATTGCTGTAGATGTCTAAAATATGTAGTTATTGTGTAATACCTCAGGGTATTCCACTTGGGATGGCATTACAGTCAAATGGCAGGAACAACTTTAATTTTTTTCTTATGTAGTGTTTCTCTGTTACTGCTGTGGCCACTTCCATCTCTGTCTCCTGCAGCAAGGGAGGGGGCAATATCTGTCTATTGTCCAACCTTGTATTAAGTTCTAGAAGACTAAATGTTCCAGTTGGTCTGTTCTGTATTAATAACTAGGCGTGTTTTGCCCCACTTGGTTAGGCTTTCTTTTCTATATACTGAACAAATATCAGTATCTCTAATACTCTCTTGAATGGCATTGCCTCCCTTAGGAATGAAAAATTCAAACAACCTTCCATTTCCCAGTGGGTTTTCCTGCTGTTATTTTCACTGTACCCTATGGAACAGAATTTAAGGCCAAAAACATCAAAATAAAGCACAGAAACATGTTTACTGTGGTTTTGAAGTGAAGGATTATATTTCACAAAAAAGCCATGCATTTTACCTGCTTTCTACAAACTTCAGCATTTCCAGATGGAAATGTTAATCCTTAATGCTTTAAATAAATGAATCCTAGCTGAATGGCACACCAAACGTTTGGTATGTGATTTCTCTGGTTCCAATATAAGGCAAGAGAAATTTGATTTGGTAGATGTCATCAGCTATAGCACAGTTTTTCACAGACAGCTTACCTTTCTTTTAGCAGATGAGTACCATATTTAAAGATCAAAAACTTAAAGGTTGCAAATAATTTGAAAAAACCCCAAGACTCTAAGGAGCCAATGTTCTAAAGTGTTTTTTTGCATGTGCTTAAGAGATCTATGAGCGCTGGTTTATCTTGGCATTTGAGCAAGTTTCTTACTGCAGTATTACAGCTGTAATTTGTGGCCACAGAATTCTCCCTGAAGGAAGCCTGACTTATCAAAACATCTCTGGTTTTTTGTCCTCAAAAACACTGCTTGAGCTCTTACTTTAAAGAAAAGAAAAAAGATAACATACACTGAACATGAATGAGAAGAGAGAGATTAGGTTACTGGCATTACTTCATATTTTAATGGGTTACTACCACTTTCTACTGGTGCTTAGTGACTCACCTGGATCACAGCTTTAATACATTATACAAACAAGTAGTGATGGTGGAGACTTGATAATATCTTCTATGTGTACCTCGGCAATTTATTTGTGAACTGATAAACCAAATGAACATGCCTGGAGGTTACTGATAAAGTTTAGAATGTTTTCCTTACAAAAACATAACATGTTCAGCATATATATGATTTTAACTCATATCTAAAGTACTGTTTAGACAGAGACCTTTCACAAAGTACTACCAATTTATTTGTATAGTGATATAGAAAGTTATTTCATTCTGTGATTATTAGATTTGAAAATGTTGAGAACCATGCTTTCCAGTTCATACCATACCATAGCATAGAAGAAATGTCTTCAGCTAGGCACAGAGTCTCAGATACTACTAGGCTGCTTCAGGTGCAGAATTTTTTCACTTCAGACTTACCAACCAAACAATCTCAGACTTTTCAGTGTCTTAAGACAGTCATTACTAGTTAAAATGTGATTTAAAAAAAAAATAAACACAAACAGCTGTATTATTGATGGCACCAGTTTGAAGACTTCCAAACAGGCATAAATATTTCTTTAATCAGTTTTTATGGAATTATTAGATCAGGAAAAATAGGGCTTGAGTGAAAATTTAGTACAGCAATATTTTCTTAAGCAAAAGTGTTGAGCTGCTTTGTAAATGTGGACTAGTGATAGATCATTTTGTGATACTAAACAGCTGATCTAATGTGAAAATGAGATAGAATGGGCATAGAAGATACTTGGGAACTAAGAGATGCTTTCCTTTCAATAGATTTGAATATACTTTCTGCAAGTACCATCTGCATTTTTTACTGCATTTTTGTATTTGCACAGATTCTGAGCCACACCAAGTTCTGTGGTCTAGGAATAGCACATGGAGAAATTCTCAGTGTGAAGCTTTTAGCTCTAATAAAGAGTAGGATAGAAAATATTTTGTTAAATATAGAAACATTACACAAAGTGGTTTATAACTGAAATAATTCTACACTTATTTTATGAATCTTAAAAGATATTACATTAGTTTTGTCTCCATTTATGTGAAACCGAGAGTGCCATTAGTCAATATTTAAGTGTTCGACGACTTGTTACTAGAACAAGTCTCCACACTTATTATCCATGCTCTTCTGTATTAGTCCCTCAGTGAAGGGACAAGAAATGCTTACAACTCAGACTGTTTCACCAGATTGAAGAGGCAGCAGGACACTGGCTTGTGCTCAGATAATGTAAGTAACAGGATAAAATGTGTTTGGAGTAAATGCATGTTTAATCTGTTAGGCAGTTCTCTAGAGTACATAGACTTTCTACCATGTACTGCTCAAATGTTCTTTCCATGAAAGCATAGTTTTTGGAGCAGAAATTCTGAAAGTGCTTTATAAGTTCCTGCTTTTACCAAGACAAATACAGTAAGAAAATCCTGTATCCAGATGAACCATATGCCTTATCCTGTTAAGCTTTTACATGTTAATCCTTTGGGTAGTATGAGGGGTAATTTATCATGCCTTGAAAATTTTTCTTTCTTGTTTCTACCTTCTTGTGACATTTTTTCTGAGACCACATCAGCATGACAGAATCTTCCTCATTTTCATATAGGCATAACCTTAATTGAAGCTCTCTCACTGAGAGATGGATCTGGCCTGTGCAGTAAGTGTAATACTTCAACAAGTAGAACGCTTGAAACATTTTATTCAAGTCATTTTCACATAAACTTGCAACCATAATACGGGCATGTAACACAAGAATATGAAAGTGCAATGAAGAATACAAAGCTAGTGCCTGAATATTATAAATTAGAGTTCTTCAGATAAAGATGCAAAGTTACTGAAATTAAGACTCTGAAGAAAAGTGAAGGAAATTATGAAAAAAGTTGCAAAAACAAGTGGCATTTCACTGTATCTGTAGCATTTAGTTGCATAATAAAAACCTCCCAATTACATATGCTTTGGTTTTAATTCAAGTTAAAATCTTTCAGCACCTTTTAGATTTGGAGAAAATGAAAATGCCTTTTTGGCATAAATGTGAGACACAGGATAAACCACCTTTCATTGTCTCATATATGAAAACCACCCTGCTGGTGTTGAATGAGCACACTGCAAACAATGCATGAATGACAATAGGAAGGTACATTTGGTATATGCACTCATTCTGGAGCAGAGAATAAATGCATAGACTTTTCCTAACACAAAAGCATCATCTACACAATATTTTGGTTCCATTGGTAACCAATCTGTCAATTTCGTTACACTTTTTTCTAGAAATATGCAAATATCAAATGTATTTCAGGATTAAAAAAAAATATAACAAACCTTTCCTGTAATGAGCCTGACATACAGTATGTTTCTTATGTGCAATTTTTATGTAAAGATTTGAAATGTGAGAGGTAACTGTTTCACACACATTTTTACAGTTTGGCTTTTCAGAAGAAATTTGTGACTGCAAGACAGCAAATTCATACTAGAAATCTCACAAAATTTAAATCTGATTTCACTCCCACTAAGACCAATGGCAAGATGCCTTTCAAAGATAATGGGAATAAGCCCAATGTCTGGTAAAATGGAATCCAAATATAATTAGCTGCAAAAATAAAAGCTTTTACCAGAACAGTTTTTTCAAATGTTTTTGAACAAAAATGCACATAATCCCAAAAATATATTCCAGTATGCAAAAAGTAAGGTGTCAAATCTGCAGAGCCAAGATACTGAAAATACTGGTTGGCGCTCCTCTATTTAGACCTACTTCTACACATTCTATATAATAAACTCTTCTACTACGTTGTGATATACTATAGTTAGACAGGGTTATAGTCACATTCCTTCATTTTTTTAATCCTAAAATCCCTTGTTTTTCTAAATAGACTGTTCATGTTTATGTCTGAGGCAATTTTTGTGCTATTGTACATCAATGTCTTGTTGCTTAACACACACTTCAAAACAAATACAATAGTTTGCTACGGAAAAAAAGCTACATTTTTGTAGCTGCAATATCCCCAAATATTCAAAGTTACAGCGTTCAACACCTTTCCAAACCATGCTATTCCCACTTGTTCAACTACACAGATAAGCTCAAGGCCCTCTGGCTCCTTGCTGACTTCAGTGGAGTTCTGCAAGTAGTTTGGGCACAGACGTGTGAGCAGGTCAGTGTGTCATGAGTGAGGGATAACCCCACTTCCTGCGGCTGCTCTGTCTCCAGTCAATGCTCTCATATTCCACATTCAGCATCAGGCACAATGAGGTACAAGCACACAACCTCTTCCCAGGAAGCAGCTCATGCCCACAGCCTAGCTTCCATTCAGTAGCTTTTGTGTCCATTGCCCAAGCTGCTCTCAGGACTTTCATGCCAGTTTTGACCTAAGTCTATAGAAAGGTGAATGTGCTTGCATCCCTTAACGCCTATTAGACTTAAAAACTCTTTGGGCTGAGATTTCAGAAGCCTAGACTTCAAACAGGCCCTCATTTTTGCAGACACATGTAACAAATGGCTTTCTAATAAATCGAGTTTCCAAATTTTGCTTTAGTTCGTTGCCCATACTGGTTACTGATTGCTAAAATGGATCTTGCAGCAAACAGAAAGGGACAAGCAGGTATAAATTATATTATTCTGCACCCTCTCTGACTGGTGGGTAGTAATCACCAGGTTGCTGGTTCTCAGGTTCTTTTTAAGTTCTAGTTGTGCAGATTTGCAACCAAGTTATTATTAAGGCGGAAATTATAATCAGAAAAGACACTTAAATTATATACTAAAGAACAGATGATCCTTAAAGGATACTATGGTAATTCATCAAACTTCCAAATTAAATCCATAGGGTTCTAATGCATAAAATATTTCCAAATATTGCCTCAAGTATTCTCAATAAAACCTCTCCATACTCCTCAGATTTTTCATTTTTAATTATAGTGGATAGCACTTTATTTATTTTTTTTTAATATATTGAGCTTCCCATGTTTCATTAGGTGTTTTGAACTGCTGATCAAATTTAACCAATACTAATCAATATTTCTAGGCCCCATTGTTCCAAAAGTAGATTCTTCATTTTACATGATCAGAAATCTTCTGAAAAAATTCCAGATCCCCTTGTGATATGTCATTTCACAGTTTAAAACAAAAATCACAGCTACTGTAGCTTACAGCAGGGTGCACTGCAAAAGCAAAATAATTTGGGGATGGGAGGAGGAGTAGTATACCCAGCACCAGTTAAGCAGTTCAGCAAAAACAATAATTTGGCTGGAAGTTTTTCCCCTTAACAATGTTGCATTTGGTTCTTAAACAGCCTGAAGTAGGATGTTACATACACTGACTTTTGTTCTTCCTCTCTATGTAGTATATTTTCAACTTTGTTATTTTGAATACTGAGATACACATTTTTAAAGTCAACTACAGTACTTAAGGGGGAAGCAGGTAGTAGGTTTTCTTCACGCTAAAAATACTTTGTTAGAGATTCTGACCTACTTCTGTTTGTGGTGCCACCTGAGTTAATTGCCTGTATTATTTTGATGGTTAACCTGTCCAAGGTCAATGTTTTTCACAGATGACCACATCAGAGACTCTCCATCATCTCCAAGAGCCCATTTCTTGACAGGTATTTTCTATCCATATTAAGTTTGCAGAAGTGTTTTGAAAGCCCCACCTTGAAAAATTTCTTGAACATAGAAAGGTGGGTAAGATTTTTAATTAATTTTCACAGATGAAAGGTGTATTTCAAAACCCCATCTGTTTTTCACTTAAGAAAATGGAAAAAATTCTAATGTATTAAAAATGTAAACATAACTTTTCTTGCGGGGGTATAACTGATATATATAATATATATGTATTTCTCTGCTATATGTTAATATTCCTTGAAAACTGAACATACTTCTGTCTTTCATATCAATGTGTCCTAGCAAGAATTTTTAATGGTACTGTATCATTACTCTTAAACTGGTTTTTTTATGGTATTTTGTGAGACAGCTGACATTAGTACTTTCTCTTGCATTTTACTTAAATTAATTTTGCAAACATTTTTTCTACCTTTTAAAATATGTTGAACTGATTCAACATATGTCTGAAGTCTATTATCTGAAGTCTATTATCACTGACGTCTATTATCACATAAACTCCTAATTTGAAGGAGCTAAGAAATAGTACCATGTTTTTATGAATGAGTTAGATTTTCAAAATCTAAAATATCTCTATATGAATTACCAGTTTCACACATTTCAATAGTAAAATAAGTAATGCCAATTTAAATTTTTAAAATCCAGTTAAGTTTTGGTTGAGAAGCAGCGGAAATGCTTCGAAATCATATAAGGTGTGTGGGTGTATGTGTGTATGTTCTGTAGTTTTTTTTCTATAGTGTTTGTATCCTAGTGAAGTTTGTATAATGATACTTAAGTTCAAAATATTTGGCACCATCTCATTCATTTTCTTGCATATTTCTCAGTATCTGTTAAAAGAAAAGAAATAATTTTATGCAGATCACCAAGCATGTACAGAAAGAGTATCTGCTAATTACTCACTTGTCAGCTTGAATGCACAGGTCAGCAAACAACAACAGGCATTTTGTTTCCTAGCCCTGCATGGATATGTGTACATGAGATAGATAGATAGATAGATAGATAGATAGATAGATAGATAGATAGATAGATATAAAATACGGTGTACATATATATATACACATAATAAATAAATAAATAAATAAATAGCATATTTAGGTGGAGAAGAGGAGGCTGAGGTCGTATCTCATCGCTCTCTACAATTCCCTGAAAGGAGGCTGTGGTGAGATGTGGGTTGGTCTCGTCCCATGTAACCAGTGAAAAGATGACAGGAAATGACCTCAAAGATGCATCAGGGGTAGTTTATATTGGATATCAGGGAAATTTTTTTCACAGAAAGGGTTGTAAAATATTAGAGCAGAATACCCAGGGAAGTGGTGGGCTCACCATCCCTGGAAGTGTTCAAAAGCTGTGTAAATATGGCACTTGAGGGCATGGTTTAATGGTGAACATGGTGGTGATCCAAGGTTGATGGTTGGACTTCATGATCTGAAAGGTTTTTTCCAACCTTAACCTTTCTATTATTCTGTGTACTCAGTAACATTTTCAGAGGTAAGATGGGGACACTAGAAGTTGAAAGCATGAAACATATGTTTGCCTCATTTAACTACTGATTTCCCAATGCAAAGTGAGGAATTAATATTTTAAAGGCTAGTTAAGCAATTCACATTAATTCACAAGTATTTGTTTCATTGATACTATTATGGAAGACTACACTCATAATCTATTTTACATTTCATTTACTGCTCTGGAATTTATTTCATATGAACATCTATGCAATGTTAATACTCCTTATACAATCCAAAAGATGTCACTTGAAAAATATTTTGTATGAGCAGCTAACACAGTATTCTGAGAATTGCTTACCTCTGTGTCACAGATGACTGCTTTTGGTTTGTGTGTGTTTCACAGATACTAAGGTACAGTAGCTCTACCATGAGGACTTTTATTAAATGCATTTGCCTTTTTGGAGGAAAGGTGTAAAAAAGGCATAATTTTGGCATTGTTTAAACTTTTAAAGAACTAAACTGTAAAAGGAGTGTGTGTGAAAAAACTGTTTCAGAGGGGGTGGCTGCTGTGTAAGCAGCAGCAGCAAAGTAACATACATGTGTGGGATTTTGCAGAATGTCTTCAGAGCTCTGTAACTGCTCTGTAACTGTTCTGTGTGAATGCTATAAATGGGTACTGAATGATGATTGAAAGGTTCTAATGCAAATACAAAGAAGGTGCATGAGCTAGAGGTCATTACCTAGCAAAGCAGATGGTAGCAGCAGTTTTGAAAGTGTTATGTATTCAGATGGCACAAGTGCAAGAGCAATATTCCCACAAATTTAAAAATTCCCGAAACCCAAGGAACAAAATACTAATAGTGGGAGTTATTTTGTTCAAGACAAAATCTCTAAGCTTTATAAATCTGTTTGTCAGCTTCACTACAGTGAACATGAAGGAGTGACACAACCCAAGGGAAGTACTCACGGTGAAATTGTGCAGCCAGAGGCATAGGCATGGTGGCCGGTGTAGCGGATGTCACAGCGCACTATGTTGTTGGAGTAATCGGATTCCGGCACCAGGTAGCTGGGGTTTACACTCACCTGGAGCACAGAAAGCACGGTGATGTCTACTTCCAGGTTTCAGTTGGTAACGTATGCACATGATTCGCTTCTTTAAAAAGCAAACAACAAAGAACCCCCAAACCTCCCCATTCCCAATACATTTACCTTCAGAATGTAATTTCCCGGTTTTACATCTGTAATATCAATCCACTGGCAATCTATGTCAGCATTGTAAGTGTCGTAGCAGCCAGGGCTCAGACCCTTAAAAACAAGTTAAGATGGATGTAAAAAAAAAATTAATCATTGGGAATAGTAACATTCTAGACACTACGGATAATCAGACTGAACTTCACTTAACCATTACAGTTCACTAAGAAAATTAACTCAGAAAATTAGTCTTATTTTTAGCTGGCATTTTATTTGTGTATCCAGACTAGAACACCTAAGTCTAACATGCCACTTTTACAGACCGTGCTTCATTACTACTGCATAACACCTGTAATACTGACAGTTGTTCACCTGTGTGAGATATCTGTATTTTATTACAATCACTTGTTACAGTATTCCTTTTATGTAAAAACTGTTGATGTTATTATTTCATGTTCTTTACGTACAACGAGAATAAAATAAAAATTGGCCAAAGACTGGACCTAAATATCTGTGAGTAGTGAGTGAAGGTGAGTGAATAGATTCTGAGGTCCTTAAATACAGATTTCATCACCATGCTGGAACCTCTCTCTACCCTTAGGAATGATGCAACTTTTTGCTATGTATGTACTCCACCAAAGTACCATCTTTGAATAGTGGTAGAGTCAAGGGCCATTTTCACATGGAGCTTTGCATGGAAATGGTGTCTCTTCAGGCAAATAGTGACAAAAGAGTCTGAGGAAACTAAAAATGTAGACTTTCTTCCAGATGCATCTCTTCTGATCCCCACATGTGAATGAATCAGTAGTTCAGATCTAGTGTCTTTAACTGCGGGCAATACAGATTGCTGTAGGCAAAGCTGATCTGTTCTGGCAACACACAGGGTGCAGAAAACCCAAGTCCTGCAGGAATTCCCTTTTGACTGAGCAGGCTCTCACGCGTGTGTGCCAAGTCTGAGGCTGGAGCAAAGTTTTACAGTCCCATTACAAACCCCTGAAATACGGGCTTCCAGTGGAAATGCTGACACAGCCATGATTCTAGTGACACAAATACTCCAGCTGCAAAATATGTATGTTGCTCAGTTAGATCTCGTAGTCTACAGAAGGAGAAATTACATTTATAAAACCCCTTCAAAGCCTTACTGCATTGCAGATCATTCATTATACTTAAAATGCAAATGTGGACACGTCAGCCAGTGAAGCATTGCTGTCATTTCTCTGTGATAGAATAACTACCTCCTAGATTAAAAGCTGCAGAATACAAGTTTATGTGTAAGTATGGCCACACTGAGTTAAACCACAGATCCATCAAGCTCAGTGTCATGTCTCTGACAGTGGTCAGCAGCAGATGCTTGACAAGAAAAGAACATACAGAGTGGAATGTGTAATGTCAGGCAAATTTCTTCCACCAGGCATTTAGCTATATTTAAAGCATGGGGTACCATCAGATTTTTGTGTTTAATAGCCTCTGTTACTTTGTCTTAATTTTTCCTGAACCCATGGAGATTTTTTTATCTCTGCAACATCCTTTGACAAGGAATTTAATACTTAGTTCATGTATCAAAACAGCACTCCTCTCTCTTTTAAAGCTGTTGTTTGTAGGTCTTAAGTTCTCATATCGTCAGACACAGTAAATATCAAAAATTTCTTCTTTCAATCCATGACCACTCAAGTTTTGGCCTTATTTCTGGTTTTCCAAATAGAACAATCTATGAAATTTCTTAGCCATACTATACTTCTGATCATCCTTTTTCTCCTGAGGTTGGTTGGTTTGGATTATTTAAGACTTTCTGTAGCAGTTTTGAGAATTGGTGATACAATCAAGATTCAAGGTAGGAGTCTTTCATGGTTTTTTTTATCTTAATGGTACATTCCATTTTTCAGCTTCCCTTAATAAGCCCTGGCACCTAGCTTTACATTTGTATGTGACCCATCATAATATGTCCACACAGCTGCCATTCTCTGTAACAGTCTCCCATGCAGTCATGGAAGCATGCTCTTAAATTTTCTGTGTCAGAATGACAGCCAGTAGCTGTAGGTATTAATGGAATCCAGAACCTTACAGCTTCAGACTCTGCAAGGGAGAAAATACTAGCTATGAACTCTGGGATCAGCCAAGGATGTCAGTGAGCAGTTTGGGGGGGATGAACATAGGGAATAGCTTCTTTACCCACTGTCTTGAGTGCCCTTTAGCTCACCTGACCAGTTCTACAAGAAGTTGTGGTGCATTTTAATACAGTTCGGTTACCAGTGGTGCTACTTTAATGAGTGTCCCTGCAGTTTAATAAGAAACCCACAGTTATCAGTGCATGGATGAATTATCAATCTCCAAGTTAGTATCTTGTCCTCTGTAATCAGGAATTCCAGAAGATAGTTAGGGCATCGGCTAATTTAGGGCATCAGATGACTGGCAGAAAAGTTATCCAAACATACACTAGAGGGGGGGAAAGACACCTGGTTGTCTCCAGACCAACTCCTACCTGTGTATGTGCTGTACATGCATACCGCCTGTAATATCCATAATCACAGGAAGTATCTTCAAGACAGAAACTTGCTTTGTGTCCTTCAGCAACTTTTCTGTGTGAGCTCGCATCCAAAAGGTCATAGTGGCTGAATTCATCCATGCTGTGATAATGTCTGTTAAACCATAGATACAGCATTGTTAGATCTTATCAATGACGTTTTAACATATTTTATCTACTGCCCACTAAATCTGGCCAAATTTTATTTATTACCCATAACCTGTGTGTTAGTATACTTTCCTATTACTGACCACTCCATTAATTTCATTACTTTAATTTTCAAGTACTACATGTCATCTTCTATAAATAAATAATAGGTTTTAATTTGCTATGGGAAAGATTCCATTGTGGCACTGTTTTACCAAAATTTCCTGTTTCAGCTCTTTTCCAATAACAATAGCAAGTACTAAGTAGTTCATATTTGAACTGAACATCTTATAAGTACTTTTAGCCAGAGTTTTGCTAGGAATGCTTACCTTACATACTATAAATTCCATGGAAGTTTGCTAGCAAAACCCTAACATTTTTGCTTTCACATTTCCATGGCCCTCAATCAATGAAACACATTCATAACATTGGTGAAAACAAAATCTGCATGATGAAATTAACTTCTGTGTACTGGCAATGCAGATTTCATTAAATGTCAGCTATCTTTGCAGTCTATATTTAACATGGACTCTATTTCAAAAGTGTGTATGCTTTCAATTTGGGCAAAGTGATGCATTTTTCTTGCTTTCACACAAAGTGAGTTCTAACTCTTACTGTGGGGTTTAACACGTATTTTTCTTGTAATTTCACTTTTTCCAAACACTGGAAAATAATAGTCTTTTTTACCTGCACTATGTCTTTGCAGCATTTGGCTGTTTTTACTTTTGAATGCTTTCAGCTCCAGAGGTATATGAAAAAGGCCTAATTGGACAGAATTCAAATCTATTGGTTAAACAAGGCAGCACACGCATCTCACAAGCGTGCACGTGAAGAACGCTAAAACTGGTCCACAGATGATGATGACTAACACTGAGGTCTGATGGCTAGCCAAAATAATTGGCAGTTAGAGGTCATTTCCAAAGAAGTTTGTTTCACTGTTATGGAAATGATCACAAGAGATGCATTTTTTTGTAGGCAATGTATTTTCTGTCCAAGAACTGAAGCAACATCAGAGACACTTTACATCTGGACAGCGATAGCTGCGCTGTCATGGCAGAGCAAGAACTGTTTTTCTACAAATGGAACATTTCAACTGCTCTGTATCCATTTTATCCATTTATGAACTTTCTAAGCACGAGGGTTGGGGTATTTTTTTTATTGGTGTGGATTTTTTTCAGAGATGGAAGTTAACTAAAGCATTTGTGGAGGCTTTTTTGTTTTGTTTGATTTAGTTTTAGCTTTTTGATCCTTACAAGATTCATAAACTGATAATACTAGTCTTCTTTGAGAGAATTTTTTCTAGGGATACTGATTTTTTATTCAATGCCTAAAACCTCTGAGTCTACAGAAAAATATTGCATTGGCTGAGAGGCATTCAGATCAAACCCACATTGCCTATCATTTTTAAAAAAGAATAATATTAGGTTATCATTTATGTACCTGTAACAGCAGAGTTGTATTATAAGTAAGGTGGAGGTAAGTATTCTGAGTAATTAGTTCTAGTATTTTACAACTGGTCCTGCTGTGAAGTAGCAAGAATTGGAACAAACCTGCAAACTGTTGCATACAAGTTTTCAGAAAAGGTACAGGTTTCCAGCGTCACCTTCTCCCAGAATGTTGAAGATATTCTACTACATTTCCCTTGCTGTGTTTCCAGCAATTGTACTATTTCTAGAGCAATGCTGCTATGTCAAATATCATCATATGATTAGAGTGTTACTGATAATGGGATCAGTCAGCTCAATAGCTCTCCTTTTCTATATTAACCAGACCATTCCTTGGGAAGAACTAACCCATTAACTTCAGGTCAAGAAGTATGGGTCACTGTTTACAATCATGTATTATTAGAGGGAACATGCCAGTAAAAGTACATTTTAAGGTTTCTATTTAATTTAACATGATTGGGACTTTTATTTACTGATTACACTTATATGTAACTGGACTATAATCTATGTAAAATATAATTAAAGGAAGAAATTGCTACTGTCAAATCCCGTTTCAGATTTGTATTTATAATTAATTTACATTAACTTATAATTTATAAGAGATTCATACATATAGATAAGATTTGTGATTTGGTTTCATATGTCTATATAAAGAGTTACTACCACTACATAAAATTAATCATACTGTAAAAGGCTGAAGTTTCCCCATGGTTTCTCTCTGCTTCGCTTTAGTTTTAGAAAATGTCACCTTGTAAGTGACAATTTGTTAGTGAAAAGCATAATTAGAAGATGCCATGCTGAGCACTTCACTCACTGGTGACAGCTGTGCCACTCCCATGAATAACGGGGTCTGCTGGGTAGAAAATCTGATGTGCCTTGATTTTTCACTCTTTGGGGGAATCTCAGGAGCACCCGATTGTCATAGTCTCTAACATCTGCTCGATAAGCTGAACTGCAATGATGCAAAACAATAGAAAAAACAAATAAAAAAGCCATAAGTATATGCAAGAAATACTCTGAAAAACACTTTATGTTGTCTCAGAAATAACTGATAGCAGAGATCTTTTCAGCCCCCATAAGCCTCATGCATTGGAAATTCACAGGAGATCCATATGGTGTGGAAATGCCTGGTGTCAGACCAAGACCTGAGTAAGATTCAGATCTGCTTTTAATTTTATAAACGGAAGTCTGACCACTGACTGACTCCGTCTATGAAGCAGACTGCTTCATAGTTTAACTGTAGCTTAACTTCATGACTGCTTAACTGTAAAATTACTCTGTTACCAAAAAATACAGGTTCATTAATTGCTGTTAACCAAAATAACTCCCTGTGTATTCCAGATCACACAACAGATGTTTGGTTCTGTTGTAAAAAAAATACATATATGAATCAAGCTATATTTTCTTATTCTACATAGCTATTGTCTACAGTCTTTTAAAAACTGGAATATTTTAATCAGCAAATAGCCAGCAAGAACATTTTAATTATTCTGTGAAGATAGCATAAAAAGTACTGCTTCTTATGTAATGTTTTCTTTTTTTCTGCGAGTGAAGACCAAGCATGACCCTTGAAACAATCTGACGTAAATTAATCATACTGCTAAATAAATAAATCTGTATTGCATGATAAGGTATCAAAAAAGTTAAAATGGTTAAAAACAGCCATGTTGATTTCTTTCCAAACAAAACAGGAAAAATTCCTCTCTGCCAACTGGACAAGACCTTACTTCATAGCAAAGCTGTTATTTCAACCCCTTAAGAGACTCTGAAACACTTTGCAGGGGGATTTTAGTTTTGAGAGACATTACAAGGCATAGGCCCAGAAACAATTAGCTTATTATAATGTTAATGGTAAATTGTGCTGGTTAAGAATAGGAGTTTTGTTGTCGTTTTTTTAATGAAGTAGCATATGATCTTGGTGGGAGTAGAGGAGGGAGATGAAAATCAACAGATTGAAGCAGTTTTCTAGGTGCCTCCATTTCACAAAATTCAGAAATGCTCAAGTGAGCCTGACAATAGAAATGTGTAATACAGTTTTTCACAACACGTAGGTCTTTCAAGAGAGCTGTAGTCTGTCTCTCTAATAAGGCACTATTTCTTTCTGATGCGCTTACTCCACCATCTGCCATAAGCTTGGGAGAAGGTTACATCGGGTTACTGTGTTTGCTTGGGCCCTCCAGCCTCAGCCTTCTCCACTCTTCGCCGTGTTCACAGGTGGACGCAGGAGCACAAGAACCCACAGTGAATGGGCAAAAGCTTGGGACGATGCCTACCTTGCCAAGCAGTTCTCCTCGGCAGCACATCTCAAGTTATACATGGACATCCTCTGGACATATGTGGACGCCTGGATGTAATAGGGATCCGGCACTAAGTCAGGGAGACCTGCAGTTCATCAAACCAACCACATAACAGTAAGATCAACCCAGGACACGTTTGCACATATTTGGCTACCATCCCAATCGTTAGGGGCCGTCGTTTTGCTACGGACCCCTGCTCTCCGTTAACCTTGCTCTCTCCCCTTTCCTCAGGCTCTTCGCTTTTCCCAAATACTGCATGGCAAGCACGACGCCCGGACGCCCCCGGTGGGCTTATCGGCAGCTCGCCCCTCTCCCAGAGGCGCGGACCGGGCTGCCTGCCGTCCGAGCTCCGGGCGAGCGCCTGCCCCGTCAGGTTTTGCCCGGAGCGAGGCCCAGGCAGGGCTGGCGACCCAGGCAGCGCATCCCGCCAGGACGGGCGCGCGCGGGAGCGAGCGGCGGGGCCGGGGCCGCCGGGAGGGGAGGGACGGGAAGGGCGGAAAGGACGGCTCTTACCGTACTGGAAGTAGCCGGTGCCATAGCCGGGTCTGTATCTGCTGCCCTGGCGGGGCCTCTCGTATGTGTCGTAGTAGTTGTAGTAGGGGTTATCGTCCGTGTACTTGTAAGGATTGTAGGGGTCGTCTCCTACCATGACATCTTCCCGGCCTGGCCTGAAGCTGCCTAGGGGTGGCAGGTTGCCGGCCCCGGTGCTGCTCCTGTTGCCGTCGGTCCCGGTGCCGCCGGCGGGGCTGGCGGGAGCGCTGGGCCGCGGCGGCCCCGAGGAGGCGCTCCGGGCCGCCCCGGCCGCGGGG
>VZRZ01008827.1:73013-83837 GCA_013398175.1 Climacteris rufus | reverse complement strand
CTTCCCTCTCCTGCCTCCCTGCCTCCCCCCGCGCGCCGAGCCTGCGGCGGGCGGGCGCGCTCAGACACACGTAGGCTGCCAGAGTATGCCGTGGGGCAGCGCCAAAGTATGCAAAGGAAAAATGCTATTAGCTCATCAGCGCTGGAGAGACTAGAAACGGGGTGGCGGGGAGGGGGAAGGGGCCGCTGGCAAGAGGGGAAACATGTTTCTGGAAAATGTGCCGGCCGGCACATCTCCCGGGCTGGAGCAGCTGCTGGTGACCTTCGTCTCAGCGCTGAGTAACAGTCGGATCCCCTTAATGACCTCTTAATTAGGAGAAAACTTCTATCAAATAAACCCTTGACTATTAACTTTTGGGGTTTTGTGCGTATGAGTCACACGAGAAATATATTGGCGATGCTCCTGCCGGAATAAGTTTTCATTGAAAAGTGAAATTTCACATGGGAGAGGCTTAGCCCCGTCACCAGAACAAATAAACCTGCTTCGGGTAGTGTCTCACCAAAACCGTGCTGGGGAAGAGGAGCAGGCTCCGGCCTGAAAGCCTCTCCCTTCCTTCCTGCTTTTACAAGGGTTCATCAAGGCTGTGTTTTGATAACTACAATCACCCAGTAAGGCAAGTGAATTAACGCCCATGGATACCAGCCAAAACTGCTTTGGGGTGTATTTTTCCAAGGGCTGTTTGCTTATGAATCCTTGCAAAGGAATTGAGAAGAATGCACAAAAGTTCTTCACTGAAAGTTTGGTGGTGAGGATATTTCTTAAGTTGAATCCTGACAATGATGATCAGCCCAGGCTGGGGGTTTTTACCTTACTCAGGTAGATTCAAGGCACCTTCCAACCACTGCCAGCTTTCCTAGTTCAGGTTAACAGTACGCATGTTACCAGGTGGATAATTGCTACTGGATTTTTATGTTCTTGATACAGTTCTGTCATTTGTTGTATTGTAGTTTATTTTAATTGCAGATTACTTCAAATGGTTCACACTTAATAACTGAAAACCAATAAATTGTGGTCCCACATTGTGGCTGTCATGAATTGTGAATGCTAATTTACACTGCTGTAGGATTACTACTGGTAGTACTCATCTTTAAAGTACTTTCACCACCCTGCAATCAATGGTGCAACCCTTGTGTGTTGGTCGCATGTCCCCCTGCAGACAGGCGGGTCATTGGCTCTGACTTGTGCTTGGCACTGGCTACTTGCCATGCCAGCCTTGCTCACTCTGCTGTAACTGTAAAAATTGTTAGTCTGGAGAACACTGAGGAGCACAGGGAGACAAAGACATAAGCACCAAAGACGGCAAAGTCTTCTTACTTGAGAATAGATCCAATAGTCAGTTGGGTGCTTGTTACCATTGCCAGCCAGTACCAGGCTGGTGGGGAGCATCTGCTGGACTGGGTCCCCAACCAGAACAGCCACGGGTGTGTTTCCACAAGCAGGTTGTGCATGATGCTCCATTTAGTGCTGGTTAGGGCAGCCTGCTGCAGACATGGTTGCGCTGGGCTTCTCTTATTCATCGTATTTGTAGGCTGCTCATCCCCAATCATCTTTCTCATCGTGGTTTTGAAAATACTGTTGTCCATTTACGGGTTTGCCTGGAACAATCAGTAACTAAGGCTGAGTAAAATGGAAAGGTTGAAGATAGGGAAAATGCAACACTGGAGGAATGAGGTTTCTGTCTTTCTAATCTTCATCTGAATCTTACTAATGTTACAAACAGCAGGTTGTTGCCCAATGTGTGATATTAGACAATGTTTCCACACAGTGGGATTCCAGCCATCATTTCTTCTGCCTGATTGAGTTACTATTTTTCATTAAACTGGAGAAAACATATTTAAGGCTGGTATTCTCACCCATCTATCAGCCGTTCACACTGTTTGCCATTTTTTCCACAGCACAAGTTTCATTTGTTAATTAATTTAGGTTTCATAATGCCTAAAAAACACCATCAGCATCCCTAGATAGTCATGTCCTTCACTTAGCATTAGGTGCCTATGTCCATTTAACTACTGTCCTCTCCTCTCCTCACCAGTTGCCTAATTATACCTGGTTTTTACATCATGGGCCTGAATAGACCGTCAAAAAGCCCTGTAACCTGATGTGTGGAGATGAAGATTTCTGCAATACTTTAGACAGTCTCTCAAGCAAGTCAAGTACTGTGATTTGCTTTAAAAATGCCCTAAAAACAGATTGCTGTCAAGCAATCTGGTATTAAACTTTCTCATGAGATTAATACAGCTTCTTTCTAAAGTCCAGTTCTGACACTCATCACAGTTGATTTAGTTACTTAAACATTTGCCTACCCCTTTCTGTTTTTCTCTGGAATGACTGGTGTGCCTGGGTACTTGTTGCACTGAGGATTTTGATTTCTGCCACCTATAGAAACATATATAGTCTATACCAACTGAGAAATGAAAATTTCCTTCAATAAAAATTACTCTAATTAAAGCAGTTATCAGTAAGTAATTGCAGTAATGTCTCAAAATCTGAGATCAGGAGGTAATTTACATTTCAATTTAAATTTAATTTGTAGATGTTGCAATCCTCATTCATGTATTGCAAATAGAAAAATGTCTTCAATGACATGAGCGGCATTTGAAGTTACCTGACGCTGCTGGATGCTGACGGCGCAGAAAAAGGAGCCAGAGACAGCTGTTCAGGTTCAAAGGAAAGGAAGGAAGGAAGGGGCCCAAGACCCACCTTCTTTAATTCTTATATACCCTTTTAGAAATCACTAGTCATTGGAGGAAATCAGTTCTTCCTCCTTCAAAGGGAAGGAGGTCAAAGGGAATGTCCATCAAGGGTCTGTGTCCATGAGAAAGGAATGCATATGATAAGATAGTGCTACAATAACATGGCTATGTTTACAGAACAATAACCTTGAAAACTAGCTACTATGGAATAGTTATTTTCAGCTGCAAAGAGCAAGGCAACAGTTACCCTAATGGGTACACTGTTGCTAAACTTCTAATACAGTTGTGAATCTTGAAAATGGAAAAAGATTAGCCTGTTCTTCACAAAAATCAACAAAAACACCTCAAATAGAACCAAAGCTATCTGAATTTGGCATGTCTTACTACATGTCTTAAGACAGACATTTTAAGGTTTTTTTAATCTTACTATTTGATATATGGATGAAAAAAGTATTATAATGTAGAAAAGGGAAAGCAATTTTAAATGTCAATTTACATCGATCACATTATTTGTTACTTTTAATTTTTTTAAAATATCAATTCCATTGTTATAGAACAGATGATTTATGTTCTTGTTTAGTCATAAATTGGTATGCTTAGCTAGAGTCACATACATGAAACAAGAAATATAAATAATTTTATAAAATGCTAGCAGGAAACAAGGCAAACTTACTATGTGTCAAGTGTATTTATAAACTCATTTTTTCACTTGGACTGAAGGGTTGCTTGTTGAGGAGTCACTATGAGAAAAATCTTGAAAAATAATGGTTCACTTCAGCTTTTTGTACTGAGAAAAATTCAGTGTACTCATCTGATTTATGCTCAAATAGACAAGAAGGTTACTCTGATTCTTCTTTACATAAATACTGAGTTGCAACTAGGTATTTCAAATGTATCTTGTTTTGTAGATCTTACAATACTTTTATAACTTGTCATTTTTTGCATTCAAATATTTAAAATTGTGTAATTTTGTTGCATACCAGAACACTGTGGATTTTTCTGAAGCACATTTTACAAAAGGTCCTGGTATCTTTATTTAGAATGTCACTTATCAGTGCATTGGATTAAAAGATTCCTAATTATAATTAATTCCCCTTCATAATTGTAATTAAAATGTAAAGGTATTCTTTATAATATGTGAACTTTACTAGAAACTAAGAACATGGAGTATTTTTAGATTCAGGTCTGTAATGAGATTTTTTTAACAAACCAACTTAATTAGAGACAAGGGTTATGGACTTTTTCCTGACATCAGCAGTCTTTGGAGCAGACAGTAAGAATTTATTTTTGCAAACGTTATTCTTCTAGTTAAATTTAGCTACCCTTTGTATGTCTGATTTTGAAGTCTCTAATCAGGCAACTTTCCACTACCATAAACAAAGTGCAAAAGCAAACTTTCAGACTTTTTTTTTTCTGCTCTGAATTTATAAAGGAACAAATAGACTTTTTGTTGTTTCAATAAACTTGTCAATTTGTTGAAAAAATAATTATATATTTATTAACAGGTAATTTCCTCAATTCAAAATTAACAAAAGGCCAAAAAGCCACCTATCCCTTATTTAATATTTTGGATTTATCTATCTTCATTGCAATATTAGTTTGTGGTTGCTTTGTTTATACATTATGGGTAGAACTGCTGAATTGCACATGCCTACACCAAATGAAGTAAATTAATTGCACTTGTCTGTCTCTTCAGGATCTGACAACGTTATCAGGAAAGACAGATACAGGACCCGAGACAGCTGTTGCTCTTTTCTTGAATGAGGGCTGAAGACAAAGCCTTCTGATATCAGTGGATTTTTTGTCAAATCAGAGGTTTGCGATGAGATTTTAACAGCAGTATTTTTAAGCCTAGAGTACTGATGTGTTGCTAAAGCTGAACATGAGTGGCTTCATAGGATGCAGTTATATGGTTTCTTTCTTGAACCTAGATTTTAAAAGAGCATAGTGAAAATTTTAAAAAATGCCTTTCACTTCTTGAATTTATAGTGTGTTTCATCTCTGATTTTTTGTAACTTTTCTCTTTGTCTTGTCTTTGTCTTCCAAGTTTTCTATAAAAGTGAGATTGTAAAAATGTGAAATGAATAGATAAATATGCAATTACTGCAAATTCAGTCAGAGATTTGAAAATCCCCAAAGTTATTTCTTTTCTTCTATGTCAGCATCTGTAGTGAATTCTTCCCTACCTATTGTCAATGTAGTATTCATTGCAATGGTATGCAAAATTTACTAATATAGACAGGCATGTTTGTTTTGATTTCAGCAAGTCGTCTGATGACATGTACAAAGGAAGAGAAATCGAAGACACTCAAAGTAAAGAGCTCATGATCTGTGCATTAATACCTGTAATAGGTACTAGTTAGCTTCATTTAGCAAGGTTAATAAAATTCAAACTAGATTAGTACAGTGCATGTTTAAGTAGTACATTTTTGCTGATCAAGTTCAGTTCTGTATTGTCTTGACAAGCAGAGCACATGCTAAAGAGCTGCCCACCGTCTCAGACACAGCTACCTACTTTTATGGAAGCTTTTGAATACTGAGGAGGGGTTATTGTGAAAAATGCAAACTGGCTGAACAGTTGTATACGCAGGCATGTCTTTGTTGTGGCAGTGCTCCAAAATGAGTCTTCCCTTCTGCACATTTTGCACGAAGGCAAGAAAACCCATCTAGTAAATCCAAGCTGAGGATGGCTTGAGAGAACAGTTAATTTTAAATTAAGACATTCACCAGGCTGTTTTGTGATTATGAACATTATGTATGAAGGGAGAGAAATTGATAGTTTTCGAAATCTGTCATTTTTGTTCCATCTTCAGCAGGGGAGAAGTCCCTATAAATCATTCACAAAGATGGACACTGTTCAACATAATGTAAGAGTAGAGCATGCCAGCAGAAATTCTGGAACATGATTTTACTATACATGTCATGTAAAACTCTCCTAATTACCTGGATCGGATAGTTTTCTTCATAGCATCTTTGTCTTCATAACCATACCTGAATTTGCATGACTGTCACAGAGACAGGTAATTTTCTTTGTAGAATTTCAGTGTCTGATGGGAAAATACCAGAGAAGACCCCCGTTTCAAATCCCAAGGTGAATTTTCATAACTGACATTAGAAAATAATTTGGTGTTATACTGACAAGGTACATTCAAAGGCTCAATTAAAACAGCAATCAATATTGTTCTTCATAATGCAAATGTGAATGCATAAGAAGTGGGACACTGATGATGGTAAATAAAGAACTGGCAGAGGAATTCCTGTTTCCCTATGTCTAGGATTTTAATTGTCTGCTACTTTGTTTTCATTGGGGAATGTGTACAGAGTATACAACAAGATGCAGTCCATCTTTACATTAGAGAGAATGTTTTAGAGGTGTCAAGGACATTACAAATAGAGATTGCAGTTTGCATTCAAAAAGGAATGAGGGTAGAATAGAAACAGTTGGATGGTCCAACTTCTTACAGTGAAATCTGCTTCTAGCAGGACACGGAAACCTGACAAAGGTCTTCTGATAAGAAAGGCAGGTTCCTACTTAAGAGCTGTACTAGACAAGTTCCCATAGAAAAATCGTATTGTTTAGTTATCTATCCCTCCTGAATATCTACAGCAGTGCTTTGCTGTATCTGATGTCAAAATGCAAATACCTGATCAGGGAGCAGGATGTTTCTAAAATAAATACCCCCACATTTGCAAGTTAAGTCCTGGTTTCTAGTGTGGTATTGGCAAGCAATGTTTGATATTATTAACATGTATTCATTCTGTCTTGCTATATTTAGGAAGTTTTTATGTTTTTATGTAAATCCTGAAAAAGGTTTTCTGTGTGGATTACATAAACATATTTGGTGTATCCTCCTGGATGCTACATTAAGGCATGTGGATGACAGGTAGTTAATTAGAGACAGACAACATGGCTTCACCAAGGGCAAAATCCAAAGCATTGCCATCAATAGTTGTGTCTCAATGGTGATTAGTAATAAGGAGTGGTCCTCAGGGTTCCATATCTGGACCAGTACTGCTCAATGCCTTTATCAGTGACACAGACAGTAGGATTGAGTGTACCCTCAGAAAGTTTTCTGCATGGTGCAGTTTTCTTTGCTGGAGAGAAGGGGTACAAGATAGACTTGGAGCCCAGAAAACCAAATGGATCCTGGGCAATTCTGCTCCTCTACTCTGTTCTCCTGAAATTCCACCTAGAGTACTGTGTCCAGTTCTGGGTCATCAGCACAAGAAACACACAGACTTCACATGGTTCACAGGAGGGCCACAAAACTGACCAGAGGGCTGAAGCACTTGCTTATGAAGACAGGCTGAGAGAATTGGGGTTGTTCAGCCTGGAGAAGAGAAGGCTCCAGGGAAATCATCTGGCAGCCTTTTAGTCTTTAGAGGTGTCTTTTAATAAAGATAGAGGGAGACTTTTTACTGAAGCCTGTTGTGACAGAACAGAAAGCAGACAGATTTAGGTTAGATACAAGGAAGAAATTTTTTACAGTGCTGGTGGTGGTGCACTGGAACCGGTTACCCAGAAAAGCTGTGGATGCCCCAAAACTGGAAGTGTTCAAGGCCAGATTGGATGGGGCTTGGAGCAACGCAGTCTAGCGGAAGGCGTCCCTGCCCATGTCAGGGCAGCTGGAACTAGATAATCTTTCAAGGTCCCCTCCAACCTAAACCATTCTATGATTCTATGAAATAGACACATTTTCAGCCCTGAAACAAATCAGCTTACATAGAGCATTAGAGAGATGCCAGTTTGCCTAAATTGATGGTCTGGACTGGTGAGCATTTCTTGGCTTCTGAGCATTTCTTTGTCTAGGCACAACTAATTCAATAATTTAAAAAAGATTGAAAAAATTAGTGTCTAATTGAGTGAGTCTTGGGAAAAACTAACTTTATTTATTTACCTTCCTTATAAGATGAAGAGAACACTAAACCTATTCAGAAATTGTTTGTTGTTCAGATTCTTATCCTGTTGAGTACAAGATCATGGTTTTGTTACAAGATCATGGTTTTGTTATCTTTTCTCCTCAACTCTTTTTTTTTTTTTTCCAATTGTTATGTCCTTTCTCAAGTCAGATTGTAAGCTCTCCAGGGCAGGGACCATGGCTTCCTATGTGTAGGCTCAATGATGCTCACAGTAGGGCACTGAGTCTGACTATTACCGTGGCCACTGCTGCAGTATGAAGAGCAGCACTGAGTACAGAATGCTGTATTGAACAAATACAACATTTAGAACATGTGAAAACCCTCATGTAACCGTGTGTGTTATTGAACAGAGAGGACACTCAGCAATTCTGAGTCAAATAAAGCATCCATGGTGATTTTCCCTTTGGTTTAAATTTCATCATAATATTTTGTCTTACATACCAATATTATGAACTCTTTTGCTATTCTGCTTTATAGTAGATCCTTTTTGAAATACATTCCTAATCTAATCCCTATTTTCATCCACAAGTAATTATCAGATTCTGCTTTAGATATTCTCAGGGACTGGGGAAATTATTTGAAGTAAAACATTAAGTCATGCAGTTAGAGTGAAAGGAATGTTTATAAAAATACATTGAAGGTATATCAGGGCAATGACTGTAGCATTTGCTTTACCAACTAGGTGTAGAAGAAAAGTGTATGCTTAGATAGAGCTTGTTTGACTTTAATGAGTTGAAATTAAAGTTGATGTCAAATACTTTTTTCCTCACAGTGAAGAGACTCAAGCAGCTACTAATCGATGACCATTCTTTGAGGGCAAGCCTGCAACCTGTCATAGTATGCCAGTTTGCTTTCATGGGGTTTATTCTATTTGAATTGAAGCCTAACATAGTAATTGGTTTAACCTGCTCTATGTGTGTCATTTCAAAGCATTCAAAATTATCTTAACATTTGATGTCATGTAGTCAAACAGGAATTTCTGGGAAAAGAGATACTTTATTCAAAATGTGTACATTCAGCTGTATACTGTAGTGACAGAGGTGGCTGCTGCCTTTACCTGAGAAAGCAAAGCCCCTCCTCCATCTATCCAGGTGACTTGTGTTGTCTCCCTGTGTTATGTCTGGGTGGTGTGATAGCATCAGGAGAGGCAATGGGCTGAGGGAGTGCACAGACAACAGCCCTGACTCTGGTACAACACTGACTTCTCTTGAAAGCACTAGGGAAAAGCTGTGGTTTCACACAGTGACTGGGTTTGTATGAGTTATCTGTGTGGTGACATGGGAGCATGATATGAGGACATGAGATGTGGAAAAACAGGAACAATTAAACTCTTTATTTATCTTCCCCAGTAAATGTACAGTTAAATCCACAGTGCTTTTTCTTTTGGTCCAGTTTTACAGTGACAATTTCTTTCTGTATTTGTTCTTCTTTAATAAATCTTTCCATATGTATCTACCTGTATAACTTTGTATCTACGTGTAAGTACAATTTCCCTACATAGCTTGAATAAAATCAAATCCTTGGATCTACACAGACCATCAAAAAAACCCACAAACGGTCCTAACCTTTAGGAGAGTTTATACTTCTGATCACCTCCATCCTTAATTATAGGGAACTCAGGAGTGGAGCAACTGTTCTGCAGAATGGGGTGTCTTACCAGTCCTAGTATGACAAATTACACCTTCAAGCACAACAGTCTGAAAGGACTGTAGGGAGGTGTGCCTGCTCTGAGGTTTTCTGCTTTTTCAAGTGGAAGTGCCTGCTGCACTGACGTCATCATTGGGGAAGCCAAAAAGAGTTTTTCCAAAGAGTCACGACAAATCAATAACGAATAGGAAAGTCTTGACTTGGTGGCATTGTTTTACTCGCTGTCATGGACCCCTTGAGGAATGAAGAGCAGAGACTACATAGGGCTTCTGTAGGAATCATATCAGCAGAAGAGATCATGTAGGAAGACAGAACCTGATTAAGCATTGGCAAGTTTAAGAAGCAAAGATGCTGCTTGAGGAGAATGAAGCTTACTGAATATCTGGTTCCAGAAGATGATGTTTACCCACAAACATGGATTCCCTTTAAAAGTTTTGTGGACAATACTGAGTTCTAGTGCACAACTCCCATGCAAATTAATTGAGTTACACCAGAGTGAGATTTTGAAGCTGAGAGCAGAACATTTAACATATTTTTATGTATCCTGTGATAGACGTTTTAAAGAATGAAAATTCCTTCAGGTATGGTATTTCCCACATTTATTTCAGAGAATCATAAAATCATAGAATATGCTGAGTTGGAAG
This sequence comes from Climacteris rufus, assembly GCA_013398175.1. NCBI lineage: Eukaryota > Metazoa > Chordata > Aves > Passeriformes > Climacteridae > Climacteris > Climacteris rufus. The sequence goes on along the minus strand of VZRZ01008827.1, from coordinate 73,933 downwards.
GGACTCATTAGGATCATCAAGTCCAACTCCTGGCCCTGCACAGGACAACCCAAGAATCACCATGTGCCTGAGAGCATTGTCCAAACACTTATTGAGCTCTGTTAGGATTGGTGCTGTGACCACTTCCCTGAGGAGCCTGTTCCAGTCCCAACCAGTCTGTGAATGAAGAACCTTTTCCTGATATCCAACATAAACCTTTCCTGACTCAGCTTCAGGTCATCCCCTCAGGTCCTGTCACTGGTCACCACAGAGAAAAGATCAGTGCCTGCCTCTCCTCTTCCCCTCATGGAGAAGCTGCAGAATTGCAATGAGGTCTTCCCCCAGTCTCCTCTTGTCCAGGCTGAACAGACCGAGTGACCTCAGCCACTCCTCAGACAGCATCTCCTCAAGGCCCTTCACCATCCTTGTGGCACTCTTTTGGACACTGTCTAAGAGCTTAATGTCTTTCTTATATTGTGGTGCCCCAAACTATTTATTGTAGGTCTGGCTTTGGATTTTGCTTCTCATTAAAACTATAATGGTTACCTGTCGCTGTTTCACCTGCAATGGAGCACATGAATGTGGTGGTTTGGGGAGTTTGGGAGATCTAGCTTTTTGTGTGTGGTAGGGGCCAAAAGATGGCTCCTGTAAGGAGCTTCCAGAAGATCCCACGGCTGTTCGGTCAGGGCCTATCTCTGATGGCTCCTGGGAGATTGATGTGCTGTTTTCCCCATTTGGGCCAATTAGAAAGGACAGAAACATCTCTGCAACAGTACATTTAAGAAGCAATCTCTGTAGTACACAGGCACGTGCCATGTAACCCTGTAGTCATGCAGGTAGTAGGTTAGGCAGAGGAGAGGGAGTATAGCAAACAACAGAGAAGAACAACTGAAACATCAGATATGAAAGCCAGCAAACTCTGCCAGTCTGCCAAAGAAGAG
>VZRZ01008827.1:0-72327 GCA_013398175.1 Climacteris rufus | reverse complement strand
ACTTAGAAGCACTGACCTTGTCTCAGCCTAATTTTACTCCTCTGCCAGCATTTCTTATCATGGTTTAGTAACACAGTTCTGTTCAGAAGGTGAAAAGAGCAGTTTCTAGTGGGGCCTTGGTTGTTGGCCAGGGCTAAACCACTACAATGACCCAGTGCAGTGAGAAGCAGCAGAAGTGCTTTTACTGTTGTATTTTCCCTTTATATATAGTAGGAACCCATTAGGTGATTGGACAGTGGTCATCCACCTCCTGGGGTGATTGGCTAAGGTCCTACAACACCCAATTCCAAACACACTCTGTCTTGAATCAAAACAGATCAGGAAAAACAGCAGGTGTTTCAACCGTTATCTTATTGTTTTCATAGTTTGCATGAGAAAGAAGAATTTCCCAAGAGAGGCCCTGTGCAGCCACAGTTACCAGGATAATTCTGTTGTAAAACATTGGTTAATTTAAGTTTAAGTTTGAATGTGATAGGAAATAGAAACAGAGCACAATCTAAAAGTCCTGAGTTAAGAAGGGCAAGGTACTGCATTTCTCAAACTACTACTTGCCTTTCCATCATTACTGCATTGTTCTTACAGGTTAGTATTTACCAAAGACCAAAAAATAGCAAGAAGCAACTTTGTTTTGCATTATGTCATGAAAGATTCAAAAGCATGTTATAGAAGACTCTCACATCACTGATCTTTGCACAGTACTGAGGAAGAACATGACAACTCTCCTGAAGTAGTGCAAATAAGCAGTGTTGGACAGAAGGAAAATGAAATATTCTATTATAGAAACCCTGGCGAAATCTGTAAGTAAGATTATATGTCTTAGAACTTGGATTTACAAATGCCAAGAAGGACCTGTACAGCCTGATCTTCTGCATAACACAGGCAATGGAATTTCACCCAGTAATTTCTGCTTAAAGATCATAATTAGCCTCTGAGCTAAGATATCTTTTTTAGAAAGACAGTCTTGGATTAAAGAGGTCAAATGATAGAGAGCACACCACATCCCAAAGTCAGCTGATGCAATAGTTTTTTTGTTTCCCTACAAAACAAAACAAAACTATGTCTTGTTTACAATTTGAATTGAACACCTCTACTGAAGTTGTCATTAAGGACAGCATCTGTAGTAAGTATACATCTATTAGCACAAGCATGAATGAAAATGTTTTAAGCATTTTTAAGAAAAGTGTTGACTGGAGAATAAAGGAAAATAAAGCAAAGTTTTATTCACTATTCTTGTTTACTTATCCTTATACGGTCCCTCACTTTTCCTTTTCTGTCTTCTGCCTTCATGAGGGAGATCAGGGTTGTGCTGAAGAGCTGAAGCAACTTTGAAACATCTTTTGAATAGATCCCAGCCATTATCTGGCCTTTGGATATCCTTCCCTAGATTTTTAACTGTAAGAAAGGGGCAAGTTGCTCTAAAGGAACAGTTTTGGATGCAGCCTTGGGTGAGCTGAAAGTATTTATTTATCTAACTTTGCATTCTTGCTGCCAGATTGATGGAGTGCTACTAGGCTGAGAAAACCACTAGTGAGTGTCAGCTGGGAGGAAGAGATACACTCACCACCCAGAAGCATTTTGGGAGGCACCTGAAGACAATCTGATGTTTTTTTCTAAAGTAGTCATTGAATGTATTAATTAAAAGAAATTGCTAAGTCTTCTCTTTTGTTACATGGCTTTTGCTTGCTGAACACTTGGATCCAAATGAGTACTGCACTGCTTGAAAAAACTCAAATTACTTCACCACTCAAAATTCATATTCAGAACACACAATTATGCTGGAGTTTATAAAACTACATTTAGGATCCACATTCTAGTCAAAAGGTATACTGGGTGGAAGGATTTCTCAAAAATAGCATGGTACAGGGGAACCACAGATCTCCACACACTCAGTCTTACATCTCAATTTGGAGCTTTTGCCCAGGCCTAAAAGATGTCAGGTAAACTATATCCCATACCTGAAAAAACTGGCCAGGCTTCTTTCTTTGGGGTCAAAAGATAGGAAACAGAGGCCAGAAACTAGGGACATATTTCCACTGCAAGTTGGCAAGACAGGCAATCCTATCTTGCCTGTGCAATCCAGTGAGTCCTGTGCACCTACGATGGTCTGGTGCACCTCCACACTCTTTGTGATGAAATTCTTACTGAAAAGTACATCTCCCAAGAAGCCTGCAAATGAAAACAGAGACTACTGGTACATTTATTCCTATTCTTTTGAGTCATTGGCAGCTGTACAGCACGTAGAGAGCATCTCTTATCTCTTTAGGTTTTAAAATGCCATTGACACAAATTTGCCTTCATTTTTATTTTGCTCACTGTGGCAGCACCCAAGTTGTAAAAGTAATGCTCTAATAAAGTTTGTTATCTTGAAGAATATAAGATGTAATTCAGTCATTTTCTGTGACAAAAAAATGGTCATGTTGTTATTCATATCACATTAAATCAGGTTTTTTATAAACTATAGAGGTATTTAAAATGCATTATGTCAGAAGGATGTTCCAAGCAGTGAACAAACTGTGTATGTTGAGTGTGAGAACACAATATCCTTGAGAAACATGAACTCAACTCATTTGAACCCATAAAAAACTAAGCACTGAGGTTAAACCATAAAATGTGGTGGGCAGTTTCTCACTGCAGTAAACCACTAGACTATTAGGTATGCAGGCAATATGTGTGTGTTTGCTCCCGTGGATTCTGAATTCCTCAGGTCTTTAAATATTATGTTATAAAATATTAAACCAATACCTTAGGACAAAAACAGAATCCAACACATGACACCTAAATTACTACGGTTAAAAAATTAAAAATCAGGACTTGAGCTTCTGAAGGATTTTTTTTTTTTGGTGGAACATATTTCCACTTGAGCTATAAAAACCCTCCAGTTTAAACCTCTGCACTTGTTTATATCTGAGAATAATGATGTACCTTATTCATTTGCTTTTGGAGAGGGTTATTTTTATTTTTGCTGAAGAAACTTCATTTTCTTTTTTTTATTATGGCATCTTTGAAGTTAACAGTTACCCTCTCTTCTTAAAGGGAGTTTCCTGTTAAAGAAAACTAAGCAAATTATATGCCTTGATCCAGCAGGACAATTTATTGTTGTTTATGTCTGCAGTGGATTTAACAGCAACACAGAGCAGCAAGAGTTTTTTCCAGGGAAATCAAACAAATGCTGTCCTGCTTTTGTTAATGACCACATATATTTTTCAGAGTTCACCAGAAGTTAAGCATTCTGTCTCTTCTGAAAGAGACTAAAATGAAATAGACTTTTAAAAAAGAATACGTGTTAGGAAAGAAGCAACTCAAAAGTGCACTCATGTGAAGACTGCTGTGAAAGCAATTTCTTAGAACAGATCTTTTTCAATGGATTTTCCACTTCTAAATCGGGTGGGGTTTGGTTTTCTGTTTTTTTTTTTTTTTGGTTGTTTTCTAATGCAGATTTCTGTGGCATTAGTTCTGGGAATTTTTCTGGTTAAACACATTCTTCTGCTTAGTGCAAGAGGAAATTCTCAGCAGCAAGTTTGAATCATTTTTTATTTTTGTAAGATGGATGAGGAAACCTTACTTTTGTTTTGACAGACCCTTAGACCTATTGTGTGCAATTTGGTAACATTTAACCTCAGAACTGCAGCTTCGTGAGAGCCAATGATGATGCAAATAAATATTTATCCCTTGATAAAAAAGAAGAGACTGGCATACCATTCAGTAACTTGAGCCTTTCTAGCTATCAGAAATATTCTGTGTGCTCATTGCCCTCTCCTGGTTTCATCTGGTAATTTTTCAGGTTTAAAATGGGTGTCCTGAGAACACTATACACTCCTTGGATAGATTTTTTGCCTTGCTCAGTCTAAGGTATCACTTGTGAACATGTTTTTCAGCTAGTACAAATGACTCCTCTCATCAGTGTGCAGGTACCAGGCTAAGAGACTTCACTTGAGTCACACCTGTGAGCTCTTGGCTCTCTCTGCTGCTGTGGTACCTGTCTGCAACATTTACTTAGGGCCATGCAGGCAACTCTTGAATTAAAAAAAAAAAAAAAGCTTTTGGTAACATCCTCTCTTAAATACTTACAACAAAAGGAAGCTGTTGTGAGAAAATAGATCCCTATAGGCAGCGATCCCTCAGAGGACAGAAGTGTATGTTTCTTTATGAAACACATGAGACCCAGTTTCAGCAACTTGCTCAGGTCAGTGCCTAGACAGGTTCTGAGATGAAGATCCCACGTGGTTTCTGGGCCTGTTCAAGTGTTTCACAACCGTTGCAGTGGATAATTTTCCTTAATATTAACTTCTGTACATTTTAATTTGATGAGTTTGTTCCTTAGAATTGGATCTTTCATTTCATAAAGGAGAAAACTGATGTTTTCAGAGGAACAATAGAGACCAAAAGTTATGACTGGTGCAGAGAAGGGGAATAGGGAGAAATTTTTTTAGTACTCCAAAGTATGACAACTGCCAAGGTTACACTACGTTTTTTTTTTTCTACTAGCATATAATTATCTTGTGAACTTACTGCTTCTGGGTAGTGTAGGGTCACAATATTATCTTACTTATACATACAATTATTTTCTGTGTGTGTATGTTATGCATGCATGTATGTAAGTATAAAATGCAAATACAATATATACATTTCATTTAGAAAGTTTCTCTCTGACCTGCTTTCCTCTGTCTCTGTAAAATGAGAATGCTGAAAGAGTAAAAGCGAGTTTGAAGGCCCACACCTGAGGAAAAACTCTCCAAGCCATGCAAGTGTGAGAACGAGTAAGCCAAGTGTCTTGCAAAGGCAGCTTTGTAAAGGTGACATCAGCAGTAAGCCTAGGGATGAAACTGAGACAGTAAATCATTCCAGATTTTCCTTCTTTGAATGTCAAGACCATGTGCTTTATAATGCAAAATCAGAATTTTTAATTTACCAAATCCCCAGTTATTTGCTCTGTTAGAAAACCTGCATGAAGGTCTACAAATATGTAAGCAAAGTTTTGGATCTCACAAATTCAAAGACTCTCACAAACATGTGGATGCAGGGTTGTTGTGAAAGACAAAATATTGGGACATTCTTGAAATTTCACTTTTCCTTTAGCTATGTTCTTTACTAATCTACATTTGAAGATAACTCCATTCAGATCCCAAATTGTCCAGGAGGTATGTTTGTGGTTCCAAGACCTCCCAGGAGTAAGCAAAGTTTTAAAGTTCTGATGGGATGAGACTTAAACTGACTGTTCAGATTAAAGAGTTTGTCTACAATAACTTCATAGTGCTCCCAAAATAAGCTGTCTGCCAGATTTAACAGACATTCTGCTAGGTTTTAGTGGAAATGTCCGCATCCTGAAATCTGGCTTTTATATAACGTTGTAACACTAAGAGAGTTAGATCTTTTGGTTGTCCTACAGCTAAAGATATACATACTATAAGCATGCTAGCCACAAGGTATCATATGTAATGTTGTTCTACGTAAATGCATAGCCAGAGTATTAAAGAGGTTATATCATGTGCCATATAGAGGGAATAGGTATGTAAGGCACATCAGAGTTTTTGAGTTCAAGGTGAGAGAGTCTTGTCATTTAAATTGAAAATAAAGAGATGTTCCAGCAATGGTTACATGTAGATTATTTGTTACATGTATGCATACTTCAGAACAATCCAAATCAATGTCAAACTTCAAGACTTCTAGGAAGACCTAATGCATGCAAACAGTTAGAAAGGTATGTATCACTTAGTCTCTCATTTAATAAATCTTCATGTTTATCCAGGAGTACACCCAGTGCCAGATCCAGATGCCTCTTAAACACCTCCAAGGATGGTGACTCCACTACCCGCCTGGGAAACCTATTCCAACGCTGACCACTCTAACATGGAAAGAATTTTTTATGATATCTAATCTGAATCTCCCTGTCTCAAGGCCATTTCCTCTGGTCCTCTCACTGCAGGCACAGCAGTAGGGACTGGCCCCCACCTCACCACAACCTCCTTCCAGCAAGTTGTAGAGAGCAATGGGGTTCCCCTGAGCCTCCTCTTCTTGAAACTAAACAAACCCAGCTCCCCCAGTCATTCCTCATAAGACACGCTTTCTAGACCTTCCGTGATCCTTGTTGCCCTTCTTTGGACTCGCTCCAACACCTCCATGTTCTTTTTAAACTGAGGGGCCCAGAACTGAACTCCAGGTATGGCCTCACCAATGCCAACTATGGGAGGATGACCACTTCCTGAGTCCTGCTGGCCACACTGTTCTTCATACAGGCCAGGATGCCCTTGGCCTTCTTGGCCACCTGGGGACATGCTGGCTCATATTGGGTTGGCTGCCAGACAAGTCTCCTTCTGCTGAGCAGCCTTCAAGCCTCTCCTGCCCAAGTGGTGCTGCAGGAGGTTGCTGCAGCCCCAGTGCAGGACCCAGCATTTAGCCTTGTTGAGCCTCCTGCAGCATCTTCAGCCCATTGATTGAGTCTGTCCAGGTCTCTCTGCAGAGCCTTCCCACCTTCAATCAGACCAACACTCCCGCCCAACCTGGTGCCATCTGCAAATTTACTGAGGATGCCCTCAATCCCCATGTCCAGATCATCAATAAAGATGTTAGACATGACTGGCCCTGAAACTGAGCCCTGGGGAAGAATGCTAGGGACAGGCTGCTAACTGGATTTAGCTCCATTCACAAGTCTCTTGGCCCAGCCATCCAGCCAGTTTTCCACCCATGGAAGACACCACCCATCCAAGCTATGAACAGCCAGTTTTTCTAGGAGGACACTGTCTGACTGGATTAGATCAATGTCGGGAGCCAACACCTGTATGTGTGGTTGGAGGCAGGCCACACCCTGCTTCTGGTGAGACAGAGCCCCGCCCCCAGACCCAGCCTGGAAGAGCTCTCCACCAATCACACCAGGGGTGGTGTCAACCTGACCCTTGATTGGCCAAGCTGTCCATCAGTCACAGCTGGGATGGTGTTAACCCAGCCCCTGATTGGCCAAGCACCTGGAAGTCCCATCTAGGGGGAAGGCCCACGGAGGCCTAAGGCTGTAAAAGATGGAGCACAAGGTCAGCTGTGGTCTGGGCCCTGCCAGCTTTCTTGAAGTTTATATCTTGCCTGTGCTGGAAGCCTAGGGGTTGGTAGCTATATGTGCATTTTCCTATAACTCTTCTGTCTTTCTCTCTCTCTCCTTGTCTTAATCCTCTTTCACAGAACATTTTGGGTAACATAAGGCTTTGAAGTTTTCTAGGTTAAGTGGACTAAGTAAATGCTAAGTTTATGCTAAGTTAATACTAAGTAAATGCTAAATAATGCTATAGTAAGCGTTTTTGAATTTGTTGTTTAATCCTTTTCCCAAAATTCCTTAATTTTCTATATATTGCCAGTAAACTTTTGTATATTTGTGAGCTCTTGAGAATATTTGGTTGGGATTTCTCCTTGTGCCAACTAAAGGAACCTTCAGTTTAATCCATGGATTTAAGTGTCCATGGTGTACCAGAGACTGTGGGAGATGGTGACAAACCCTTTACTGAACTCTAGATAGACAACATCCACAGCCTTCCCTTCAACTACTAAGCAGGTCCCTTTGTCGCAGAAGGGGATCAGGTTTGTCAAGCAGGACTTTCATAAATCTGTGGCAGCGGGACTTGATCGCCTGGTTGTCCTGCATGTGCCATGTTCCATAACCTCACCCAGAACCGAGGTCAGGCGGACACGCCTGTTGTTCCCTGGATCATCCTTCTGACCCTTCTTGCAGATGGGCATTACATTTGCCAGTTTCCAGTCAGACGGAACTTCTCCAGTTAACCAGGACTGCTGGTAGATGATTCAGAGCAGTTTGGCAAGTTCTTTCGCCAGTTCCCTCATTACTTTGTGGTGGATCCCATCAGGGTCCATAGACTTCTGCATGTCTAGTTGGCACAGCAGGTCACTTATCATCTCCTCCTGGATTGTGGGGGAGCTTCACTGATCTCCCCATCAGCAATTTCCTGCTTGGGGAACTGGGTATCTTGAGAACAACTGGTCTTGATATCAAAGACTGAGGGAAAGAAGGCATTAAGCATCTTTACCATTTCCTCAACCCCTTTCACTACACTACTTTCTGCTACCAGTGAATGATGGAGACTCCCCTTGAGCCTCCTTTTGCTGCCAATATATTTATAGAAGTTTTTTGTTATCTTTAACTGTAGCTGCCAAATAAAATTCTATTTGCGTTTTGGCCCTTCTAATCTTCTCCTTACATGACCTCAGGACATCCTTACAGTTCTGCCAAGCTACCTGACCCTCCTTCCAGACATGACAGATTCTCTTTTTTCTCTGAAGTGGTAGCTTACGTTCTCTTTTTAATCAGGCTGGTTTTCTTCTGCAACAACTTGTCTTTCTACACATTGGGACAGCTTGCCCCTGAGTATTTAACAATAGCTTTTTAAAGCACACCCAGGCTTCTTGGACTCCTTCATCCTTCAGGACTGATTTTTGCTACTCTCCGCATAGCTCCAGGGCCACATGTGTGTGTAAGATCAACCAGTTTTATTTTTCACATAGTAGCACAAAATTAATATTCAGGCAGAGATTTTCAAAACACTTTTAAAACTTATTTTTAACAGAATTTTGTACTCCAGGTTCATTTCTAAGCAATATGATTTAAGATCAGAAAGTGTTGCCCATTTTTCACTGTAAAATAGCTAGTTTTCTCTGTTAGACAGTCTCAAGGACGATTTCTGTAAACATAGCTATGTTGTTGTAAAAATTATCTTTTTACATTCCTTTCCCATGGACACAGATCCCTTTGACGGACACTTCTTGTAACCAATATAGTTAGAGACGGAAGTGTTAACTTTCTCCAATGATCTGTGATTTCTAAAAGTGTATATAAGAATTAAACGAAAGGGGTTTCCCCCCTTTTCCGCCCTTGCTCTGAACACAGCCCGAACTCCGGCTCTCATTATTTCTGCGTCTCGACTGATTACCGGGATAAGCCATAATAACAGGCATCGCGGTAATAAGAAAGACCGTTAGAGTTTGTAGAATGGCAAATGTTTTTCCATTCAAAATATTTTAAATTTATTTAAAAACCCATAAATACAAAGCAATTTTAAACAAAGAGCTGAAGATTAGCTATAACAATACAAGAGAATGGGTGAGAAGCAATATCTTACATGTTGTCCAGAAGAAGGTAGACAATAAATGGTCAGAGTCCCTCCAACTCTATGAAAGTACACTGCTATAAAATACTGCATTATAACAGCTCAGTGGGTGACAGCCTTCTTCTGCGTCACTGCTAACTAACCCGGGTGTCCAGCACAAAGGTAGGAAGTGCTGTGTTGTTCGAGGTACAGCATGTTACGTGAGTTGAGGGGAGAATTAGGGTTTAAATAACTGGCAACCATTCTATGTATAGAAGTTCAAGACAGAAAGGGTGTTAGCCTTGGCATAAAAGCCAAGTGATAATGTGAATGAGTAACTACATCCACATAAATTCCCCTTTTCACTTGCATCATATTTACTGATGCAAAATCTATTTATAACTTATTTTCTCATATAACATGTATATAGTAATAAATAACTTATCATAAATAAACAAACAAAGAGAATTTTGAAAGGCTGATATGCTGGTAGTATTTATATTTCACTTAGTCTTCACCTATACAAATAAAATTAGTAAGTTAGCAGAATAGTGTTTAATTGTCAAACAATTACATCCTGAAATGTCCCCAGTCTAAATTAAATTCAATACTTTTAATATATTTGAAACCAGACACAACTCTATGGAAAACTTTAATTTTACCTGTACGTTGTGCTTAGATTTTTTTGGAGCTCCAGTCAATCTGATGGTCAGTGATTTCTCATCAAGATGATTCTATGCTCCTGGCTCAATTGCAGTTATCTGAAATAAAAATTTGCTCTGAACTGTTCATCTTTTGGGGACCATAAAAATTGTATATTTGATTTTTTTCTGTCAGTTCTTTTTCCTCTGGCTGCTCTTTGCAATAACTCACTCCAAGTGTGCATCTCTGTTAAGCTATTCTATCAAACTCTGTCGACTTCATCCCAGCCAAATGGACCTTATTCTTCTGTTGTTTTGTACTACTGTGCTGACAATAGCCTTCCCACAATTTGATAGTGAAGGGTGCCACAGCTGGTGGCCCTGCCATTCCAGACTTTTAGTCAGTATGAACCACTTCCAAAATACAAACTAAAGCAGTATTTACTTTAGTTGATTGCCCCATTTAACGGGAAGAGAACATTATTTTCAAATATCGTTGCAGTTTGGAGTCAAAGTAAAGTTGAATTATTATTTGTGAAGCAAAACATACCTGTTTCAGCTAGATGTACAAGGATGAATCACTAGATCTACAAGGATGAGATGGGAAAATTCTCCAGCAAACAATATGAGGAAAGAAATGTTGGAGCACACAGTCTTGTACTAGCACAGCTGTCATACTTTAACGTCATTTTAGTACAGGACATGATGTGTATGGCTAAATTTTGCTTCTTTCCTTGCATAAAGGAAAAACAGATATAGAGACAGGAAAATTAGAAAAAAATAAATGCTCAATTTTTATTAAAGTAGATGTCACTTTAAATCTAAAGTAAGTAAATAAATAAATAATACCGCTTCCCACAGCCTCCTCTTAGAGGAGGACTGACAGGTTACGGCCTAGACAAGTGGTCCATGAGGTGGGTGGAGAACTGGATGCCCAGATGCACCAAAGGTGTTGTGGTGAATTGTTCCTTTTAAAGCTGCTAGCCCACCACAAGTGGGGTCCCCCAGGGATCAATACTGGACCAAATGCTGTTTAATAGTTCTGTAAATTATCCAGAAAATGGAATCAAGTGTACCCTGATAAAGTTTGCTGATGATTCCAAACTGAGTGGGGATGTGGACACTTTGGAAGAAAGAGCAAACCCGCAGGAATTGTAGAATATGCTGAGTTGGAAGGAACCCATTAGGATCATCAGGTCCAACTCCTGGCCCTGCACAGGACACCCCAAGAATCACACCAAATGCTTGAGAGCATTGTCCAAATGTTGTCCAAATGTTTACAGTTTCCTCTCAAGGCCCTTCACCATCCTCATTGCTCTCCTTTGGATGTTCTCTAACAGCTTTTTCTCTGTTGAGGTGCCTGAAACTGCACACAGCACTCCAAAAAATCTGTATTGGCTGGAAGAGGGGGGGTATCAAGAACCTTACAGAGCCCAACACTGGCAAGTGTAAGGTTTTGCACCGAGGAAAACATAATCCATGAGTGCAGCAGGAAGGGGATCTACCTGGCTAAGGAGTAGTAGTGGAAAAGAGACTTGGATGTCCTTGGACAGCAAGCTTAGTGGATGATTCTGCTGTGGCAGAGAAAGCCAATGGGATGCCAGGCTCCATCAACAAAGACACCACCAGCAGAGATAGAGAAGTCATTATCTCACTCTACTTAGCCCTTGTCAGGCTATACCTGGAATACTGTGTTAAGCTGTGGCCCCTGCCATACAAAAAACACATGTGGATAGGCTGGAGAGAGTCCACAGAAGGGACACAAAGAACCAGGAAGCCTGCCAGATGGGAATACCTAATCACCATGTTCCAGTATTTAAAGGGTGGCCACAAAGAAAACAAACTCCCTTTTCACAAGGAGTCACATGGAAAAGATTTGTATAATGGGTACAAGTTACTCATGGGGATATTCGGTTTAGGCACTAGAGGCAAGTTTTTCATAATGAGAAAAACAAGCCATTGGATTTATCTCCCCAGGAAAGTCATGAATTCCCCACCACTGAACACTTTTAAGATTTGGCTGAATAGGGCGCTGGGTCATCTTGTCTGCACTGTGCTTTTGCCAAGAAAGGTTGGACCAGATCCTCGAGCTCCCTTTCCAATCTTATATGATCAGTCTATACAACAGACAGTAATTCAGTTGCTAAGTAAGACTACTACTTAGCAATTTAATTATTTATTATTTATAAAGTGTTTCTGTAGGTTTCAATAAGACTTGAAGGTAAAAAAACCCCATCCTAAGGAATCATCACTGTATTTTAATAAAGAAATTATTTTGATTGTAAACATTCTGGCAAAAGAGACAACAACTGTACTGCTATGAAATCTAAAAGTTCGACACCCATATAAATTCTTTTCCTACTCCACAAGAATTTATAACAGCATCCTCTCAATGCTTAGTCAATTTGTCCCTGTCCTGACTAGCAGGCACTCTATAAAACTGAATTAAAATAGTTTGTACTTGATCCATTGCATGCCAATGGACCATTGTGTGCCAATAAGTACTAAAAATGGGAGAGGCTTTATTTTATATATGCATTGAGTGACCCAGTACAAATCACAGGTCAGCAGAAAACTGTCAGAGAAGTTTCTTTAGAACAGCACCATTCTTGAAACATATTGGCTAAACATATCCTCTTTTTGTCTTTTAAAAATACCTTTTTCTCATTTCCTCCTGTCAGTATTTTTTGCTCTACTCCTGTTTTGAGAAACACTGAGTTCTGAAAAAGCAAAAAAAAAGGGAGACTAGGAAAAATAAATACCTCCTAGAATCAAATACATGAGAACTGGAAACATCTTCCTCTGAAAACACTAAAGTGCTTCAAAAAGGCAATTAAATATGAAAGTATTTCCTTGTTTACTTTATCATGCTGCAGGATCCAGTGCAGCCACGTGTTTGCATACAATATGTAATTTTTAACTTTTGCACACAATATGTAATTTTTAACTTTCAGACATTTCCCAATCACAGGTTTTTTTCCTGTTTTCTTGCCCATAGGATACACTGCATTTTAGTGCTAATTTTACACTTCATTTGTGTAAAGCTCAGGCTGTTTAGTACTAAGGGTCACAAATAGGATTAGTGGTCCAAAGAGTTCAAAACTTGTTTTAAAATCTGCAGTCTCTGTAGTTAGCTATAGAATTCCTTTTTAAAAAATATTTGTTATAGGCATAACATTAAACAGATGCTGATATTTCTGTAATGTGTTGTAGCAGCTTGGATCAAATACACTTTAACCACCACTGTCCTTAACAGATTGTTTTTTTCAGCCAAGATCTGACACCACAAATCACTTTCCATGCCTAAAATACTGTTATTACTCCATTAATCCTTTTTATCTTAACTCTAAATTCCTCCCAGCTTTGGCACTCCAGCAGAAAAATGGAGGGATCTTTTATAATAAAGATTCCCTGGCTAAGTTACAGGCAGGTGAACACTGTTTGAGCCTAGTTTAGTCTGCACCAATGCACTCTTTTTTTTTTTTTTTTTTTCCCCATAAAAAACTGCATCTGTGGCTGTTTGAAATGCCTTATAATGTCTGGAGTGTGTAAGTTCCCTAGTTTTCCTTTTTTATGCACAAACTTTCTCTTCATGATCTCACTCTCACCCTTTTTTTCATCTCTCTCTTCTTATACAAAAGCACACATACAGATATCTGGCTGCTGTCTTTGTTTAGACGATTACATTGTGTAGATACAGTATTTCCTTTCTGTTTAATCTTCCCATCTGGTTCAATCTATGAGTTTTCATTATGTTTTCTAGAAGCTGAGAGAGGGATGCAGAGAAATGACATTTGCTGGGGAAAAAAGTACAGAAAGAGTATCTTTGCAAATCTCCAACACTAATACCACATTCCAATCACAAATTTTTGTCACATTGCCTTGCATAATGTCACAGCACCCGGTGATGTGATAAAACAGGCATTATGGCAGGCACCTCTTTGTAAAGTTAGGACATACAATATTCTACATTTTTAGACTGTGTCCACAGCAAGATTTTTGCAAGGGAGTGGTCTCTGCAAGAGGAAACCAGGACCTGCCCCATGCCAGCCACAGCTGCTCAAGCTAGTTCCAAGGGATCCACCGCAGGATACCACTGAGCTCTTCAGCCATGCTGATAATGTGTCTAGGAACACATACTTTAAAAAGATGAGGGGACACCAAAAAGAATGAGAAGCAGTGGAGGGAAAAGCCAAGGTCAGACAAGGAGAATGAAGCGCTTCATGGCAGAGCAGAAATTCCCTAAAGACCGTGGAAAACCCATGCTGGGACAGGTTTATCTTGAAGAACTGGAGTCCATGCAGGAGCATGAGAACAGTGTGAGGAGGCAGGAGCAGTAATGAAACAACTGCTGGGTACTGACTGCAGCCCCCCTGTGCTACTCAGGGTGGGGTAGAGGAGTCAGGAGTGAAGGAGTCACTGTGGACCTGGGAAAGGAGGGTAGGAGCGTGGTTCCACTGATTGTCTCTGGATCTCACCATCTGAATCTATTTTAATTGGAAATAAAAGACATTTATTTTCCCTCAGTACATTTTCCCCATGACAGCAGCCGGTAAGCAATCTCCTATCTTTCTCTCAACCCATGAACCTTCTCAACCTGCCTTTTCTCCCATCCTGCTGGAGAGAGGTGGTGAGCAGCTTGGTGGGAGTTTGGCTGCCAGCCAGAGCTAAGCCACCACAAGGCATTACTGAGTTATGGTGGTATGCAGAGATCATAGTTGCCATTAGACATGGAATGAACCTTAACTGTAAAGATTATGCAGGAAGACCACCCTGGAGCAAGAGCCATAACTGCTGTGCTACAATCTTGTGAATCAGCTACACAGTTACCAGTTTCTCTGATGCTCTAAAATACATGTCGCTGGGGAAAACGAACCCTTGACATAAAGAAACATGCACACTTAATTGGTACCTTATGTAACAAGTAATTACTGATGTAATTACTTGAAAGCTGTAATTACACCTTTCAAAAACTGGACTCCGTGGACTTTCTGTGGTGAGACACTGCAGTCAGGATAATTTTGGCAGCTATGAACACTCATCAGTGTACTTGAAAATCGGTAGAGTCCCTTCCCTTAAATTTTCTCTAGTCAATAGCAGAAAATAGCACAGGATTTGAAGAATATTTCAGGGTTATGTAGTAACTCAAAATTCCTCTATATTGTCAACTGATTTTCATCCACCTTTATGTCCTTAAAAAAAAAAAAAAAAAAAGGGAACCTCAGCTGCTGCTGAAACTGATTCATAAACACCAGCATTCTTCCCATGCCCACCCTGCCACTCAACCTGTCCTCAGAACCAGGCTTTTCTTTCCTTAACATCAAGTGGATTCCAATGCAGAAAATCTTAAGGCAAAAAGAAAGAAGAACGGCTCATACTGGGTTTGTTTCCTTGGATTTAATGTTTTTAATTAAAAATAAAAACAAACAAAAAAAAACCAAAATGCAAAAGTTTATGCTTAAATTTTCATTCTAAGGATACTCAAAGTGCATTCCCTCAACAGCTGGGGATGAAAACAGTTTTATCTTACAGGGCACTGGGTAGGTGGCCTGTGTTGCTACTTGTTTGGGAACAGTTGTGCACTCAGGAAATCAGTTCATCACCTTGGTCATGATCTCTGTTTAATCTGCTGAAAAAGAAAACAAGTGCAAAACATGCTTCTCATCTTTATGACAGGTGTATCAGCATGAGCAGTTTATTTTTTTTTTCAGTCAGTATTTATTGTTCCAGAGATATCCTTGCTGCATACTAATGCCTATTTTCATGTGAGGTTGCAAGTTCATTACACTGGGATGTTTACTTTAATTGTGACAGTAAAAGCACCTACACCTCAGTTTAAACATGTAAATCATTACTCATCTGAGTAGTGGCAAGAAGTGTTGCTTTAATATTTCATAATAAAAAAGTTTAAAAATGCATAATGAAATATATGTATAAACTTCTTGTTTACCCAGCTGGACCAGGCCTTTGTTGGAAATTGTTTGAAGTGGATGGATACTGATGTAATTTTGGAAAATGCATTAAACAAGGAAAAAATGTTTTTCTTTTATTATAAGTCAATAGCAAGAGGGAAGGAAATACAGTAAAATTTGCCGCAAGCAGTCTCTCAGGGGAGCAACAAAAATTGACTGCTTAATGGACATGGCCTTCTAATAAATTCAGACAAGAATTTATTGAATTTTTAGGGATATGCAGAGGCTGTTTATAGACAAAGCAGTCTGATAAAGTTTGTATTTTGTGTAGATCTTATATGTAATCTTATTAAGGACAATGTTCAGTCATAGAAAAGTCCGTCTCTTAATAATCAACAGTTTGATGTAGTAATTATTCTGCAACAAAATAATCTTGCATAGAGAGTATTATGCTGAAATGTGTGGTTTCCCATGTGACTAGTTACTATTTTCTATATATGCTTAAATACTTTTCTCTTGAGTACTCTTTTCAAAGTGAGGCTGCTTGAAGAGCTACCAGGGTCTCTGTACTTGGAATAGACGAATGTTTTTCAAAACAGGAAAACGTTTTTGTTAAGCAGTACTGAGATCAGACATAAAATGACAATGGCTTCTGGCTGACTGGCTTTATGTGATTGAGGAAATCTTGACCCTAATCATGATGAGAAGATGAAGTGATAATCTACACAAAACTTTTCCTTGAGGAGCATTGCCAGGAACTATCATGCTGCACTCTGTAGGATAAATGATACTGAGAATAATCACTCTTCTGATCGGTTTATAACACAGAATAGATTTGTACATAAAAACCTCTGTATTGTCACTGTATATGCCATGGTCCACCTTGATGCTTCCAGAGAACCTCTGATGTATCAAAGTGACACCAGATTTCATGGATTTAGTCAGGCAGACAATTGCACAGGAGGTTACTCCTTATTGACAACCATTTAATATTTTACTAATGGCATTGTATCACTATCATCTACAAGTTTCAAGTGAGAAATAGGTCCCTGCAGAGAGAAAACCTGCCCTGTCCAGTTTGCAGTTCAGGTGTGTGATTGAAGACAAAAGGCACAAGTGGAGAATTCTTGTCAGAGAAAGTTGTTGTTCTTAAAACCCCAATCGAGTGTGTGAGGATCACTGCTTTTACTGAAAAGTTAAATAACTTCTCATCCCGGGACTCTGCTGAATCTGGCCTGTTGGCTCACTGTATGCCTGCAAAATGCTGAAGCAGTAAGAGAAAAATAAATGCCGGCCTTTGGTCTAATTTAGACCCAGTGAATTTGGGACTACTCTTATATCTCCCTTATTGGCCAGCAAGGACTGCTTGTCCCCTCAGAAGACAAGTAAGAAGAGCTCAAAACGGATACTAGAGTTAAATCCCACGATTCTCAAACTGTGGATGGAATTAATCACATTGAGATAACAAAAACGGCACTATCTAGAGCAAGAAGTTACGTTCAAATTCTTGCCTCCAGCAAGGAGTTGCCCTTTGTAAAAGCAATGAAGATGGGGTTTGTGCAGCTTATTTTATAGGGAGGTCATGGGCTCAACTTTTAATAAAAGTGATGTTTAATTGTGAGGCTTAGTTGCTTTATATTGGAGGGTACAGAAAAGGAGGAAAAAGGCCAATATTTAACAAGAGCAGATTTGGAATGGAGGAGGTAGGAGATAGGAAATGGCAGGAAGTTATGGTCCAGTGTCGCTTGAGACATTAATGCATCATGTTTATTACATTGCTTTTGATTTCAAGCAAGTTTTCTTGTGTGTATTCTACTATTCTGTCTGTGACCATACAGCAGTAGGATTACACATAGGAAAGTCAGACTTTGAAAAGTCAGAAATCAACTGTGAAAAGATTATTAAAACTGGATGTAATACAAACCTGAAATAACATGAGAAAGGAATTCCTAAGGCACAGCATGAAACTTGTAGTGCCATTCATTAAGTGCCTCCAGTGGAGTGCAACAGTTTGCCTTATGGAGGATATAGCCTACAACTTTTAACTTGGTAATTTCCCTTTAAGGATCAGATAAACAAAAATGTCAATGACCTTGGCAACGTGACTTGAGTGTCTTAGTTTCACTGGGATGAACTGTTCTTGGAAAAAATTCTCCCCTGTCTGAGTCACAACCAGGTTTTTCCTTCTGGAGTAGGAATATGTGCTGTTCTTCCCCTTTCTCCTTTCCCAGTTAGCAACACAGGCAAATTACAGCTCACTAGTCAGGCATTTCAATTTCTGTAGGGTCTTCTCATCTTATTCCAGTGTAGAAACTTTCACATTTTTTGTAACATTCTTTTTAAACAGAAGACCTCCAAAGTACCTTGCTAGAGTACAGTGACTAAACCTTGAAACAGATGGGGTTTTGTCTTTGTTCACAAAATGTGCAAAAGTAAATTTCATTCTTTGTGGTATATTAGAGAGGCCTGTGAGCTGTTACTGCAAAAGTTATTACATATAGGCTTAAGTGGTAGGGACATTCATGTGAGAAATAAGGTGATGGCTACTATACCACTTAAGCATTAATTACATTGTGTAAAAAAGGTATTTCTCTTCTGTTGAACGAAAAATGTAAAAATGTATGAGTCATTCAGATCAACTCCACTTAGTGATTTTTTTTGTTTGGGTTTTTTTGGTTTTTTTTTTTTTTCTTCTTTCTGTCTGTCTTTCCACAGGCATATAAGCTTCCCATCCAGGAAATAAATCATACAGGCAGTTCACATGTTTTAAGAGAGTGAATGCCGATGATGGCAGTGCTTTTAATCAGCATTGAAGTGTCCAGAGCAGTCAGTGATATGGAGGATGCAGCTCTGATGCCTCCTTCAGGTCACGGGAGTTATTGTTTGAACACTGAAGCAAAGAAGAGCTAACTGCTCAGCAAGCTGAGAAGCATTGAGATGAATCTGCTCTCAAACCCCCTGGCCTGATGCTGCTTTGTCACAGAAGCTTGTCATGTTCACCACCAGGCTGGAAAGTCCTTCTCTCTCAGTAGCTGTCAATGCATTTTGAACAGGGTGTGCTAAGTTCTCCCTTTGAACTTGCCTTCCCCAGTGCTAGGACTCTGATGTGACAAGTAGGTTCAATACTTTCCCTGCATCAGGTTAACTTTTACTGGGTTTTCTGGTCTCTTAGTCTGACCTTCAATAACACCATTTTCTCTAAAACAAAGGAACCATACTCTGGCATGAGCTCATTCTGCGTTACACCACTTTAAAATAGTTTTTAACAGCAGTACTTCAGCCAAAAATAATTATCGTGAATTCTCCATTATCTGATGGAAAGAAACAAACATAGCAGAAAAATATGGATGATGCAAGTACCAGGACTAGTCATGGAACCAGATCTCCTAAGACTAGCCAGTCCAAGGAGTATCCCTTCACTGCAAACCCCTGACACTCCTAACTGGAGGAGGATTTACTCATTCTTGCACAGCACCCGACCTTAACTGACTCACTAAGTGCACCACATTACAACAGAGCTAACAAGCTTTCTAGGAATCCAGAGTGCTCTGCAGCACAGTAGGAACCAGATGATGCTTGATATGGCATGAATGCAAGTACATAAAATCTGCTGGTGGCGAGCTGGCAAAGAAGAACTCCTTGGATGCAGTTTCAGAGGGTTCCACAGTACTGGTTTGGTGTTTGTGGTGCAGAAACAACAAATCTGGCTCTCCACTGAGATAATCCCAGTCCAAGCCTGCACTACATTCTGCATAAACCACATTTTGCCCAAAGATAATAACCCAAGGAGACTGGATAGGTTCTTGCAGAGCCAGTACTGTCTTGTCTTCCATGACACAGTTAATCAGTGGCATAGATCTGTTACTGACAAACAGTCAAATGGGGAATATATGGAGAAATGTGTTATTCTTGTGCCGTTTGGTTTCTTGATGTTTGCTGTCTTGCCACCTGCAAGGAGGATATGAAAGTCAAACAGAACAGTGTTGTGCAATAAACCTTGTCCAAGAAATAATGCTAGTGCTCTCTTATTACCTTTAACAATATCCTTAAGCATCTCAAAGGCAAATCTGTAAGAGCCTGCCACTAGCCATCCATGCAAAGAGAATTAGGGGAGGTGAGTAGAAAAAAACAGTATGAAAGGATGATACAGGTAATCTAGCTTGAGTGTATATCCCAAACTGCCAAACTTATACACTGTCTTTAGCAGTCAAAGACCTCACATGTTTTATTAATAGACTCGAAGCTTTTAATCATGGTATTGTAATGATATTCCAACTGGTGCCAAGCCAATAACAACATTAGCCCAATTCTCACCTCTAAAAAAATATTGAAGCTGGAAATGCAAATGTGTAATAGCACTTTTACAGTTGACAGCTACCTATTACAAAGCGGCTGTTAATATTTTTATTCTTTGTAACACAGGCAACCTGAAAAAAGTCCTCAGTGAGGTCTGAAATACACTGCAAGTATCTTCAGTAACTTAAAAAAATAAACAAATGCAGCACTTGCCACTAACAAAAAATATAAAACAAACTATGGAGACAGGATTTTCAAAATTTTCAGCTATATTTCCAATCATTGTGGAGTAAACTTTTGGAAAGTTTAAAGGACATGCAATGTTCTTTAAAAATAACCTCATATGTCCTTTTTAATATGTATCGACAGCATTCAAATCACAGAGCACAGTGAAATTAAAGCAAAATGGCTGAGCAAACAATTCATATTCTCAGTTGTCAGAAAACAATAGCATTAAGCATAGTCTTGAATTTTTCCTAATTATCTCCTTTAAAAAAAATGGTTTCATGTATATACAATATCTCCATTTTTTTTTCTGAAGCAGGTAACAAAAATTTCACTCTTCTAAAGGCTCATGAAAGTTCCTGCTAATTCTTGTAACACCAAAAAGTATTGTTCATGTACAGCCAGAATCAGAGCATAGAAGTCTGCTGTAGAATTAAGGATGAGAGAAACTACAAGAAACGTGCTATCCATACAGTTTGCAAACAATTCAATACAAGGCAATTATAAATTCCTGTCTAGAGGGTATAAATAATACCACAGGTACCCTCAGCCAAGTACAGAAAAAAAATAGCAGAGCAAACAAAATACTCAAACTGCCTGCAAAATTAAGTGAAATACTTTTCTAAATCCTTTATTTTCTTGTTATTAATATTTCTGTTTGTGTCTCCCTCCTGCAGCTCTTGGCAAACACTGGACTTAAAATATTTGGAAAAGCAGTTGGTTCTTCCCACATCATCTGTGCCTTTTCTTAACCCCTGAAATCATTTAGCATTGTGGTCCTTGCTGAAATCCTGTTTACCAGCATTGCTTTGTTACGTGGGTATTTTCAAGTTTTCAAAGGAACTTTTTGTTCCTACAGAGTGAAGTCTCCTCATGTCATGCTGCAGCCAAGTTAGCCAAGGTGCTGATAGCCCCCTGCAGTGAAAGAACATGAGGAGAGAGGAAAACTGGGGGAAACAGAGCAGTCTTTTCAACTGTCAACATTTATTTAAATATAATCATGAAATTTGGCTGTTCCTTGGGCCATTGGTGTCTGCCCATTCTGTGGGGTGGGGCTGGAATTACTGCTGGCATGAATTCTTTTGGCCTCTTATTTTCATAACCCTTCAGAGCCACACAAGGGGAACACAAGAGGCTACATAAGTACATTTGAGGGCTAAATATTTGTCTGGCATGCTTGCATCATACAGGACTTGGAAGGGCTGAGGAAATCCTCTGAGCTTAGGGAATGTGAGGTGACCTGCTTAGTTTAATATGCAGACAGATAGCTGAGGAGGATATAGAAAGAGAAAATACTCAAGCAGGTACTACTGAAAGGGGTCAATATGTGGGGATCAGTGTCAGAGGAGAAAATGGGTGAAAGACTAACTGTGTTGTCTTCCCTTATAAAGATTTTAAATCCACTTATAGCAAGAAGATTAATGGGGCTTCCCCTCTGATGGGAAAGGGATATACCCCTTCATTTCACTCAGCTCTCTGATTTTCAGAAGCCTTTGTGGTTGCTTTTATTCCCCTGAGGACTCTTGTTTCTCCTATAGTATCTTGGCCCCTAACCTCTTCAGAAGCCTGGTAGTATATATCCCTCCCCTCATCTGCTTGAATATCCCCTCCTCGTGCTTAGTCAAACTGTCATGTTGCCCAGTTCTCTTGATCAGGCTGTAAAGAGGGGTGCAGCTGCTGCTCCTCTTCCCCCCAACAGGAAGGATGAGTTTAGCATGTGACAACAATTGGAAATCATTCCCATGCTTTGTCTTAAACTCCTCTGTTTCTATTCAGCAGCAAAAATTGACTCCAAACTTAATTGACTCCAAACATTGACTACAACTTAATGAGAAGGATGGGAAAGCCTAGAGAACTTGCCGGCTGTGGTGGTATCTAGTGAGGTGGAGAGAAATCTAGAAGATGATTCAGAGGAAGAAGCAGAAATACTGAAGGAGAACTGGAAGTGTTTTTCACACGGGTGAATTAGGAGATCAACCAGTACTTCCAGTTACAAGCTACTCACATATAATGAATAGTAAATCTGGATATGGACCTGAAGAAAACAAGTGACTGAAACAGTATCCCTGACAAAGATGGATGGTAGGTGTAATTGTCTGGGGACATGAACATAGGACTGAAATAGGTAAGTGGCTAAGAAAGGAGAGAGAAAATGCTCAAACAGTACAGCTGGGCAATGAAGACAAAGGCAAGCATTCTGAAAAGGGAAATGAGAGGGAAAGCAAACGGGGAAAAGAGAAAAGAGGATGAAGAAGGAAGTTGGCACTTGCAGGTTTGCCACAGAAGAAAACATCAGCAAAGTCAAGGGTTAGGAGGCTAAAGAACACAAAAGTAAAACAAAGCAAAAGACAAAGAAAGATTACAATATGGGAGAGGAAAGAGGAGGCAGACAGAAGAAAGGAAGATAGTGACCAATGTGACAGTGACAGATTCTTTCATTTACTGTTAATACAAAGGGACTGCTGATCTCTGCTTCTCACACCAAGACTTTGCTTGGTCTCTTTCAGAACATAAATCCAGGTTCTCAAGAAAGGTCTTGGTGGATGTTTTACATGTTTGGCATCTGATGCCTTGACAGACTGCACACTGGAGACCGTCAAGTATTTTCAGACCTGTCTGAAGACTGGAGAATCTGACTTTCTTCACTCTTTGGTTGAATGCAGATAGATTTGAGAGCCCAAGGGCCATTTATAAGGTGCAGCTGTTGTTTTAGTGACATCTTGGCTTAGAAGTATGGGATAAAAACTGGTCTAACTGCAGTTCTTGACTTTTTTGGCTGTAATTAAATTCTGGATCTTGCTTGTGAGGGATTTTAAATGAACTGGAAATCAATCCTTTCTGCTGGCATTATTTCTGGCTTATTTATTTCCAATGCACCTAATGGAGGGAAAAAGACAGAGGATAGAGAATCACTTACAGCTCTTTTGCTTGGACCAATTTTGATGGGGCCACTGTGAAGAAATCAGAAGAAAAAGGCTGGTAGGTTAAAAAATAAAAATCTTTATCATGTAAAAGCAAAAGAAGTTGTAGGGGTCTAAGCCACAGAGGCTCAAATCCCTGTGGGGACCACTTAGGAAGAATTACTTTTGACTCATAGATTTTAGAGCCAGAAGGGATCAACAGATTGTTAGTTTGACCTACTGTGTAACATGGCCACAGTGTTTCATTCAGTTAATCTTGCAGCTAGCCTAAAACCTGTCTTTCCTGAAGTCAGGTGGGCTTGTTATACAGATTTGAGGAGTTGAAGAACTCAACACGTTAACGTGTTTTTCTCTGGTAGTTTATTCCTTCATGTTTAAAATATGTTGATTTTATATTTAACTTTATATGGCTTCAGCCTCTTTTTTCTTTCTTTTTGTTGTTGCTGTTAAGCTTTTTCTGCTTTGTTGGAAGCCTTCATGACCTATTTTCTTGATGTGAAAGATGCTTATGAAATGTCAAGTGTATGCTAGGTACAAAAGATGTGTAAAAATAAAGGGCATCCTCTGCCCAGACAGCAGTAATATGAAGAACATCTGTTGTCAAGAAAATTGTCTCATTCTGAAGTGTGCTGTGTGTATTTGGGTTCCCCTGCAGCTGATGGATGTACTGCCGTTCCAATTTGCATCTAGGTATGGATGCCTATAGATATGGAAGCTCACGGATGGCTCGACACTGTGATAGCAGGGTAGAGAGGGCTGCCCTGGAGACAAGGTGATTTCAGCTCTAGGGACAGCTTTTGGGAATAGCGTCTGCCTATGTGGAATGCAATAAGAAGGGAGAGAGAATGAAATGGCAGATTATGTCAGGCTGCAGTAAGTCAGCCACTCCAAGGGGGATGGAAGAAATGTATAGTCTGTATAGAGGAGCACTGGGCTGCCCTGAGCTGAAGGAGAGGACTTCGGATTTCTGCAAATACAATTCATCTGACATTCTTGGCAGTCAAGGGATGAAACTCACAGCAGAGAGCTCTGGGGTGCACAGAGTGATGATTCTCAGGCTGCCTTCTGGGAACAGGACAACTTCTGCCTTCAGGACCGTTGCCTTCAGGACAACAGTCCTGAAGAGGGAGCATAAACTAATGGAAATGTCCAAAGGCAATATGCATCCTTTGTGATGGACTGAGCAGTGTAAGACTAATGGCTACAGCACTGCACAACCATTGACAGGAATAATTAATATATAGGCATTTTTAATAACCAGTGATTTTACCCCTTTTTGACAAGACAGAGAAATTCAATGAGCTAATTAAAATTTTTCTTCCTGCAGAAATTTTTTTGAGAAGTTCATCGTCTTACACTTTTTATTCTGCTATCTATTCTTCCATTGCTTCTTCTACATACTGAGTTTGTTCTTTTTCTGTCCAAACACAGGGATCCTTCCTCCCTCTTTCTGCATTTTGGAGTTTCAAAGTTCTTTCTCAGAATTTCCCTTTCTCTTGTACTAATTCAGAGAATCTGACATTTCTTCCACCAATCTTTGTTACTGAAAAGTAGTATTAGAGGTATTGTAGGAGTATAATTGTGAGGTAAATACAGTTTTGGTGGAAAAAAGCACTAGGTATTTTCAGGTGGTCACATGGGTAAATGTCATTAACAGTGTGTAATTTGCTTGGAGTAGTCCAGCCTCGGAATATGTGGCAGTATTTCACTGCATGAAAAATGATTGTTGCTTCAGCTCTGGTCATCTTTCTCTTCAGCTCTTTCCCATCTTCCTGGGAAAACTTCCAGCTACAAAGGGAAATCTGGTTGTACAAGCTTGAACTGTGTTTATAGCTGCAATATAATCTTTTCTGTCTTCTGCTTGTCAATTGGAAATGGTAATGAAAACATGGCATGCGTTCCTTTCAGCCTCTGTGTAACCTTTCTCTTTTTCAGGAAAGTTACTGAACCCAGAGTGTAATTAATTTACTGACATTCCTTCAGATGCTTTGAAGATACTCTTTGAGGGAGGATCTGCATGCTGATCTGTAGAGTAAAGCAAAAGAATGGCACCCACAACGGCAATATCAAAAAAATAAATACATTGATCTCCTCAGTAACGTCTTCGCAATAACTGAATCATATTAAACATAGACTGATATCATGGGCTAAATAGTCAGCTTCTTAAATCTTCAGTTACCAAAACATGCTGTCATAGGAAAATCTTCAGTGAAGCTAATATTACTACTTTAAACACAGGAGAAAAGAAATACTGGTAATGGGAAAGACATATAACAAACATTTCCAAACTTTCAAAAAAGCAAGCCAGAAAGTAAAAATAATGTATAATGAAATGGACTTCCCCATTTGTTTTCTCTCCATGAGCAAATGAGCTATAACAAAGAGTAAAAATAAAGAAGTCCTAGCAATTGATGACCTCTCACCTTCACCCCATCCAAGCTGCTTTTAAGGCATTTTTCATACTCTTGGTTTATTTATTTTTCCTCTGCTGCTTCCAAGCTGACCTTCAGACAGGATCCCACCCAGAGTGTTGAAGGAAGCAAAATAGGGCAGCAGAAGCAAAAGAGCTATTAGCTGGAGTGATGGTTACAAAAATATGGGCAAAGTAATTATATCAGGGCTGTTTCTATCTTGCTGGAATACAAATATTTTTATTGATGTTTGCCTCAGACCCTTTGGGAAATTATCAGACATTGATATCCTATGATAAATTTCCCATGGCTTCTCTATGACCCTTCCTGTTGTTCCAGGATGCCCTAATTGCATATGTACATGAAAATTACTTCATATAATACAGCCTGTTCTACGGAGTATCTTGTCCACTATGTGATTGAGTTTGCCTTGAAGAAGATACACAACAGAAAGCAATTAATTTCTGTTGTTTTTCTTTCTTTGGTAAAAGTAATTCTGGTGTCTTTGTTTTGTATCCTAGCTAGTCAGCAAGAGTTGATAACGGAGTACAGAAAAGATAGAAACCAAAGAGATTAAAGGCAATTTTGTACCGTTCAATTTAACATAACACAGCGATCTGTACCAGTCAGCTGCAGTAAACCACATGTATAGTGTATAGCAAATATTTTTGAGGGTTGTCCATTTTTGTTTTTTCAGATACCTGAACATCTGCACACATAGAAGCATACATACCTACATATATACATACTTAAAATGGTAATCAGGAATTTAGCTGGACCTTTCTCACCAATTTTTAATGTATTGTTTGTATGAATTTATTATAAAATTACCAAGTTTTATATTTATAGTAACTTAAACAAAAATCAGGCTATTTTACTGACTGTATTTAAAACAGAAAACGTATTCCATCACCTTGGGAACTTTGTTAAGAATTTAGGGCAGGCTTTTAAATTGGAGTAGAAGTATTGCTTAGTTTGTTCCTCATTTCTAATCACTTGAAAACACTTTTGTTAATCTAAATGAAAAAATAGTAAAGTTTAGGGTCTTTTTCCAAAAAATCTTGTACTTGATTATTTCTCTTGCTATTTCCAGACCTTTGAGTTGACATCTGAGACAGCTCATGTAGAAACAACAGTCTTACCTGGCTACCACCTAAAATCATAAAATAGAGAAAAATGTTTTTAATTTTCTGAAGACACATAGGTGAATGTAGGTGTTTATAACATGCAAACATATTTTCATTTCTATTTACAAACTTTGCTAGATCTATGAGGCAAGGGGTGACTTTGACCACATCACTAGATTTTGACTCTGTAACTGCACTATCATTTTTAGTATTCATTTATCTGTCTGTCACACACAATGATCACAGTTTTGTAACCTCAACTTGAAACTATCAGTCTCGGGTGATAGAATCAGTGCTGATGGTGAAATAATTTTCTCATGTATTTATCATGGCATCAAAGCATCCTGCATATACTGGTAAAAACAGGATCTGCATCTTAATTCTGTCAAAAGGTGGGAGCTCTGTGTCATGCTGACAATAAATTTTGTGCAATACAAATTGTGTTTAGCCCCTAAGGCTAAGTGGAGGTTAAATGTCATTTGCTTTTAATCCAGTGCCACTCATGTGACAAATGCCCTTTGCCACACACAGCATAACGTTGCAATAACTGTTGAACTTACTGTTGCTGTGTTGCTGCAGCGTCAGAAGACCCAGCCTGCTATCACTTTCTTTCCTTGTACACTGATGCTTTCTGATCAGAGAACTTGATTTTACTTCTCTGAAAGCCTCTTGTAATTTTAATTTTGGGTCTCAGGCCTGGAATTCACATGGTCAAAGGAGGTGACGTTGTAAAGTCCGTTTGACAGGCTTGCTTCTTGTCTGCCTTACCAGCATACCTGGCAAACCAAAACTTTCAAACAGGTACTAGAGTTTGTTTGCAGTAGATCTCTGTTGCTTAGCAGAACACAAAACATTGCTCTTGCCAAGATCCTACAAAAATTATGCCCGTTGTGCATTTTAAAGTTTTCACAAAGTGACAACTGAAGTTTGTTATGCAGAAAGGGGCAGCATGAAAGCAGCACTGCTGGTTTGCACTTGGTACTGCCATCAGAGACCATTTGCCACGGGAATGTTTCAACCAGTGGTGTTTTCTTGTAGCAATTATTTATCATTTTTTTCTGTAGAATTAACTTCCACGGAAAATATGAAGCTTGCAAAACTTAAATTTGGAGAAGTGTTGGAAGCAGTCTGGCCAAAACTGTGATTTTTTGAATGAGTGCCTACGTGCGAGATGGATTTAGGACTCCTTGTGCTTACCCTTCTCTCTTGACTGGGCTTCTCAACGACGCCATTTATCCCTTCTCACCTAGTCAAAAGAGGAAAGGGTCTGCGAGAGGTGCCCCTGCACATGGATGCAGAGCCTGAGCGGGGCCACTTCCCAGAGAACACCGGCCGGGGTTCAGCTGACCAGGCCGGCCGCCCGCTCGCCCACTGCGCACAGCCAAAGGCGAGGCCTCCCCGCGCCGCCGGCACGGCCTGGGAGCGGCTAAGGGAGGAGCTACCCCCGCCGATGACCGACAGCCGCGTTGACCAATCGGCGGCCTCGTCTGAGGCCCTGATTTGCATGCGTTGCATTGTTGCCGTGGCAACGGCACGGCACGGCACGGCACGGCGCGGCGTGCGCGGGCGAGGTGTGCCGCGGGGCTTCAGCACGGAGACCCGGGCCCTGGGGGCATGAGGGTCTCTTGATCCAAGCGGAGGTAATAGGTTTTTAGGGGGACATTAAAATTTCGATGCCTTCCACGGTCTCATGAGCCTTGGATCTGAATAAGCCTGTGGACCTCTTTTCGGGCAGTGCGGTGGAGGAGTGGTTGCGTGAGGAGGCACCGTGCTTTTCCTTCCCTCACCAAGTCCAAGTCACTCTTCTACCTGGCCAACAGTGGAGGCATCATCTGAGCTCACAACCCAGATTTGCTTGTTTTCATCGAATTTCCCTCTCAAACTCAGGCGTGCGTGGCCTGAGCCTCAGTCCTCTAGTCCTGTGTCCTGTCCTTATCCCACTGAAGGAGTGCTTACCCTGAGTACCAGATGGGTGGATTCCTGCAGAGTTCAGGGGCCCAGTTATAAATAAGCAGAAAGGTCAACCAACAAATATTCTACTTAGAAATAAGTAGAAAGGTCAATCAATTCTCCCCTTAGACCAGCTAGCTGGTAATAAATGCATGTGTAGTAGTGCGTAGTGGGAGGATAATGCGTTTGGTCTCTGGAATTCATTTCTACAAAGGTTTGCCTGTTTGTGTGAGCATTTACTAGGTCAGATGTTCTGATTTCTTAGTTCCCCACTTTTTTAGGGGAGTGGACTGAGTTCATTTATATGTGTGTTTTAAGGGGCAGGAGAATACAATTGGAATACTCATGGCCAACAATGTGGATAGTGAAAGCTAGAAATGTTGCTCCTTGTAAAAGGCAACTCTATCTGGCACATAATTACTGATTATCTTATATAACAGAAATTACCACTTCCACTTCTGTTCCTGGAAAATACGTGGTCCATAACAGTAATGAAAACGTTTACTAAAAAGCCATTTTGTTTTGCTTTGTTTTGTTTGGAAAGCACAAGAGTAACAGAAAACTTTGCTGTTCTTTCCAAGTGCTTTATCTTAAAGCTTACTACAAAATTTATTCTTAAGGCACTGTCAGTGAACTGATTGCTGAAGTTATACATGAATATCGTTTCCTTCATTACAAATTTATATATTTTACTTAA
The DNA here is from genome assembly GCA_013398175.1 of Climacteris rufus. Lineage (NCBI taxonomy): Eukaryota > Metazoa > Chordata > Aves > Passeriformes > Climacteridae > Climacteris > Climacteris rufus. Next base: position 43,067 of record VZRZ01008827.1, on the reverse strand, counting down.
ATTTACTTTTCTATTTACTTAATTGCCTAAGACCTTGATTTATAATAGGATGCAGTGGTTTCTAAACAGGTGAAATTATGGTTGCACAATAAGGAGCGCAGACCTGTCTCTTCATTTAAGCCACGTTACCTGGGGATATTTCAGGCTTATATTCCATATGTATATCTGTTGGCTCATGGAAATTAATCCTAAAGAATTCTAACAGAAAACAGGACTATGGACAAATGCATAGATAACAGCTTCAAATACAAAGTGAGAAAAAGATCATCATTAAACATGACAAGTTACATAATCATCAGGACACAAGGGTAACAGGTAAAACTTGATAACCTTTTTCCATCATGTGCTCTCACACCAGTTGAAAATTACTTTTGATTTAATCTGGAGGTGAAAAACAATGTAGAAGAATGATGCCTTTAAGATTTGTTACGAACACAAGCCTTTGAAGTGAGTGCTATAATGCTATCAAGGCTCTTGATGGATATGATGAATGTATTGATAGCCCTTCTAGCATGCTGTTTCTGTAACACATTTAGTAGGCAGCCCTTTCTTTTTTGTGTCACTACATCATGAATGTTCTGCAAAGTGCTGGGATGCGCTGTATTACTCATGCAAAATACAACAATGAGTATTTAGTAGTGTCTTGTTAAGTTTTCAACGTTTCAGAAAATAATTGAAATGTCCAAAATTTTGCTTTTCTATATGTTTTCCACTTCGGGTAATTTCATCTGCTTGTGTGGATTCCATGTATTTCTCTTCTGCTGTTGTGGCTTTCTGGTCATCATTTACTTTTCATATTTTACTGGCTGGTGTATCTTTCTGAGCTTAGTAATTACTGTGGTAATCAGATTATCTATCTGAATAGCCTGTTCATAACAAAAGTACCAAAAATCTTAGTTATGAAGTCACTTATCAGCAGAAACACTTTCTATTCAAAGATTATTAAGGTTGATTTCCACCTTAAAAGAAAAGAACATTTGCCCCTTTGGATTATTTTATCCTTTGTAATGTAACTGTGTTACTGCAGATTATTGAGAAGTGTCTTTCCATCACTGAATTACTTTACACTTCCAGTGACAGGCTCTCAGCACATGAGCAGTGTCACCCTTCTTCTGATTTCCACTGACTTGTGTCAGTTTGTACAAGCTGGCATTCCTGGCTTCTTTCTGTTTCAGACTCATAACTGAACATGCATTTATCCATCCATCTATTTGTTTTTCCCTAAGGATTAGCCTACTTTCTTGATAAAATTGCATAGTCATCATCAAAATCACTGGGAAAAAAACCTGATTCTGCACATATGAGTTCCAGAAATGGAAGTGGTGAACAAAGACATGTGAGCTAGAAAGGTAGCTTGCTGAGTTGTGTAAACTTGTTTGCTTCAAAGTCTGCTTGCTCTCATACTCCAGAGATGTGGGCATGGTTAACTTACCCAATCTATTCATTATGTGATGCATATCTAATGTGTCATCAGGATTTGCAGGGTAAATATCACAGATATATTCCAGTAACTGAACATGATTAAGAACGTGATGCTAAGTATCCCCATTGTCACCCACTTTGCGAATGTCTGCTGATTTTTGCACAAGGGTAAGTGTGGTGACAGTAACATTATTCTTTTAAAATATGAGATGAGTGTGTTAAATAATTGTGAGTGAAACAAAGGTAGTCTTTACCCTGATAAGTTGTAATTCATCGCTAAGTAAAATACAAAATGCAAGAGCTTTGTGGAGCATAAAGGATATCTGACAGAGAATGGGGTTACTGGATTTTGAATTTTAAAAATTTTTGAATTTTAAAATCTGAAACATTGAATTTTTCTTCACTAGAAATGTTTCATTTTTTCTCATATATTTTAACTAGGTGCTACTATCATTCCTTCACATATTGTTAGAATTTCAGTCAAATCAAAAGAATTATTTCTTATGTTTGGGCAGAGGACATAGTAATGTGAAAACCTACTACATAGGACATAGTAACTCTTCTCTAGAAGTAGTCTCCAGCTTTCTCTGGTAACAGTATCATAAATTTAAATCAATTAAAGCTAATTAAATAAAATAAATTTAATTACTGCATACTTATATATAGGATCTTCTTAAATGCCAAGTGTGCAATGACTGCTATTGATACCAGGGATTTTTTGATTGACCCATAAAGTTTTAGGTAGAAAGATAGCCAGATCCAAAGAAAGACACGGTCATTTTCATTGGTCAGAGGAAAATTACAAAAGCCTTTGACTAGGTTCATGTTCTCATTACAAAGAACACTTAAAATAGTTCTATATAAGAAATACATAGAAATCTCTGGGTATTTGCCTTCTCATATGTTGTAATGGACCTTTGCAAACACACACAGACATAGAGACAAACATGATTTATCTCTTGTAATTCATACAGGTACATCTTTGAGGAAACTTCCAGTTCTGTCTAACCACCACTTTGAACAGTGGAAAGAATTTTCACTAGAAAATTTCCAGACAGTTTTAACCTGTTTGCAGATATCAGAACTTAATGGCTTTTCAACTTGGCGTGTTTGCTTTTGAGTGTTCTTGTCCTGTCCTTGTTGCTGGCTGCATCCACATTTAATGAAGTTGTAACTATCACCCTCTGGGCTGCAGGATGGTATGGGGAAAAAGGTACATGTGCAGCTGATCTCTGATGGAACGTGGATGTTTCTGAGTGTGCATTACTCATAAGACATTAAAGCCAGGCTGCTGCAATACTAGATTTTACAGACTAACAAAGTCTTGAAGTTGACAGAAGTGAGGCATATGCCAATATTTGTATATTTGGAACTTGCAAATAGTTTCTTGAGATAGGAGGATAAAAGTGGATCATGCTCAGCTCTGACAAGATGAAGCATCCAGACATAGTAAACTATGGATTTTCTACATCTCAGTGGTATTTATTTAGGTTCAGTAAAGTAATAGATTATTCTTTGCACATGACCAGAGGAAATTATTAGTCTCTAGGACTAACCAAAGGAGACTCCTTCAGCGAGAAACTGTGGAGAGAATGTAGTGCTGAGCTGGAAAAATGTGAGGTTTTTAATGTGGGGTTAATTTACTAAAAATATTGTTGGAAACATAAGAATGTTTTTTCCTTTTATCTTTCAGTGAAAAACAGATCCAACTGTAAGATACTACAAATTGTCCAATATTTTTGTCCAGCTTATGTTTGAGTACTTTGTCTTAATGGATTTCTAAAATGATTTATAATTGAGCAATACAAAACATTTAGCACAAGAAAAAATAAAGCTTAAAATGTTGGTTTAATTTCATTTACTTTCCCTTAAAAAGTAGTGGGAAACCTCATAGAAAACATTTCATTTGGAAAGAGCCTGAAACAAGGCTTTCTGGCAGTCAACAGAGAATGTCCTTTCTGACACCTCTTTTGTAAGTAAATACAATGAGAACCCAGAAAAGTGGAGAAAAAAAACTTCCATTTATCTTGAATGTAAAGTTAGGGATCAGTCTTAGAAAATCCTGTGACTGGAATGACTTAGTATTGGGATCCTAGAAAATCTAGATTTAATATCCTTCTTTTTCAGATTTGCTGTGTTATGCTCAGCAGATCAGTTACTTCATCCCTCTCTTGCTGTATCTTTTGTCCTCTTGTAGTGAGTTTTTCTCCTTTGTTGGTTTACCCAGTCCAGTCCAGATTGAGAAACCAGAACTTCTGGGTGCTGTTGTAGTACAAGAATTTTTTGCTTGTTGCTTCTCATTTAAAGCTATTTGAGACATTTCCAGTTTGTATAACAAGAAAGTTAGGTGTTGCAATTAAAATATTTTCTTTTAGAATGCTTGTGCCTTTAATCCAGAGTCTATAAATCACCCTTATTAAAGGACCTACACGACAACATGATGTCACAAACAGAAAGCTTATGGCTCCAGGCACTGCATGGTAAACAGGCAGAATAAATATACAACATTGAGTGTAGTGTTGAAGAGAGAGAAAACAAAGGGAAAACTCAGAGTGAAATGAGCTTTTGCATAAACAAGAGTTCACACAGACAAGAATTTCTGAATCCGAGATAACGAATTAACCAGTTACTTTTTGCGAGCTAAAATTACTCTATTCTCTTTTTGGCACTGACAACTTGATCTGTAGCTGAGCTTCCACCAGGCTTTTGTAATTTGATATCACCATTTTGGAGCCATATGTTTTCCCCTTCATTTAATGTATCTCTGTGGCCTTTCATACTCTCCATTGGGCAGATCAAACCATGCAGACATTCTCATAACTGCTAGAGGAGTCCTCATTTTGTAAGCACTCTCTAATTATAGATGACCTCTCAAAAAAGCCTCCTAGATTTAAGCCACTGTCACCTCAAGCAAATACTTTATATAAATCCTTCTTATAGCTTTATCAGGCAGTGTTTTTAAAAAATAACAAAGGAATTGATTCCCACTATTTATTTTGCTTGTTTATGGTCTTCCCTGGAAATTGTCTCTGCTTTTAGATCAAGTCATACATGTCTAAGAGGTTTTTTTGTTGATTGGTTGTTTTGGGGTTGTTGTTGTTATTGTTGTTTGGTTTGGTTTGGTTTTGGGTTTTTTGACATGTGAGCTTGAAATCTCTGTGACCTTTGTTTCAGCTCTGTGTTTATTTGGTGCGAGGATATATCTTATCCCTTTCTGTGCTGGTAGTTTAGAACAGTGACAGTAAACCAGCCACATAAATTAAATAGAATTTACAGTCTGACACATCTACACATGGAAAAGCTGTGATACCAGTTAGCATCCATAAACTGTACAAAAATAGATTGCCCAAATTCTCAGAGCTGTTCTTGTATTTTGTCTATTGAATAAGTGTGGTTGTGTCCTGGAAGTAGAAGGCTTCATGGAATGTGTTCTTCCATAGGGTAAACTATTTTTTTTTTCATCTGGGAGGTCTCCATGTGGAATTCTAGCTAAGTCAAAAGCAGTTGTGTTGAGGATTCATTGGAAACAGCCAATTTAGTCCCCCAGCTAACACAAGTACGTTTTATTCAATTCAGTCAAAGAATCCAGGCTTATAAAATGACCTTATAATGGTTTTTGAGGAATTGTTTATATGAGAGAATCAAGAGAGATGAAAAACAGAGGGTTGCTCCTCAGAAATGGGCTGCGTACAGGAAATAGGAAACGTATGTGTCAACTTTGCTTCCAAATTCCAACACTGACATGAAAGAAGACATAAAGAAGGCCATTTCAGGGAAAAGGTTTCCACTTACTTGTGTAAGGTGAATCACACGTGGCAGCTAAGAGAAGGCAGCATTAGTGAAGCAGGGTTAATAATGCTATTGTTACAATTTCTGGCATGGTTAATAATGCTATTGTTGCAGTTTCTGGTTAGGTGAAGCTTAAAAACTGTGTGCAAGAGTTCCAGGTCCATCTTCAGGACAAGAAGACTAGAGATGTACTGAGCTATTTGTGCTCTTGTCATTCTGTTCTGTTTTGGTTAGACTGAAACTCTTAGTCTGATTATGAACTAGCCATAGTATTTAACTCGTTTTTAATTAAATTGGACTTCTCCACTAGTTGTAAGTGACCTGTCACTTCAGTTCATTAAACTGTTTTTAAGTGCTGTCCTCAGTGGAACTGCAGAGGAGAGAAATGCTTTCCCATAGCTATACACAGTTATGAACTGTACCTTCCCCCTTTATTAAAACATGTTGCAACATATTTAAAAGAGAAATTTAAGAAAATTTTAGGTTTTGATGTATTAAATCTAAGTCCTGGTTTACTTCCACATCTTTACCACTAAGCTTGTGAGAAGATTTGAACTGCACATATGCCTTTTCATTTCACACTGAATTTATAGGAAGTTTCCAAATAATTACAGTCAACTTGGCAGGAATAAATGTGGACCAAATGGTGTAATCCCCACAAGGAAGCATAATTCTCTTATGAAGTATTTACAATAGCAAGCTTGGAAATCCAACAATAGGTTATATTGTTAATAGATTGTTTATAGCATCTTTTATTGACTGATTCATTCCTAATGGCAGCAGATTTAGTTACCTAACATTCTTCATATGGTAGGCAGTTCAGTGTTCTCTGTTGCTTTAAAAATCCTCTCAGGTAGCAGAAAGTTTCATTCTGACATAAATCAGGAAATAGGACATAAATAGAACCTAGCGAAGTTCAGAAGTTTCCTGAATTGTAACTGAACTTTCTGATGCTCCCTTTCTGTGACCCACCAATAACCCTTATCTCCCCTGCCTTCATGACCCTTCAATGTTTCCCTGGCTCTCCATTCCCTTCATCCTCCTAAAGAGCTTGGCTACTTCCCAACTTGGATTCATGCAACAGGCCACCCTCCTTGGAAACTCTCCCAGTGTTTGAAATGGTCTTGCAGTACAGTAGCCTAAATACTAGTTTGCACATTTAAATTTCACATGCTGCTGAACCTGGTATTTTGATATCTGAACTAAAAAATGCAGTGCTGTAGTTTTATGTAATCATCAACTTAGATTATGTGCACCTGATACACCTGATAGCTTCAGACATTAGAGGGTACTGCAGCCTTGTACCTTGTACTTCACCATATTTTTCAACAAACTGCAGTTATCTAATAGAATTTCAGATGAGTTTCTAACTTTGAATGCGAAGTATAATGTCCCTCAATAATTTTATTTTTAACAACTAGCTACAGCATACTTGTTCACAGAGTTTTGTTCCAGTACAAATTACAGATTGGGTCTGATGGTATTCACATTTCCCAATTTGCCCACAAATAAATATGATCTTTCATAGGATTTTTTATTTTTTTTTTAAATTAGAAAGTATCAAGAGTGTTCCAGGAATATGCAGCTTTTTGAGTATTTAAGCAAGCACTGTGAGTGCAGCAATCTAAACACTTGTGTGTGCCTGGCAAGAGGATGACTCCTCATGTGAACTTGGTGACAACTTGTTTTTTCACTGTTGCCCATGTACTGAAGTTATTCCCTAGAATATTTATAAGAGACTAGAATGAGCTCAGTGCTTCTCAGTGAAACAGACAAAGTTTAAGTTTGTCATTTCAAAGGTAGTGACAAAACTGTCATTGTCCTTGCATACAGTAAAATTCAGCCCACGTATTCAGAGGTGGCAGTGATAAGGGTGAAAATGTTTTTGAGTGGGAACAAAGTCTTCTGTGGTGACAGGACAAAAAAGCAGTAAAGAGCAGATCCAGGTTGGATGATTGCAGCAGACAAAGTGAACCAAGACACCAAGATGGCCCAGTGGGGATATCTTTGTCAGTTAGGAACCTCCTGGAGGTTTGGAAGGATTGAGATAAAGCTTGGAATAAGGGTGAGATGAGTCTTTAGCTGGCTGTTTCTTCTGCTACAGATGAAGTAGACTGTCCTTGGCAGTTACCTATCTATGCAACATGCTAATTTATTTGGTTTTTTCCCCTTGCAATCAAACAGTAGCCTCCACTGTACATGCACATGGTCTGAATTTTATTTTCTGATCTTTGGAGGACCAGCGCAAAATATTGCAAGAATTTACATTTAAGAGATAAAGCACAAATGTATCTGTTTACAGAGATAGACTGGACATAGAAAAACTGAAACATATTTAGTACTGTCTGGACAAATGCAGTGCTGTTACCTTCTTATATGGCATGTGCTTCAGCCCCCAGAGTACTTCAGTAGACCTTATTAATAATTCTCATGTACTGGGAGAATCAGGACTGGTCAGAGAATTTAAGACACCACTTCATGAGTGCTGAATAAAGGAGCCTAATTATATCCAACCTACAGACTGGGAACAGTTTCCTTTCTGACTGTCCCTTTGTAGACTGGACATTAACATCTCTCTACTAAGGGATTTTTTCTTATTTCTCTGGAGACAGGGAAATTATGTTTAACTATCAACATAAAAGGCTTATAAATTAAAGACTGTGTCAGAAATACCATTATATCAGTAAGTGAAAATAGAGCATAATGTTTATACTCCAAACCACTTGCATTTCATCAGCTTCAGTTTGTGTAAATGTGTTTTCTTTCATGTCCTTCACAATTTGACATCCTCTGAGACTAGAATTTTAGATTTACCTTGTTCAGTTGATCATTATGGGTAAGTATATTTGATGTTATTTATCTGCTGTTTAAAAATGTAACAGAGTAGTAAGATTAACTGTTCCTTGTGACAAACCACTGGTTGGTGAACTTAACAAGAGAGAAGGCATTTATTAATATGTACTAATTTCATTCGTTTCAGGATTGTGTATGAACAAAAGACAAAAGGAAGACACACAGAAACCCCCTTTCTCTACTGAAACAGCCATTAGGTTCAGTGTTCCAGCTTTGAAGTCCCTAATATATTTTGGCCCATGAAAGTGGATTAAGAAGATGAAGAATCATTCCAAATAACAGACTTTCCCAAGCACTTTATGTGTAGGAGAGAGAGAAGTTTCCTGAAATGTTATACCCTTCATTGAAACAAATGGCAAGGAAAAGAAGGTGAACAAAATTTGTAGTATTCTGTCAAGTACTGAAGAAACCTTTACTAGTATCTCTAGCATCTTGCCTTCAGAGCAGATTTTGCCATCTCATGTGCCATATCTTCCCAGAATTTCCCCTGAAGTAGTATATGTAGAAGCTGGATCCCAGAAGAGGTGACCACCCACTGCAACAGTATCAAAACGATCAGATTCTTCAGACATGTCTCGAACGCCCTTCCCACCAAGAAGACCTGGTTTCAGGGTATGCTATATCTGTGGCAGAGAATTTGGGTCACAGTCCATTTCTATACATGAACCTCAGTGCCTAGAGAAGTGGCATATTGAGAACAATCAGCTACCAAATCATCTTAGAAGACCGGAGCCCAGGAAACCTGAGGTCCCTACTGGTGCTTCCTGTACATTTACAGCTGAAAATGAGGCAGCTTATCATAGTGCACAAGCCCAGCTTGTGCCATGTGGAATGTGTGGCCGAACCTTTTTTCCTGACCGTCTCCCTGTGCATGAGAAGTGTTGCAAAGGAGGTGGCAGTGGCAGTGGTGTGAGATTATCAAACTCTATCCCTCAGAAATCTGCTAAAGGACTGAGATCTGGAACTGGCTCAGCAAGTGATGATCTGTCTAAGACCCATCAAGGAAAGAGCAGGGCTGCACCAGCTGTATCAGATCAGGTAAATGGCTAAGCATGTGCTGTATGAGAAGGTGTGGCTGCATCTTGATGCTTGGCACTACAGGGAAGACTTGCTTCCCATCAAATTTAAAATCACTTTTATTCAGAAGAACCTTTTAGCTCCATACAAATGTTTTTCTGCTGAATAGAGGATAAAGGAAAGGGGAATACTGCATGCATAATGGTAAATACTTATTCCTGGTTTACTTTGATTTTTCTTTTGAATGGGAGTATTTGGATTCTCATTCTGTGTGGTCCTTTAGGAGTTATATTCCCAAGAGGGACCACTGTTTGATATAGTTACCTAGGAGATCCTATTGAGCAGCTTAGGCAAGATTTGGATGTTACATGTTTTAAGAGATACTAGGTATTTTTATTTAGTTATCATGAAATGCTATATTTCATTATCCTGTAAGCACTCAAGCACTCCAAAATATGATTTTCATATTTTACCGTTATTCTTAACCTTGGCATGGAACATGAGTTTACTGAGGACTGCATGTTCAAAGGCAGCAGCTCTGGGTATAACAACAACAAAATAAATAAGACTGCACATTTTTTTCCACTGAATTTGATTCAGGGTCCAAGAATAAAGACGCTGATTCACATTATCCAAAAGCTACACAGAGTTTTGGAAAATGGCATATTTTTTCCTGCATTTGTTTCTGCACAAGCTGTCTTTTGGCCTGGAGTTTTGTAAGATAGATGTCTAAATTTAGGTCCAGTGTTCAAATCAAATGTTTTGGGTTTTTTTTTTTTCTTACGGGGATTGAAATCATTACTGCCTCCATTACTTTTGAAAATGGGATTTAGGTTCTCTCAGTCACCAAAGGAATGCAATGCAATGCAGAGCATTTCTAAAACTGTTTTAGAAATCAAAGTATGTTACATGTTAGTTTAGCAGCTGCTGAGTTACCATAGCTCACATGAGACTAAAGACAACATGACCCATAAGGCCACTAATTGATAAATATTGGCAAATAAAAGTTCACTCTTCAGGTTTTTTATCAGCAAATTTTATATAATTCATATAGAAGGAGTTCAAAGTGCTGCACAGCTGCATTTGTAGCTGTAGGAAGGGTGATGTTCTTGTTTTACACTACGTTGTAGTCTTTACCAAAGAGCTGTAATTGCTCTAAAGATGATTGTTCAATGAAAGGCATGGGTGTGAAGCAGAGAGTTTAGTCCGTGACATAATTCTGAAGGTTAAAAAAAAGAGAAGAGGGTGAGGGGAATTTTGTATAGTTATAATACCATCAAAAAAAGGGAAAGAATTTAATAGTGCAGATTGGCACTGACACTAACTCTGTAAAAAACATTACCTTCTTTCACAATGTATCTGCTCCCTTTGTGGATTCAGTCACATCTGTTGGCTTGTTGAACAACAATAGTATATCCACTTTTTACTTCTGTGAGCTCTGCAGAGCCTAGATGAAATCTGTTCACATCTTGTCTTCCTTCTGTGTGAAAAACAGGCTTCCTCATTTACTTTCAAGCAGTTATGGTTCATTAGTTGCAGGAGAACTAATGAGGCTGTACAGCTTGCAGTTTGTAATTGACTTTGAGGGACTTTATTATTAACAATGACTTTCAGGAAGGAATGGTGGATTTTACCTCTCTGAGGTATTTTATAATTTTTAGAGCTGTTCTTCTGTACAGAGGAACATATGAAAGGCTGACAATGGGATGGGAAGACTGAAAGAAATACCCTATGATCCAAGGGGTTCGTCAGCACTGGCAGACAGCTTATGAGTAGTATTCAGAGGAAGCTCCTTTTCCATACGCATAAATTCTCTGTGAAAGGATCTCCATTTCCAGTTGAACATTTTGAAAGGTGCACACACTGGAAAGTGGAAAAGCACTAAGTTTATGGAATAACTGCAGATTAGCTACAGACAGCACAAGGTCTGTGTCTCCTCTACAGTCTTCCTCTTTTTCCAGCATATGGTTTTAATTTTGCTCACCTTACCAGCTACTCAGATGCTTATTAATTCTGTTAAAAAACAGTGCTTCACTGGTGGTGGAGAGAAATGGCAACCATTTGGGTCCCTGGCTGGAAAGCGTTTGGGGCAGTCCCAGTCTCATTTATCAGACTTATTCACTGTGACAGTTAATTATTTATGTACTTGTTTAAAGTGCTGATTCAGCAAAACATCCGAGGAAAGGAATAACAGGAAAAAAATCCAACTCTTAAATAAGTGTATTTAAGAGAAGTAATACTACTGTCAAGTAAATTTATGCAATGAAAGATACCCTAAAGAAAAAAGCTCAGAATTTCCTGACTTTCAAAATAAAGTTTTGAGTGATTAGTAATACACCATGTAATGGGCATTTTAACTTCACAAGCAAGCACTGCTCCCTGTGTGCCTCTGCCTGTATGCCCTGGAGCTCTTTCCCCTTTAGCCAGTGCAGGATCAACTAGACCAGTATCATTACTGGCAAAGTCTTTCTCAGTAATGCATTAAATGTTCTTAGAGTTGGTGACTGAACAGCCTCTGTAAACGATCTCTCCCAATAACTGTCCTTGCTCTCAGAATCAGTGAACACATCTGAGTTAATCATGTCTGGCTGCATAAAACAAACAACAGCCTATGCTTGGGGACTCTCAAGGGTCACATCAGCTCAGAAGTTCTGATCTGGATTTCAGCTGTGATAACCCAAACAACGGAAGTGATATCTGAAGCTACTGAAACTTGGACTTGCACTAAAATGGAGTCTGTGTTTCATTGTTTCATAGGCAAAAAATCATGATACACATAGGTGAGCAGCAATAACTTGTTGTGTGCATATGAGTTATGGGGTTTTTGACAACAGGTAACGCTGATCTTAAAAGCCTATTAGATGGTGCTGCCATCTGCTGTTTTCTTCTTAACTGCTTAACTACCTAAAAAGATTTAACTGATCTTCCTTTGCTGTATTGTAATGTATTTTAACACAGCATAAGTCTTGAAAACTTGTGTAGCAACAACGTTGATACTGTGTTTTGCTCTAGAATAAAGCCATGTAGCATCTTGGTAAAAGGAAGACTCCTTCAGATGCTGTGTAATTCTTTTGAAGGTAGGAAGTCAATTTTGCCTCATTGTGGGCGTTTTGAACACCTTCTTAGGGAAATTCAAATAAATTTGCAAATAAAATTAGATGAGAATGGACAGTGAATGGATGGTTTGAGTGATACTTACTGAATATTATAATTGGGAATGATTGAGCTTCCTTCCTTTCTGCTTGTACACAAATGCCATATTCATTATAGTGAGTTACTCAGTTTAAAAAGAAAACACATCAGGAGCAAAATGGGGTATTTTAGTGCTCCCAGTGGAGTAATATTTTTAATTACATGCATCATCTTACAGAATTACCTTGCTGTCTGAGGAAATTTTGTACCATGACTTATGACCAGTCCTAACATGAGTGCTGTTGTGTCTGTTTGAAAGCTTCAGCAGGCTATGAAGTAGTAGGCTTTGGTAGGCTTTGGGTAGTCTTGAGAGCCATGCCACAGCTTGTCCCCGATCCTTATGCAAAATGCCATTTGCTTTACAGAGAGGAATATGTGGAAAGGGCTGCTTTCATTCAATAGAATGCTGCTGCTGAGTGTTTGTACCAATCTCTTCCTGAGCTTCTAATCCTGGGGCTGTTCAAGTCTATGACAAGAGCTCTGTCATAGAGCAGGATGCCTCTCCTTTCCATTAAAATACATGGATAATTAAATAAATAAGAAATGCAGAAGTGTCTGCAGTCATGGATGATAAATATTTATGTAAGGGAGTTTGGGAGTCAGTCTTATTGTGTGTACTTAAGAAGAAATAAAAACCTTTGTGCTGTATGGAAGGATTTGACCTCATGTAACACCATAACAGCAGCCTGGGGCTAACCTTAAGTAATGTCAGGTCTATTGAAAATACATAGTTGCATAGCCCTCTGAGCTAAATAACTTCATTCATAGTCACGCAGACATACTTAGCAGTCTTGGAGTAAAAAAGAAAATAGTGAGACACCAGAGGAAAGCCTAACTACACTGTTAAGTATTTGTAGGTATTTTTATAATAACACATATCCTCGGGAACAGACCTTCCCTACAACCCTTTTCGAAAGTTAAAAACAAAGCAGTGAGCAGACAGCCTAGCCACTGGCCTGTGAGTAGTTTGGGTTGGAAAATTGTGGTGTTTCCAAAAATAGTTTAGTTTCAAACTGCAGGCCTCCAGATGTGACATTTGGGATAGGCACACTGAAGAGAAAAAGAAATGAAGTGTAAATATAATCACTGTAGAAATTCCAAGTAAAGATTATCATATCTTGGATTCCAGAGTTAAAAATGAAAAATCTATTACTACCAATTGTTCAGCTAATCTCATTCAGATTCTATTTTTCAGGTTTTTAACATGTGTGCAGAGAAGGATTTGTGTATATAATTGCATGTGTGGTGATGGGTCAATCTCAGTATTTTTTTGGAAAAAAATAATTCTATCCTAAGAGTGATTTGATTCCTTTGAATCAATTCTGCTTTCTGCTCTTGTTTCTGTACAGTTTTTAGTTGTGGAAATTACAAAAGACAGACATTTCTACTTGACAAGATTTCTTTGTTTGTACTAGGATTGCTCTATCCTAGTCTGTTAGTACATGGAGTCCCTACAAACCAAATGTAAATCAAATTGTTGTTTCCTAGTTTGCAGCAAATAACTAAGCATTTAAATGAATGGCAGGAACCTAGCTAATGAAAACTAGTGAGGAAAGTGTGTTCCCAGTGATTTTACACCTAACATTTTTTTAACAAATCATTTATAAAATAGTATAACCATACCCATAACAGGCACGCAGGCTGAAAAGAGTTCTCTGACATCAAGAGTTTAGATTATAGTATCCTTATCTAAAGCTCTCCAGATCCTACAAATAAACATACAGTGTCTTCAGAAGACTGCATCTGGACCCAGAGTCTTACTTCAAAATCAGAGAAGTTCTAGCTTATGACGTGAAATAAAGAAGTATGTGAATGTTGATAATGAAAAATTATAAGGTGTTCTTTAAACAGCTGTTGCTATATTCGTCTAAAAATAGAAGGAGAAGGTTGTATTTTTATATATATTAGAAAACTGCTTATATAAAATACTGTGTTATCAAAGATAGCTAAGGAAATTCCATTTGAAAGTCAAGAGGATAAAAATGTCCTTGGAGAGATTGTCTTTGTATGTCACATTTCAAGACAATGTAAGAACTTTCCAGATGAAATCCAACTTTCCCCAGCAAAAATACACTTTATGGAGTAGTATTTCTTTTGTGTAAGTGAGATTACATGTGTGATACAGGACACACAGTCTTAGGCAGATTGTTCAGTAATGACATTTTCAGACTGTAACATAAATGCAAAAAGAGCTGCCCAGAATTTCTTGAACACACTGATGGGCTGACAGAAAGACTCATAAATACTGGAAGAGGTTATGCTTTGTCTTACACAGCAGCAGAGGAAAAAGTGAAATCCCCACCACCCTTGTTTGAGTGAGAAAGGTTTCCAGTGTTTGCTCTGGCATGACTGACCGTCTAACTTGAGGAGGGCAGGGCATAGCTCATCTCTTACTGGTATTCTGCAGTCAGAAGTGTAGGAAGTGCTGCCAGTTGTGAGACCCATCTGTGTGCCTTAAAGTGCTTCTCTACAACATGTTTTTATCCTGCTTCCTGGAGCAGGGCTGGTACTGACACCACGCCTAGCCCAGGATGCGCCTAAGGACACAGCCGAGTCCATAATCTGCAATACCACAGTAATTATACATTTTTTAGCCTTGGATTGTGTATTTGTGAGGTTTGGGGTTGAGGAATCTTTTTCTTCTGTTGTTGAGCTGTTTTTCTCTGAGAACAAAAGCAGATCTTCAGTGTGGAGACAATGAATTGCTTAGACTCCTTTTCTGCCCTTGCTGCAGTCACTGGCAAAGTTCACACTAAGGCATTTGCGATAGACAAACAGCAGTTCCTATTTTGCCCCTTATCCTGAAATATCCTGGATTGGTTTTAATCTTTGAAGGCCAAGAATTCTACCAACTAACCGATCTGTGCCAAAAGTGGGGTAAGGAGCCACAATCAACTCTGGGGTCAGCTGCCCTCACTGTCCAGCTTAAGAGAGATACTAAGGCTGGATACTGAGCTGTGTTCTGCCAGAAAATGGAGTCTTTCTGTTACTGTACTAGACATCAGCAGTTCATCTTAAAAAGCTTTGTTGCTGCTTTCCATTTTGCTTTTGCTTGGTATGTAAAAAATCACTTCAGCCATTTAAGGTTGCATTGCAGCAACCTGATGAAGCAGAGTTGTTTCTGTATGTGAAGACTTAGCATTTCCATGAACTTGAATGGTGAAAATAAAAGATGAAATTTAACATAGCTAAGTGTTAATTAGTCACACGTGTAAACTTGAAGCACAGCATCTACAGAAATAACCTACCTGTTCCAGGCTGTTGATGATGCAATATCTCTTACAAGCTTAAGACTGAATCCAAAGAAAACTAAACTGATAGAAAGTTACACAGATTTCACAGAGTCAGGTTCGTTGTCTACATTATTATTTTCATCCAAAGTCATTCTGATTCAAAATTAATGTTGAAAACAATATTTATTCTTCTTCACCATTGTTGTTTGCAGGCAAAAGTGGTAAGACGGCCACCAACAGTGATTTGTTACATATGTGGCCGTGAATATGGAACAAAATCTATTAGTATACATGAGCCACAATGTCTGAAAAAATGGCACCAGGAGAATGACAACCTCCCCAAGCACTTGAGAATGCCAGAGCCCAAAAAGCCTGAAGTCAGAACTGTACACGGTAAGCTACAGACCAAATTAAGAGACATGAACAAGAAAGTGGAAGGAAAAGTAAAAAGATAATTTAAAGCAATAGATAAACAGTTTGCAAGTACTTCTTTGTCCAGTTTACTTTCAAGAGCTTGTTTGTCTTTGGAACATGCCTCCTGCGATAGTCGCCCATGTGGCAGTATGTTC
The DNA here is from genome assembly GCA_013398175.1 of Climacteris rufus. Lineage (NCBI taxonomy): Eukaryota > Metazoa > Chordata > Aves > Passeriformes > Climacteridae > Climacteris > Climacteris rufus. The sequence continues at coordinate 26,992 of VZRZ01008827.1, read as the reverse complement.
TTAATCAAAATGCAAATAGATTAGCAACCAGCTTCGCATCACTTCCTTTTTACTCCTTTCAACAGTGTAGATAGGAATGTCTTAAAATGAGCAAAAACATCCAAGAATGATGTGCAGACATGACACATACAATCATTAAAATAAAATACCCTTAGGCAACATAGGTGCAGATACTTCAGCCAGATTCTTGTACAGTCAACATCCTGTGGATGTTATTGATCCCTTTTTATTTACAAGTCTGAGAAGCTTTCTTTGTGAGACACTATGAAGTGGAGCAAAAAATATATTTAGTATAAAGTAAACACTTTATTTCTGCCAATTTTACATGTTTGTGCAGTGGGTTCTGTTTTGTAAGGTTCCACTTCTTCAAATCAATGAACACTGATGATCCCCAGCACCCACAGAGATGGGCTGTCATATGTATCCCAGAGTCACTAAAGGAAATCCTCTCCGTGCTTGGCCTGGAAGCGGTTCCCAGAACTTCCCTATTCCCACATAAAGTTATTTCAGCCTTTCTACTGGGTGCTTTCCCTGGCCCTGCCAGCTCATCTGAGCTACTTTGTGCCAAGTTTGGACCACTTCCTCACAGGCATTTAAATCACACACTTTTTTTTATATTCCCGACAATTTCCCTCAGCTTCCCCTAATGTCTGGAAAAGTAGACAAAGTGTCCTACAACTCACTGTGAAAGAGTCATACACTAGATCAGTTTACAGCAGTACAAAGAAATATATCCTCAGAAGACACGCAGAAGAGGTCAGGATCACTGAGAACACTAACCAGATGTTCAAAATAATAATGAAAGTTTAAATAATATCAAATTGGAACTTGGTTAACAGATGCCAAGTGGCATAGTCGAATGTGCAGTAAAGGATATGTTCAGAAGACATTTCCATTGTATTTGCTCTTTTAGATGTTAAGCACTTTTTAATTATCACATGTTGTGTGGTAAAACAGATGGAGAAAATGAGAATTCCAAGTGAAAGAGGAGCATGCAAAAGGACAAATCAGGTTATTTTGAAATACACTATTCTTATTTTGAAGGAGTGGAAGCAGAAAGACAACCACTCTTTGAGAAAACAACCTAGCAGAAGGCTCCCAGATATGAATCAGAAAATTGTCTCATGTACCCAATGAGTCATATCAGGCGCCTTGCATCTCCTGTGAGGTGTTGTGTGCCCATGGTTCCCCTGGGATAACTGACCTGCTTCCAGCATCTGTCCCTAAATGCCTGTTGATGCAAGCTTTCTCAGTTCTGTAGCTTGAGCTAAAATTGTTGTTCCCCCTGCAGCTGCCTCATACTCCTGGCCTCATAAAAACAATCTCAGTGTTGTTCTTTTTCCATAAGACTTACTCTTGATCATGTGGTAAACGCTATAACTGACCTTGAGATCACATGCATGTACTGCATGTCTCACAGTTTCTCAGCTCAGGGGGGAAGGGATTACCCCTGTTGTTGAATGAAATAGACAATGTTAAAAAAAGCTCAGGAATATTAACTGCTTACATAAAACTTTTTATAACTTACATAAATGTTTTTCTGAAAACTCAAGTGTCATGGGAAGACAACCACTGCCCTCATTACACAGTGTTTTGTTTGTGGAATGCCTAACACATGCCTGCAAGGAGAAAGTAATCTCTTTTTCTCTCTCTCCTTTTTTTTTTTTTTAATATTCCATAAACTTTCCAAAGTACAGAAAATACGCATTCATTTCCTGCAAGCAAAGGGGATATTTGTCTCAGCCAAGAAAACTTGGTTTTTGTTAGAAAATGACTTGGTTTCTCTTCTAACAAAAAGAACATTAGGAACAGGCATATTAAGAGATCTAAGGCTTATTGTGGTTATGTGAACCATTGGATATGAATCATATTAAAATTGTAGAGACCTTTAACGAAGAGCTCTATCACGTGCCAATGACAAACCATGGAATATTTTTAAATACACAAACCCTTTTCTTTTAAAAATTGTCCGTTGCTAATGGTTCAAAGAAAAAACCAGATTTTAAAATCTTTTTCTATATTGTCATAGCTAATGAGAAGGATGAAGAAAATACATCTTCAGTTCAAGTCATGTGGATTTTCTTCTGCATGTACTTCTAATGAAAACCCTTAGGATCTAAATCTAGGTATTAAGCAACCTGCCTGGCCTTTTTGCAAATCAGTTAGAAACAACACTATGTGAAAATCCATTTCAGAAGAAAAGTCCATTTAAGATGAAAGTAAACAAGAATTTTTTTTATATCCAAATAAAATCTTGAAAATACATCTGAGTGTTTGAAGAATGCTCCTGAGTTTTCAGAGCAGTCATTCTTCCCTCAGTGGAAAATAACTGAGGGTAAGACTGGATTAGTGTTTAGATGACAATAGATGCATTAGTGCAATGACCTCACAGGAAGCTGTGACTTAAAAGTAGTGTAGGTTTTGTCTGTAAGGTTTTAGGCTTATCTGAGCTTTACTCCACTTTTTAGTATAACTTGTGTAGACTCTAACAGGAGGAAAATTGGACCCCTTATCCAGAGCACTACAAAGACCCTATTCTCAAGTACAATACACTCCTGCTCGTAGCCATGGTCAGATAACACATGCTTGTTAAACAGAGCTTGAAGTAAGGCCAAAAAGTGAATTTGCTGATAATAGTACATATGCAATGATGTTAATAATTAGCTGAGAATGCAGATCATAACACACAGCATGATTCTTTCTCTGTACTCTCTACAATACAAAATGATTCAGTTTGAAGTTAATGTAATTCAACCCCTGGGACAAAAAGCGGAGTCTTTTTTAGATATTTTTTACTCTTTTGCTTCTTTCTCTTCTTTTTCATTTGCAAAAGCAATATGGTTTGGTTAAACTGAAAGGCTCACTCAACAGGTATTTCCTGAAAATATTTTCCATAAAGAGTTGAATGTGGGTCTCCAGAAGGAAAGCTGATACTTTCTTTTCCTAACTTTCCAGCCAAAGGTTTCTATGATCTTGATGCTTTAAATGAGGCTGCCTGGACCAGCGCCGAAACCCAGCTAGTTCCATGTGATATTTGTGGGCGTACTTTTCTTCCAGACAGACTGATCGTCCACCAGAGGTCCTGTAAACCAAAACCTGCGAAGTGAAGTGGATGTAACACACGTGCATACAAATGCATGCCTGCTCACACAGAAATACACACACACACACGCACACACACGTTTATCCTAAGATCAATAAAATGTGTGTGTGTGTGCATGAATACACACACATGCATCCATAACTTTCAGACAAACTATGAGAGAAATAAAATTCATCTGCAAAGTCATGGTCATCAAAATCTGATTGTGTAATCTTATCACATGCTCCAGAAGTCTCCAGAGTAAAAATCAGCAGTTGCTACTAAAGAGTAAAGTCAAATACAGAAAATTAATGCTTTGAAATTTTTGTTTCCCCTCTTTCAAAGACTTCTCTGGTTCATGTAAGGATCTTTAGCTGAACTTGACTAATCAGAGAAACCAAGTAGCTCCTTCAAGTTTGTTCATTTTTTTGGGGTTTTTCAGGTTTTTTATTTGTTTGGCACAAGACTATTCAGGGACTCCCACTCAGAGCTTCAATCCTTGGAGCATTCCAATGTTCACATCCTTGTATTAACAGCCTATCTCATGAAGCCCTTGACTGCTTCAAGTTAAACCTTCACATATAAAGCGATCCAGTCATGGGGTAGAAGTAGGCACTGGCTGTTTTTAGAAAACACCCAGAAGTGCCCTCTTCTTGCTTAAGAATGATACTGATCATGTGATTTATCCTCAGCTCAGTATACCGATCATGTAAAAAAATTTGTAAGTTAGAGAAGCACATCTTGGTTATGAACTTTGTAAAAGAAAACATTTTTATATCAAGACTAAACAAGCATGATGTGCCAGATGGCTGGCATAAAATACCGCCCTACCCTCTGTACCAAATGAAGCCATAACAGAGTGCCAGTGCTGGCATGAAGGGTAGGTATTATACAAGAAAGCCATGTTTGAAGGTGCTGTTTTGAAAAATGCTGCTAAGTTATGTAGAAGAATCAGTGCCAAAACACATCGGATTAGGAATAGGCTAAACACATGAAGGAAGTAGTACTCCCTTTTACAAGGTATGGCAGAGAGCAATTATTATTATTTTACTTACTCTGAAGCGTTTTATTATGTGGTGAGGTTATTCAAAAGGTATGACAAAATCCAGTACAAGTTGTGAACCAGCAATCTAGGCTTCCTGATATCATGAAAGAAATTGTACCTCGTATGGGCTTAAGGCTTAGAGTTGTCTGTTATGTATTATGTGTTTGATGTGACTTTTCTCAGAGCATTCAGACTTACTATTGTGCTTACAAATCAGATGAAGTGAATGCCTACTAAAATGAAATATGGGTACCAACAACTTTTCTTTTCCAAGCTGTCAAGCTGTGTGATTTGTGGAGTAAATGAAATAAAAAGTAATATCATTCTTCTGTTATTAGAGAAATGTTTCTGGCTCCAACCCAGGCAGGCTGTTAATTCAGACTGGAGAAGTACCAGTGTTCTTTGGTGAAAATAATTTCCAAAACAATCAATGGTACCTCAGCAGCCCTTTCATCTTCAGAATGAGGATTGTATAGTCTGAAGTTAGGTATCTTCAGGAGTCAAAGGTTCAGTTTCTGTTCTGCCAAACAGAGCTGTGTAAACCCTGCAGACCTGTTCTTAGTGTCTCCGACGTAAGGAGAGGTGTTGTCAGAGCTGGACTGGTGCCGTCCCTCCTCCTTTTGGCAGGGAGATGATGTACCCTGAGGACAGAAGAACAGGGGCACTGGTTTATGATTGTTAGACTGGCTCCTAGGAGTTTTTGGCAGGCAATATGCACTGCAAGCCCCTGAGGCGGTTCTAAGTCACACCAAGTGCTGGCCCACTGTGGTTTGGTAATTGGAGGATTATGGATGTCATACAATCTCATCATGTCCTCTCTTCCTCTTCTTGGAATACTCTTTCTTTTCTTAGACATGATAAGCATTTTTTGGTTACTTCTGCCTCACTGGGTTATTGAGATGCACTACAGCACTACAGTCACTTCAAGAGCAAAACCATATTTTAAGGACATGAAGCCTTTACAGAGTCACCCCAGTGTTTGGCATTAAAAATTTAGCTCTGCCTTTTGGTGGGATTCACACGTCAGAGTCCCTGTGTCATTCTGAAAGTTGGACTCAGGGTTGTGATGATTTAAAATCTGTCAGAACTTTCACTGGAACAATTTTTTGTGTTTCCTTTTCAGCTCTACACTTGTATAATTTTTGTTTTCTGGAATTTTATGCAAAAAAGCAGTAAAATCTGCCTGATGAGCTGAATGTTTCTAAACAATATAAAAGTGCCAATATTGTGTGTACATTGTGTCTTACCCAGAAACACCATTGTATGGGAGCTCCTGAAGCCATAACCCTGGAATATTTTCCACATCAACTTTTAAGGAAGTTAAATGAGGCTTTGGCAGATTAAGAGCTGTCTCTGCTAATAGGGATTGCTGCTGAGCTCTGAATTTAACATGGAATTTGAGAAATGGCAAGCCTTACCACTTACAGAGTCAAGTCAGGACTGGGCTGTGAGGCCTGATGATGAGACTAGAGCATGCAGGAGCTCAGGTGGAGCCAGGAGCCCTCAGAACTATCTCAAAGGTTGTAGCGTTCCCTTCCCTGCACAACTTTGTGGGTACAATGATTTCCAAAATATGTAGAAATATAAAAATCACTGTCATAGGAGTGCATATTGTTCCGTTTCAGGCTGTCACTCACATCCCAAGGTTATTCTGTCACAAGCTTTTCTGCTGAGCTCACCACCTGGTGTTTGTGCCAGTGATGATGGTGAGTTCAAAGCTAGCTTTGTTCCCTGGGATAAGTACTGAGAGTGCCTTCATGACTTGCTCTCAACAGAGTTAAAATGAGATCTTATGAGCATTTTTCATTATAACTTGGCATATATCATTTTGACTTTTTTTGCAGGAGAGGAAAAGGAAATGAGACTTTGAGCTACTTTGCTTCCTTTGTTTCCATACTTTAGTGATTTGTCATTTAACCTTATCTCATCCACTGTTGGCTCAATACTATTTCCAGTAGAATCACATGTTTCCTACTGCCACAACACATTTAAAGAGCTGAAAAATATCTTCTGGTACTTCAAAACCAGTGAGATTTCATCTAGTTTCCCACAGATGTGCTGATTGCAGCTAAACTATTTGTGGACAAAATATACAGAAAGTTACAACATTGATTGACAAGCAAAGTTCAATCACATTAAAAAAATAAGCATGCACTTTCAGATCATAAATAAAAGTCATGACTTCTGTTTTAGTTCAGCCATTTGAGCCTAGCAGTTCCAAATAAAAAGTGAGATATTTTATAAAAGTAAATATGAAGATTGTAGTTAAGCTAGAAGAGTTTGACTGCAGACTTCAAAAATTGGGCATTAATGAAAGAACCCATAGCTGCAGATAAATATTATATGTAAAGTGTTATAATTTAGTGAGTTGGGAATGTCACAGTTGCCATACAAAACTTCAAAAGTTCCTGCATCTTTAAGGGCAGTAGCAAAAAGTGCCTAATAGGCCTGAACAAAACAGTTTCATGGACCCTTTTTCTTAAAGACTACTAGCACTGAATAGACCACAGCCTGAGGAACAAAAAAATGTGTAAATGCAATGTCAGTTTCTGTTTAAAGATATCGAGAACTTACATGGATCTGTGCATTCTCTCTGCATGGCACAGATGTAGAAAACATACAGCACCATGTAGAAATAATGTTTTCAGTTATTGACTCCTGACTACTGACAATTTGAATGCTTAAGCTTTAGTCCAGGATTTGTAAACATAATACTTGATTCTGTACTCACTGAAACAAATCCTACAGTAGCATATGGGTACAGGATTGCTCCGATTCTGACATATATATATGTCTTAATCAAATTAGATCCTGCAGTATTTTATGATGGCACAGAAGATTTCATAGCCTATGTTTGCTTAACAATAGAATTTCATAGTTGAGAATTTTGTTTTTATTACCCAGTTCAGGGAGCTGGTCCATGCAGATGGAATTCTAAGTAAGCTTTTGTCTGAATCAGTATTTTTTTTAGGGTCCTGTCTGCCCAGGTGATTAGTTTTGCTTCACTGTCAGCAGGAATAAGATTTCTGCATTCTGTATTTCTGAACTGTGTCAACCACAGTGGATACAAATGAGTTTGCTGTATCTGGAGATATGCCACTCTCTGCTACACAGTAGGATTGTGCTAAAGCAGGGTTCAATAGGGGCATAAAGTCCACCAAAAAACAAAACGTGCAAGCCTGGAAAACCCTCCAAGAAGTTCCCTCAGGGACTGTCTAAATTCTTGTGTGCTGTTACTCATTAATTCCTTGGTCAATATTGTAACTGACATACACAGAGTATTGTTGACTCTGGAGTATGCAAGGGTTAGGTACTCATCCTAAATCTGTATTTAAAAAAAAAAAAAACTTGTGGCTTTTGCAGTTCAAGAAAAAATTCTATAATCTTCATAGAGTTGAGAAGAAAAAGATGGCAACAGAACTGGAACATTTACCTGACAAGTGAGACTCCAAGAGCCCAGAGTGTTTAACTTTTCAAAAAATGATTAAGAGCCTTCCTGATAGCCTGTGCATATCCAGATTACAGAGCCGTTGTTCCAGAAGAAAAGGTGTAAAAATTTCCAAGCAGGAATTTACTCCTAGTCAAACTCAAAAGTAAGAAACTCAGAACTTTCAAACAGTTTGCTGAGATTGTCAGTAGATTGTCTATGGCAGGATTTTTACAAACAATAACTATTTTTTTCAAATTATGCATAGGCATGGGTCTAATATAAATAAATTTAGTCCACCCTTGTATTACAGTGTAGCCTGTAGAACACTGGACTATAAGACTTTTCCAGATTTTCATGAAATATAATAATCGACATACATTTTTCAGGACAAAAAACAGTTTGCAGAAGTCTAAGAAAAATATTGCAAGAGGCCAGTGGCATTTCAGAGTTAGGTATTCAAGACTTCAAAGATAACAATTAAAAAGAAAAAACTGAAAGATGCATATTTTTTAAAAATAGTGCTATATCTCCAAGAATGTGGGGCCCCCCATCAAACATGTAAATAACCAGAGTGAACTGCTTCTTAAGGTAAGAGAATTTGACCTGGATTAGGATTTGTACCTGTATGTGGAAGCTGAATCAGACTGCCAAGTCAGATTGTGATAAGGAGGTTTTCAGAGCAGCAGTGAGAGATCTCTGGACAAAAAATTTTGAGATACAGTCTCAAATGGAAGATAAGATGCCAGTCTCATCAGAAAGAGGAGATTGATTTCAAAACAAGTAAGTGCTTTGCCTTCCTTGTTTTCTCTGGCATCTTAAAGGGAAAAAGATTTACTTAAGTTAGCTCATAGGACTTGTAAATCTAAATGGTTAGGAAACTGGCTGTTTCAGGTTAGGTTCACACTTTAGTTTTGTAATACATCCAATTCAAAACAAGTTATACTTACTGCTGTCTATTCATATCAGGTTTAAAGGCTGGAAAGATGTAAAATAAGGGCCTGCCAGATACAGGCTGTGATACAAGCAGATTTCCAAGACCTCGCTCTCCTGTCCACTCCCTCTTTGCACAAGTGCTGGTTTGTTACCCACCACAGCTTTCCCTGTAGTTGTTTTCCTCCATGTCCTCTCCTCCAGCATTTAGCCTTATTTGATGCATGTGGACAGATGCATCAAATACCCATCTCTGAATACCTCTTGGAGAAGTTCCACTTCTCAGTGTATTGCCATAAGGCTGCCAAATGTGTGTAGAATGGAAGAAGCTGGAGTCGGGAACATGGATCACTCTTCACACTCCACATTACAAAGCTGTAAGTTGGATGCACTCAAATAATATAGCAGAACTACATGGAGGGTGTTTAATCCTGTAATATGGAATATTTACATTATGTCACTGGGAAGATAAGATGTAAAAGGAATATGCATCTTGAAAAACAGTTGTGGCTATGAGAATAAAGAGGTTCAGTCTGTTCAGCTTCTCAAAGAGAAGACAGGGAGGCTGTTTGATTGGTCATGCGTGCCATATTTCAGCTCTGAATTTTCATAAAACAAACCCAGTCCAAGGATAGAAATAAGCACTCACAGAATTCCAGTTTTGCATACTTAACCCAGGATGCCCAGGATGTTTTACATGTTTTACAAATGTTTTACAAACTTCAGCTCATTTAGATAAAATAACAGACTAGATACCAAATTCTTCATTGATACGGCATTAAAAATACGCAGTACAACTTCTAGAATATCTGCTTTAGCAAAATTTAGAGTTCTGAAAAGACAAGGGAGGACATCTCGTCTAGGGGGTACGGCGAATGTCAGCATGTTCCAGGCAAGCCTAGGAGTTTCACAGCCCTCCAAAAAAGATCAAGGAGGACAACTCTGCCCCTCAATAGCTGTCAGTTCTTTACAACACAGTTCCAGCAACCCAGCCTGAAGTACATAGAAATATAAACTCAGTTATTTGAAGTCAAAGTTTAACAAAACACAGCCCTTTTTGTATTCACTGTTTCTTGAGAGTGTCCTTAGTCCAGTGTATCCATCTCCATCTCTCTGTCTCATCCACATTGAGTCTGCATTTGTTTTCATGCTCCAAACCTGTTTACACCACCTTTCTTTGCAGATGGTTGTTTTGCTGGCTACTTGGTTGGCTCACTTAATGGGGTAGACTTTTGTATTTTCTTTTCAAATTTATATTCATAATGTATTTTCATTCATTTAAATAAAATTGGATAGAAAATTCTGTACAATATAATTGCACTGATACAGGTAATTAGTTTAAAACAGCCATATGAAGTAACTATTCTTTTTCATCCAGAAAGTACAGTATCATACTAGTAAAATGAACCATTTAGAGATACTTTTATTGACAAAATCAGCATGAAGGTATGTCAAAGTTTTGTTCCTCTCATTAGTGACAACAGTCATGAAAACCCAGCTTAGCTGGCACCGGAAGTGGCTGTCTGCAGTGCAAGCAAGATGATTGTCATGAATAAAGAGTGCAGCAGGAAAAGGATGCTGATTATTTAGAGCAGAGTTCCAGTACCTGCTTTTCTGTGGTTATACACATGTTTCTGATCAGTTCTGGTTGGGTCAGTGAGGAAGTTTGTGCCTTTCTGAGAGGTGAAGCTGCAACTGAAGCTGACCAACAGCACTGCCATGCTGCAGTCGGCAGCACTGGATTCAAATGTTCAAGTAAGTTCAATTTACCAGGCTGTGACCTTGAAAATGTTCTTACCATGATGATCAAAATAGGCTAACACATTTTATTTGCAGGCAGATTTAGCAGCACGTGTGGTGTTCCTTGCTCTTAAAGTCAAGTTCTGAACGGCACCTGGCTGAAGTCCTCTAAAAAAACCCTAGGTATTTCCAGTCATGTTACAATTCTCAGTGTGCATCACCTAAAGCCTAAGAGGAATAATGAGTTACAATCCTTTGACGAATGTCAAACATACATGTGGAATATGTTTTGCAATTACATGTTTTCCCAGAAAAACTTGATTAAACATTCGTAAATGCTCTGACCTGGGAAGTGGAAAGAACAAATGAATTACTCAAATGAAAACTGAGCATTTTTAGGGTTGGATGTTTTGCTAGTTTTAGGAAGGTGTTTGTTCCTGTTCGATAGCATAATGGTTGAAGGACCAATATCTGTTTAAGGAGTAAAAGTAGAGGGCCAAACCATATCTTTAACTTCGATTTTGAGTTTTCAAAAATATTTTTCCCACCTCATCTTTTCTTTCATCCAAAGAATTTTTAGATTCAAAAATTCCCCAAATATATCCTTAGATTTAGTTTCACTTGTTTCCTAAAAGCTATTTTTATGGAAGAAGGAATACAGAACATGTGACATTTTAATGGCAAAGTCCCACATGCAGCCATTTTCTACTAGTTCTCACTCCCATGATTCTTCTAAATCTAAAGAGAGAAAAAGTGTTGAGGAAGCACTTTGTTTGCTGGAAACTTCTCAGCATTTTGGGCCATCCCATCTACACCAGCTGTGCTGCATCATCTCATAGCTGAACTGTGTTGCATGAAACAGTCCTAAATGATAACTGCATTGACATAGTTGATTACAGTTGTAAACTGATACAGTCTAATAGTAGCACACACAGTACTCTGCAGTATTTGTATATCCATAGCCATCGTTAAAGTATTCAACATAAGATATGTAAATTATTCTATTAAAAAATGTTCAAGTACTTACTGTTACCCTGTCTTTGTAGTATTAGATATTGTACTGCAGCAAAACCAGCCCCCTCTGCGGTATGTCAAATATATTTTTGTCCCATCTTGTAAACAAGTACTTTCACATGTGGTAAGAGTTACCAAACATGGACCTTAAAAATGGATTTACTCAAACGTTAACAAAAAGGAATTTGAATAGTAAGTTTTATGAAGAGGAGTTTGGGGGTTAGCCCAAATATAAAATAGTGAGAAGCAGTCTCTTGGAACCACTAACACATCAACACTGATAGTTTTGTTTTGGTTTTTTTTTTCTGTGACTCTGTTCATTCAACTTTTAGTTACTGATGACCCCATATGTGCAAGAGGCATTTGAAAAACAGTGGATTTGCTAATCTGCCTTGTGTGCTCGTGAGGCAATGAAGCCCAGCAGGTGGCAATATAAGCACTTCTTGTTATTTGAAATCCTTGAACTCTTGTAATCCAATAGCATTATGATTTAGTCTTTTATAGCTCTGACTTGTATGGAAAATAAGCTTCAACACTGAAGGTGATTTTATTCACTAAAATAATGTAAATTCCATGTGCAAGAGGCTGGCATTCCTTCCATTTCTGGGTCCTTCTTGTGTCTTTGGAATTTACCAAGTACTATTGCATTCATCTCAGGTTGAACAATGTCTTATAGCTGCTGAGAACAGATTACATCCAGAAACACACCTGAGAAATTTTCTTTATTTATGTAAGTCAGCAGAGTGAGCTCTGACCAGAAATTTCTCTAAATTTCTCTTAAAATACTGTTTTAAGTAGGCTTTATGTATGAGTCAGATGAAGTAAATATTCTCATCTGGTTAAGGTTTCAGAAGGTTTGCTCTATCTGCAATTAATCAGCTTCCTTCAAAACTGTGACCTCCTTCTGCAGGATGACTTCAAGGTCACATCTCCTGGGAGCTAACTGACTTCAACTCCTTTTCTACATGAATGTACTGTTTAGATAGGAGTGAAAATACTGGAGATTGGATTAGAATATTTTACTTCTAAACAGGCTCAAACAAAGAGCTTATGGTAAAAGGCATGTGTAAGGTACAAAGGATATTTTAAAAGATGACTATAAATGACTCTCATAAAGTGTCGTGAATATCTGTATATGCTTAGAGAAATACGTTGACAAGATGAGTTGTAGTGGACATCAAGTTTTCTTTCAGGCTTCTGGGTACTGGAGATTCTCCCAGGGTGAAGTTAAGAACCAAACATGCTGGAGAGCCTCTGGGAACTCTATGCAGACTGCTAAGGGATCTGACAGACTCTAATAAGCATAATATTTTGCACTACCACTGCACCTTCCCTTCAGAGTTTTCCAAGTACTTTAAAACCAGACATTAGTTCAGGCTTACAGCCTTTGCCAGGCAAGGCTCATTAATGCCACTGTAAAGTTTGTGAGCCGATTGCTGGAGTGCAATATTACAGATCAGTTGTCTTTTCCTCTGCCCACCCTAACCTCCAAAAAGTGGACCCTGACTCAGCAGTTTGCAAGAAACGTGAGGTTTGCCAGAAGCCTGATCTTCTGAACTGTAGCAGGCAATGTAGAAGTTAAAATTCATATTTAATATTGCAAACCAGCTCAAGAATAAGTCAGATACAGGTATACTAGTCTGACTATGTAAAATCTTTGGCATTTTCTGTAATGCTGAGGAAAAACAGGTCTTTGCAAATGCATTCCTGAACAGGGATTATGGAGAACAGAACTGGTTGCTTCTGCTCATCATAGTACTGTTACTTGAGAAATCTGTTGAATAATCTGCTCGATGACAGGTCCTTTATTCCTCAGTAATATTTATGTAATACCTGTTGCTCATACTCATGTCACACATCTGGAGTGAAAGTGTGCCCACACCACAGAGCGGCAATATGTGGAGAGACTAGTTCACTCCAGGCATTCCTCCTGACTCCCAGAGGTCCCTAAACTTCAAGAAGGAGTCCTTCAATAATTTCTCAAACCCACCATTTGCCAGGATCCTTATGCTGCATGAGAACAGTTCAGAGGATGGTATAACGAGACCCATCTGACATGCTGCATAGTATTTTCTTAACATGTAGACACTTAGCTTTCTGGTTTACTGTATGCTCTTTTGGCTCTAAAGGAGCATATAGGTGGTTCTTTTTCCTATTTTGCTCTTTCGTTTTCAAAGAATTAAAAAAAAAAAAAAAGAAGGATATAAACCTCACAAAATGCGCTCTCTTAGGCTCAGTGACAATCCTAGTCGCTCATGGGGTTCAGAGGAGATCACTGTCTACTTTCTGATCAGGCTATACCTGTAGAGGGCTTATGGTTTTCAGGTTAAGATTTTTTCCCAGAGGCAACACCAGGTTGCTTCAACTGCCTGTGACAAGAACTGAGGCCCTGTCAGTGAGAGAGATCAAGACCATCTCCTTTCTGAGTCAGACTGTCTGACAGACTCTCATGAGAAGAAACCACAGGCTGACAAACCAGTCTCAGCACTGTGTCACAGTGCTACTCATGGTCTGTGACTCCTTGGCCTTGGGGTTCAGCTTTCAGACACAGACCCATGTGGAAGAAAAGCACCAGGGCTCTGGCATGCCATCACTATCTGGGTTTGATGAGAACAAGTCAGTGGCGAGGCCACCCATTAAGTGTTGAGCATGGGCACCACCCTTTCTCCAGGTATTCATTATTACGTGGACCTCAGCTAGCAGGCAGGAGCCCCAGTGAGGATTCATCTTGACTGATGTGTTTCAACCTGGGGAAAGAGAGGTGGGAGGTGATTGGGAGAAGGAGCTCCTTTCGGGGTTGCTGGGTGGAACAGGAGAACTGTCAGGAGCTTCCATCCCTTTCCCACATCATTCCTCCCTTCTATGTACCACCTACAGGCTGCACAGAGGAGCTTACTGGCTGAGTGGCCATTTCCCATGCCCAGAATTTCCACTGCTGTGTTGCCACTTGGCTGCACCCATCCCTGAGTGGTGCACATGTGATGACAGCAGTGATTTCTGTTGTGTGCTGGTCTCCCTGACAGCCCTGCCAGGTGTCCACAGCCTGACACAGACTGGGCACACATGGGAGGTTCACAGTGAGCAGTCACAAAGGACTGGATGAACATGTCTAAGAGATCTGGATTCCTGAGTTTTGAAATATATTGAAGGATCACAAGACTCCTTAGGGTACTCTTACTAAGAAGGGGAAATACACATCATGCTCATCAGTGTAGTGTCCATAAGGCTGAAATCTCTTGGTGCCCAAGCTACACTTGTTTAAAAACCTGGGTGTTGAAAAAAAAAAGGCATACTAGTAATGAAGGCAAGAAGGTGAGCCTTTTGGATTCTGTCATTTTATCTTCTTCAGGCCCTTCTGTTTCATCTTTTCTCCTTCCTATTTTCATTTATTGTCTATGTACCTACCCATGTCTATATTATCCTGCTCTAAATTTTAGCAGACATACTTCAAATGTTGCCAAATCTTGATGGGTAGAATTTAATTGTGTATGCTCTACCACAGACTCAGAATTCTTGTGGATCAGAAACTTGGCGGAATATAATATTTTGGAAAAAAGGGAAAAAACCAAGAATCTGAAGCCTGAACTTTGCTCTTGTCTGCATCAGAAAATACCATGAACTTGGTTTTGATTTCTGTGAGTGTAATTGAGATCAGACTTCGGCTGTCGCCATGTATTTTGTCAAAGGCAGAAGACCATAGTCACCTTTGGCATATTGATTAATTATAATCACCAGACTGTCTTTCCGGTGCAGGTGGTGCATTGTTATATCATGTGTTTGTTCTCCCTAAGTGTCTAACTTACTACGAACTTCCCAGTCTTTATGGAGTGTTTTGTAACAAGGAAGAAAATAGTGGTCAAAATCAGTGATGAGCCACAGAAGTCAAATCCAGACTGGATCGTTGTAAGAGCTGTGGCTGGGCAGGAAGGTGTATAGTTAAAAGGTTTCAGCTCAGTTAATTGCTATGGAGAAGAAATGGATTGGGGGAAGATGTTTGGCACCTGCCAGTGTCTGCAGCTGCTCAGCACCAATTTAGGTAGGGCCCAGTGTAAGTACTCACAAGTGTAAAAAGAAATTGGACTATTCCCCACACACGCATACAGGATTACAGAGAACAGCAGGAATAGCATTTACAGAATCTTCCTGACCGTGAATTCACCTCATCCTTTCTCAGTACATAAACTACTGTAAATATCAGACTGACATACTGCAGTTTGATGCAAACCAGTACAAAATTGCATTTAAAGAAACACCTCCTCTTTTAGCAACTGGATAGAATCAAAGATGACCCAGTTTCTGCCGTTTCTTACATGCACCAGATATTTGCTTCTACAAGATTTCTGTTACTACTAGAAACAAAGCATATTTTGTGCAGTAATGACAAAGAGAAGAAAAGGCTTGCATTGTACAGAAGCATAGACCTGGCTCATTTTTATCCTGGTAATACACTTCACCTCAATACTGACAGGAAACCCCAAGCTGAGTATTATTTTAATGGGTGGTGAGAGCTACATTTAAAGGTGAAAGCCTTCTTAATTTGTGCCCCATTTCCTTACTGAAGAGAAGAATTTAAGAGTTTGTTTCTGTGGTGTATTAGAACACAGGCAGTGCCAATGAAGGTCCCCACAGGTGCTGCTTCCAAGAATATAGATGCAGATTTATTAAAATGGTGAACATGTACCAAGAGAACCCCTGAACCTGACTTTGAAGAAGAACATGCTAGATACTGGATGATTATCTATATAGAAGTAACTGCTAGATGGTACATTAGTAGTGATTATCAACAGTCCCCCTGTATTCACTTCCTCTGCAATATCTCAGGATGCCAGGAAGAGCAGCTGCAGCTCTTGGAGGCAGACATGTGTTAATGAGCTTCATTTCTGAGACCAGTCCCCAGTTTTCAACAGCAAGAATGGCCAGCCTTTGTCTCCATGCCAGAGTCAACCCTGAGGGGACCCTTACTCACCAGGTGTCTGAAGAACTAACACCCTCCTTGATCTGCTGCATCAACCTTGCCCGGATGCTAAAACCAGTATGTCAGTTTCAGCTCAGTTTCTTTCCTCACACACACATCAGTCAGGCTCTTTCTCCAACAGTCACTGTCCATGTGCTCTTGTGATGGTCCAGTACTGGAACAGAGCCTTCAGGTCAGATTCTGAATTCAAGACAAAAGAAGGGCTATAAAATCTGAAAGTGATTCCAAAAAAGAACTAATAAATATTTTCAAATAAAATGCATCCTCTTCCTCAGCAAGACTCTACGTGACCTAATCAGTAAAAACACATTTGAGAGCAAAACCTATCCTCTAATGTAGAGATGAATACTTCTTACTCCATCCATCAAAAGATTTCCTGAAGAAAGAACACGTCTACAAATATAATGGGCAATGTCAGGGTTTTGCAAGTGATAACAAGTTAAATATTTTACAAAGGATCAGCTGAGAGGGAGAATACTGAATTATGGGTTAGCTTTTGCCAAACACTTGTCTGTTATTTTTGTTCATATCACAAGCTTTGAATTCCAATCTATCTATAAAATGTTTTAGGAACAATTATAAAAAAGTGCAGGTACTGTGCATCACTAATGTAATTAGTACCTGCCAGGTATATGGAAAACTTTACGTCAAATACTTTTAAGTGCACAAAACTATTATTTTCTGGTCTCTATCTCATGCCTGAAAAATATTTTAAATTTGCAGTTATACAACTTTTTTAAAAGGTATATTTTTATTAATTACTAAAAGCCAGCAAATACCTGAAGAGAAAATCACCCAACTTCCAGACTTAATAGTTATAATCCTGCAAACAAGCCAATATACAACAGTAGTGTGCCCCTGTGTGTTTGTCTAAGAAAATTAGACACAGAACAGGAAGAACCAATGATTACTTCAGAAATTACCTAAGGAGATAAAATACATATGGTAGGCTTTTTTTTTCAGCATGTCCAAGGCTGTCTACTGTATAGTTGATTAACTACATTTTCACAAAGTGTGAAATGTGCTTACAATTCTGGGTGCAACACAAATGTGTTGTTGTTTAAAAGCTGATACATAGTACCAGGAAACACCACAAGGATGGATTTTATCAAAAACTAAGGGCTGGGCAAACCTGGCTAACTGAAAGGTATCGGTAGCCAAAAGATTATCATTCCCTGGTGGTTTCATTTTTACAATAACAACTCCATTTTATTTTTGTTCTGTTGGAATGCAAACTATATGCCGCTGCTGGAAGGAGATACTCTAAAAACAAGGACAAAATCTCATGACAAGCAGAAGACTGTTTGTTGATCTCTGGAGCATTCCAGAGGGTCTGATCTCAGCTCTGTCACTAGTGTGCAGTGTACTCTACAGCAATGTAGTGCTTCAGTTTCCAAGTGGGATACTGCTACTTAGCTTTCTCAGTGATGTTATTTCTCTGTCTCAGGCATGTACTTTAATGAGGGGATTGCAGAAGTTAAGTTTACAGTGCTGCTGTTGTTAGTCACAAAGCATAACAAACTAAAGACCAACTGCTTTCTTGTGCCACTGAAATGGCCTTTCCCATTCTTTAGGGCCTTGGATTTTATCTTTGTATCTGTTGTGCCTTTGTGTAAATTTGTGTAAAGTCTTTGTCGCAAGAAAACCATAAAGGTAAAATCCTGACCCTGGCAGCCAGTAAAAAAATTGTCATCGGTTTTGTTGCAGACAAAAGATTCTGGGACAGTTACCTGACATAGTTCTTTAAATGAGTTGAACTGTATTAATTGATTCTTTTCTAAATGGTAGAATAGTACTATGTATTTCTATCAGAGAAGAAGCCATTATTTTCTTCTGTAGCATGGAGTTGCAAAATAGTCTTGGCTCATTACCCACAGAAAAAGTTATGTGTTAGTAATAAATGCTTAAGTGAAGCAACTCTAGATTTACAAAACAATGCCCATAATCTGGGTGTTTTTGAACATTCTGCTTTTTCCTGTAGATCCAAATATCTCATTGTATCTTTTCAATCACTCTTTTAAAAATTGCTGTAGTCATCTTACCTTTAAAAGACAATTAGTTTAGATTGATGGATGGCTTGCTGTAAATTTTTTTTAAATCTAAGTAAATCATAATAATAATGCTAAGTGAATAATTCAGTCCTTTGAGACAAAAATTCAAATTTTAGCAGCATAAATTCACCTCTACTTTTCAAATAAAATCATATTTCATGCCTTTTTCTTTATTAGAAAATGATAAATTCCATTAATTATTCTATGGCCTTTTATGCAAGAGATTTTTCAGTACCTTTGATCATTTTTAATTTCTTTATTTTCTAACGTATTTCATATACATTAGTTTTCTCTCCTTCATGGCAGAGGAATAAAAGCAACTAGTGATGCTGCACAGTTATAATCCCTAAAGTGCTTTGTAACAAAACACAAACAAAAGAGTCACTGCTGTGTGAAATAAATGTAAAATACTGGTCTGTATAAAAACTGTTTTGTGGAACAATAAGAAGCTTCAAAAATAACATTTTTAAAAGGTAAAACAAGAAAAGAGGTAGTGAAAGATTATCTCATCATTCTTCCAATGCAACAGTGCCTTGCATAACTCACGCCGGGGTTTAAAATACAGTTCTGATTTAATCCTTTTTGTTAGGCTTTTTTATATTCTTAATTTACCAGTGCATATAGGAACTGCATTCATTAAAGGTTTGGAAAAGAGTAAGACATGTTTTTGTTTTATGCTTATACAGTGCTTATGCTGTCTTAGAATGTTTCTCCAAAGCATACTTTTTTCCAAAGGATAATGGCACTTGCCCCTTCCCGTGGTGAAGTGGGCAAACTAAACAACATCACTTTTCAAGGAAACAGCATCAACAAAAATATAAACATTATGTGGAAAGTACGTGATTTCACTGTTCAGTCATCCTGACTAAATGTTTCTTCTGATTTGAATTTATGCCCACGGAGAACTCAGTTCCACAGTGTGTGCAGACACCAACCCACAAGCAAACATCAGCACAGCAGAAGTCATAACATCCTTTTTTTTTATAGTCACTCTATTGTTCACCTATATTACTCTGTCACATTTGAAACACTTAATTTACAGCATCTGAACAAAAGATGTTGTAATTGCACCTAATGTCTATGTGTTTTGAAAACTTTCAATAACCATGATATGGAAAATAATTCACAAAAATAAATTAAGGGTTTTTTTCACCTGCATTTTGAAACTAGTACAAGACTGCTAGGTGAGAATTCATATTATTGCTGTGACTGTTATTTAAGCTACAAGGCATATGCAGTTACCTTTACCCTAGGTAGTGGCTTCTTCTTGAGTGGCAATCTCATTTTATGTGAACAGAACCAGACTTACTGTATAAGACATAAAACCTGTCCTGCAGCTTCTTTGTATCAAAGTACTGATACAAAATACTTCTAAAGCTGCTATAGCAGCTGAAATTCTAGTGGTTCAGAATGATAGTCAAGACTTGCCTGTATGACCCTAAAATAAATACACCCAAAAAAGGCAAACACGTATAAAGTTTTCTTGGGGAAAAACAAACAAACAAACAAACAACCCCACCTTCATACTTGGCATTTAATATTTCAGAGTCTGTTTTGTGGTTAAAACCAAACCAAAGCAAACCAAAACCCACACTTGTCAGAAACAATGTACTTTCATTTTAGAGTACTTTTAAAAAATAATAAACCAGGAAAAGATATGACAGGCTGGGCAGGCTGACAGCAACCCTTTTTCAAGGCAGTTCAGTTATCAGAAAATATACCAAGACTTGGCAGCTCCAGATTCAGTCACATCATTGCCTTTGGGCATATAAACAGTTCCCTTTAGTGTATTCCAGCCACCATGCAATCCAATACCTGGGAAGTCTGGAAATGGATTTGTGAACAGTTTTATTTTAAAGTCTTCCACTTTGTATAATGCATAAATTAGTTATTTGAAGACAAAAGTTCTTCATCCCAAGCGAATGTCACAGGCATTCATCAATGCAAAGAGCAATTCCAAAAAAAGCATTTCATACAACATGAATGATCTCTCTTAAAATGAGAGGAACTTTCTTGTTAGTTTAATCCTCCCTGAAGTGACCCCAAATTCAAGTCTATTTGCTGCCTGAATAGTGTCAAGCTGAACTTGTCAGTCATTTCAGGATCGGCTATAGAGGGAAAAGAATGCTACTACTCACTTAATGCCGCACCATTTAAATTGTAACACTGCAGCCACCAATGAAATCTCCAAAATTTGGCCTACTAGTTAGTAACATCAGCAGGACAACAAACCTTGGAAATGGGAATGAACTTGAACATAGTTGAAAACCTATGTTTTTCCTTGTATTTTTATTATTAAATATACACTGAATAGATAAAGTGGATGTTTAAAATGTCAAGGTGCATATTGTCCTTAATTTCCTGGGGTCATGGCTTCAGTAGCTCTAACACAAAAGCCAGAATATCAGCGTAGCGCTTCTTTCTCTCAATGCACAGGAAAATATTTAGAGTCTTGATTAAACCCTGCCTGCCAGCCACGTCCATCTGGGAGGCTTAATCACACCATGATTAGTGAGACAGCTGAAGGCCTGGCTGACAGACACAGAGCACAGCACAGAGCTTCTGGGCAAGGGAGCAGCCAGAGTGTCAGAAAGAGCTGCACTGAGGATTCTGAGCCCTCATTACACTGGTGGACACAATGAGCACCTTCCACTGTTCCCTCCCCTCCCGTAACAGCTGCATCTGACAGAGCCAGAGAAGCCAGAACAAGTCCTCCTTGTGGCCTCCCATACCTGGTTTTAGGAGGTAAAGGATCTTAGGGCAAAGGAAAGCCTCAGTGTACCAGCAGGAATTTGTTGCTGTTGTTGCATGCTTCCCATACCGTCTGATACATAGGATAATTTATGTAGTTTTTTCTTAATTTTGAACATTGTGTATACAGTAAAAATAGACAACTCTTACTGTGCTTGTACAGCTTCCAAAACATAAAAGAATTAATTATATCCATAGGAAGCAAAGTTTCTGCCATTGACACTTGTCTGCAGGTTCTTTGGATCTGATACATCTGTGGAGCCATTAGCACTGAGTGCCTTTTATGAGACATTGCCTCTGATATTTTTATCATACTCCCCAGACATTATACCACGAGAGCACTGTCAGTGTGGTGCTGTGATACAGTATGACAGAGTTTTCCCATAATCTAGCTGAAACCATCACAAGAAATAGCTTTGCATGGGCGATATGTGAATGCATGCAGCTTGTGCACTGGGGGAGTTGTTTAAAGTAGTGAAAAGCATAATTTTGTAGTAAGAGTTAAGGGACTTAGTCTGCATTTCTTTTATTGTTGCCAATGGCAGCTTCTTTTATCCAAAGAGATTAAAATATGCTCTTAAGTGCGTGCAAAGCCTTGGAATGTGTGGTTTACAGCAGTATTAAGAACTGACCTATAATTACAAATAGACGTGGCACTAGTAATTTATTTGGCAAGCTTCTGAAATGCTGACTGTTTCATTCCTTCTTATAGATAGAATTTAGGTTGCACAAAAGCAGGCAAAGCAGGAGGTCATGGTTTTCCCCTACCTCCCCTTCCCCCAGGAGCTCACACAAAGCATGTTATTTCTGGATGTAGTCTGGGTCTGAATGTTTTCCTTCCTTCAAAATCCACAGCACCAAAGCATCCATGGCTCAGTCTAACCCAAGCATCAGTTGTTTTTTATATGATACTCTTACGGACAGGGATTGTCCACTTTATAACAGTCATCTCTGCAGATAAAGCAAGAGGTCAACAAGGAAACTTTACAATGATTTGGAATACCTTATAGGCACCACCTTGCTTCACAAGCCCTCTTGTAGAAAGCCTTACCACTTTTGCAAGCATCTGAAAAGTCCAGACACTGATTGCTTTCCTTGTACCACAGGGAAAGACTTTGGGAGAGACTAGTCAGAATAAAATGGAGGCCTTTGTCTTTACAGTTTGTTGAATGTACTTGCTCCTTTACTCATGTAAGACTGAAATGTACCCATTACCTGTGATCAAAGGACTAGCCCTCAAAACATGGCTTAAAGAGTAAAACTGTGAATTCTGTCACATATATATGAACGAGTGACTGGTTTTGTGGCTATTGTTCTAAGTCACCTCTTCAGTTTTTTTAAAGAAATCAAATTTTTGGTAGTGTATCAAACATTAAGAAGCGAAATCCACTGTTAGTTTCATCTCATGTGTTGACCTGCTTACTTCAGCAATGACATATTCCAAACTGGAATATCTGAAATTAAGTATTATGGCAATAGATGAAAACTAAGCTAACAATGCAGCTCTGTGTCAAGAAAGCATAATTTGAGAATTTCAGGTTGAGAATTTCAGCCCCAAATAATGAAAGAGATGATTTCAAGATTGGTATTATGGAAAGAGGTAGGTACTGGATCAATTGATCTTATGCGTTTCTGCGACTTCCTTCAGCATGGTCCTCCTAAGTCATTAAATTACATTTGTTGTAATGCTGACTCTTTCAAAATAATTTTTCTTTGAACATGAAAATTTGTCTTTACTGAATATTATGACAGGAAACATGGTAGTTAAATTGTATGATCTCTTTTAAATAGTGTTTACTGTAAAGTAAGCGTCATGATGCTGTATGCTAAAGGTAGAACCTGGAAATGAAAGACGCTTGTAATGCTTACTAGAAAGAAAGCTGTTAAGTGTGTCTTCTGTAGGTGCAAGCCCTGCTGCCTGTGCCCCAACACAGACAGATGTTGACGGGTCTGTCCCAATCTGGAAGTGATTTCAGTAGTGACAGTCAAGTGCTAAAATTCAGTAGAGCCTGCTGAGAGTTTTGCTGAAGGGCAAACGTGCTGTATCAGGCCCACTGCAATGCTAAGGCATTGTAGCTTTAGCCATCGCCTTGCAGCCTCTCAAACAGGCATGCTCTCAAACTCAGAAACTGTGTTCTAATTTTACCATTCTTTTGTTAATATATAAGAAATTGCTACTAATTCCATCACAGATTTTCCCATAGATGGTTTTTAATGGGAAATTAACAGCAACTAAAAAGAGCTCAATTTGATGATTATTTGTTATAAACAAATAATGGAGAGTGTCCAGCAGCAGCAGAAGACAAACTTCATCATCTTTTCTTCATGGATATCAAGGAGGTAGCATGACAATCATACAGAAAAAAAATCACATTAAATTTGCAGTTGTAAATGGGGAAGTAACACGAGAGATTTAACTTACATAGAAAACATGCTGTCAAAGACTCCTAGAAGAAGGAGTTCTGAAATATGGAAGAACTTTACTTGTTCCAGTTAGAGGCATGAAGCAAAGCTGGGTGATGGGAAATGACAATAAATCTCCATCATTGATTAAGACTTATCCTCCATGCCAAAGGAGGATACAATCCACACAAACAGCAATGTGGATATTATTATCTCCATACTGTCCAACCTTGGTTAGAGTTCTTTTATAATGCTTTTCTTATTTGGTATTTTTTCCTTCATTTTGCTACCCATTTTGCCTGTGGTCTGATTGCTTTGGCTGGTTATCCCCTTGGTCTCCTCTACCGTCCTGTGCACAGAGAGTCCTTCTTCTCTAGT
The DNA here is from genome assembly GCA_013398175.1 of Climacteris rufus. Classification (NCBI taxonomy): domain Eukaryota; kingdom Metazoa; phylum Chordata; class Aves; order Passeriformes; family Climacteridae; genus Climacteris; species Climacteris rufus. The sequence goes on along the minus strand of VZRZ01008827.1, from coordinate 3,193 downwards.
CTATAATAACCTACTTGTTACTGCATGCTTCATGGATCACTCACTTTGAATCAAATTTTACCGAGAATATAGTGAAAGATAGGAGTGACTTTTTGGATAATGTTACTGGGTGTTTATACTTTCAGAAAAAGTGTGAACATAAAGGACAGGTGAACTTTCCATGGTATTTTCATGGTGTTTTTGTTTTCCAGAAGCATACCAGTTTGCTGTGATTGTTACAGTTGACCAGAAAGTATGAAAATTCTGTGCTTGCAGTCCCTTAATACACTGAGGTGTATCAATGTTCCAGGAGGGAAGCTGGGGGAGCAAGTAAATGTGTTCCTTTTGCCATTCCTAGTTACCTCCAGTAACAACATATGCAATGCACCCAACCATGAGGGTCTTTAAATATTTCAGCTTATCATAGAGTACAGGTACTTGTATTTCTTCTTCTTATGTAAAAGCAAAACTCATTGCAGTAAAGAAAGGATTGCAATGATGTATTGTCCTTTATTTAACACAAAAATTTCTTTTTAAAGCAAATGAATGGACTTGCATGTTCAAACATGCGCCGATAGATTTAACTCCTGCCCTACTTTTTAAACTGCTAGTCTCCTTGAGTGAAAAACTTACATGATAAACTTTTCATGAATTAGACTTCAAGGATTATAACTGAGAAAAACACTGACTTATAAAGGTGTTCTTTCATGCGTAAGGAGAAAGGTTTACCCAGTTTAATCTTGTTACAGACTCTCTTTGCAAAGCTTATACTATTACCATGGCACAGCTCCCTAATACTTCTGCAGCTAAAAATTGGTCAGCATTTCTCCAACACTAATCTCATTGAATAGCACTCACCTATTCTTTTATGTTGCTTAAATTTTGTAAAGATATGTGTTTTAAACAATTTGCTTTAACTAAACAAGGCACATAGGTATTTATACCGGTAGTTGTGTATGACTGTATGCTGCTTTATGTACATTGAAAATGACACATAGCATAAAAAATGTGAACAAAAAACCCCAAACCCAAACCAACCAAAAAAACACCATAAAAACCAAAAACCCAGTGGTGATGAACTTATTCCTTGGTTTTTAATAATGACATGTTGGTGGAATAAGTAAGTGTCTATTCCCATCAACTATCTGTATTCTAACCCCATTCCTACAAACCTGAACATATTTTAAACAGAAGAATGGAACTACATTAAATAAGGGATTTTCTATTTTAACAGTTTTCACACTCTCTGAATTCCTCAAAAAGAGGTGAACTTTATGTGATTACCTCACAGGACATGCAGAAAGCAAGCACAAGCACAAGTGCCACAGTTAAGTGGCAAATGAGTTAACTTTTGCAAACATGACATTTTTCAAGTACAATCCTAACCCCAATGAAGCCAGTGGAAGTTTCATCTTTTCCTTTTTACTAGAGCCAGAATTACACTCTTTGTGGGATCTTTCAACACTTCAACAAACTACTCTGAATCATGTACATCTTCTTTAAAAAAAACCCAACCATATGAGAGAGAGAAGCATGCTGAAAAGGATTGTTTTAACTTAGTTGATCCACTTGTCTTCACCATGGATTTAATGAAAGCATGCAGTTTACTTTGAAGAGGAATGTGAAAACAACAAAGCAAAATAAGAATTAGCAACATAAAATTACTAGTAGGTTGTCCTTCAGAGGCTGAATTAGTCCCATCTGTTGTAGAAGTTGGAGCTGTTACTGGATGTTTCATCCATCAAAAAAAACAAACCTTCCATTATCTCAAAGCACAAAAGTAGTCCAACATGGTGACCTAAAATTCACCAACTGGCAGATGGCAGATGAATAGAACCCAAAGAAACTATATATTATTTCTGTATGCTTACTTTTTCATTGAAATCTTAAAAATTAGTGAGGTTTCTGTAGCCAACCATAACTTTGACCATAAGCCTTCATCCACTTACCCAGTGGGATAGTTTTTCAGTGTATCATGATGTTCACAATGTATGTAATATCCTCTGTATTCCTGACTACTTACATTGGAAATCTAGTTTGAGTCTAACTGATATGGACAGTGCTTTCTAATGAACATGAATATCTAAACATATGATGAATTTAGGCTGTCTCTTGTTGATGGAGAATGTCTCTTGTTGATGGGAATAGTTGAAGCAGGTTAGAAATTAAATTAATTCTACTGCAGGATGCTTACCAAACACCCTATGCTCCCAGAGCATAACTTAATCCATTCTGCAATCAGAATGAAGTAGAGACTCAGCTCTAAGTGGCTTGTCTACATTGTCATTTCTTGCCATTAGTGTTGTGATTCTGACCATGAGGGAAAATGCAGGATAAATATGGAGTGAAAATATGAAAAGGCAGGATTCCATAAATCATACATCAAGATGAAAGGAACTAAAGTAGGAGAAGGAGATACAAGCTGAGTGATGACTAGATCATGTCTACTCCTGGGAAATTAGTTGTGGCAAGTAAATGTCTGTTTCATTTGTACAGCAACTACCTGCCTAGTTATGTTCAGAACTTTGGATCAGATAAGGTTATTTTGTTCATTAGCTTTTTCCTGATAACACTGTTATTGAGGGTTTTTTCCAGTTTTTTATTTCTGGCTAGTGTTACATACAGGAGAATGTAATGAACTAGAAAAAAAAGAAGCAAATAAAGGAAACAGAAAGGATACGTCAAGTCAAGGATAGTAAATCTAAAATAGCAGCTGGCTGAGACAACATTTGGCAAGGGGAAGAACAATGCCAGAGATATGCATCTCACTGTTGGGTTAGGATTACTTCATATTCAACTGCATGAAATATTTTACTGTTTCCTTTAAATCAATAAGGCATTGAAAAACCATCCAGCAGTGCAGGGACGTGCTATTTCCATGCAATGTCAGAGCAGACAATTAAGAACAATCGGACACTGGCAACAGTTTTGGATTTTTGTGTAGAGAGACAACCAAAGAAAAATATGGAACAATTCTTCTACCTTATAAATATCAGTTTGGTACCTGCACGGATGCTACTCCCAGTTATTGCCAACAAAAGGACAATACCCCATGTCCTGGGATGCATCAGGCTCAGTATCATGAGCCAGGTGAGGGAGGGGATTGTCCCCCTCCGCTGTGCACTAGAGTGGCTTCACCTTTAGTGCTGGGGGCAGTTTTGGGCACCACAATACAAAAAAGACATTCAGCTTTTAGAGAGTGTCCAGAGGAGGG
>VZRZ01008825.1:17584-54539 GCA_013398175.1 Climacteris rufus | reverse complement strand
TATATATTTATATATTTATAATATATTTATATATAGTATTATATTTATAAGTAATATTATATTTATATCTACTATATATTTATTTATTACATAATAAACATATAATGGTGTTTGTTAATACATATTTTTATATATCTATGACTTTTTTCTGGTGTTCCCAACTAAACTGCTGGGAATTGCCAGAAAGGAATGTGGTTTTACCACGAAAAAAAATCGACGACATTCCATGAAAATGCTCTGATAAATTCAATTAAATTCAATAAAAATTCTATTAACGTGCTATGAAAAAAAACTGTGAGAATTCTATGAAAAGCTGAATCTTTTCGAAAAAATATTTTGCAATTGGCATTATTTTTGTGTCTTGGAACAGGGCCCAAATCTGCAGCTACAGTCATGGTCACGTCAAGAGACTGAGGGAGCTGGATTCATCTAAAATAAATTAAAACTAATAATAACTAAGAATAATAACCACGAATAACTAATGATTGCTACGAACTAACAAGAGCTAACATAAATCATCTATTCTATCCTATACCTGCAAAATAATCTTCTGTCTTGTTTTATATCAAACTTTTGTATGAAAAATTCTAAGAAAATTCTATGAAAAACGCAACAAAAAATTCTACTAACTTCTATGAAAATTCTATGAAAAAAATCGAAGAAAATTATATGGAAATTGGATTAAAAATTCTATCAAATTCTATGACAATTTTATGAAAAGTTCTATGAAATTCTGAGAAAATTCTGTCAAATTCTATGAAAAATTCTATCAAATTCTAAGAAAATTCTATCAAATTCCATGAAAAATTCTATCAAATTCTATGAAAATTCTATCAAATTCTATGAAAATTCTATCAAATTCTATGAAAATGGTATGAAAAATTCTATAGAATTCTATGAACTTTCTGTGAAAAATTCTATGAAATTCTATGAAAATTCTAGGAAAAAACCTAAGAAAATTCTATGGACGTTCTATGAAAAATTCTATTAAATACTATGAAAATTCTATGAAAAATTCTATTAAATACTATGAAAATTCTATGAAAAATTCTATTAAATTCTACAAAAATTCTATGAAAAATTCTATAAAAAATTCTATTAAATTCTATGAAAACAGTACAAGATATTCTAGGAAAAATCTATGAAAATTCTATTAAAAATTCCATGAAAAGCTATGAATTCTATGAAAAAATGAACATTTTGAAACTGTCCAAAACCAAAAAAATTTTCAAAACACAAAAAAAATTTGCTCTAAAAATAAAACAAGACAGAAATTCCACCAAATTCCTCAGCAGAGACCGGAGCAGGATTTTTTTGGGAATTCCTACATCCTAAATTTCCTCTCCATACCAACCTCCCCGGCTTGCTAAAGGAAATAATCAGTGGGGCTGTAGTAAATCTTCCTAAAGACTTCCAGGCGGGAATAATTCCGGAGGATCCAGGTCTGCAGGGGGCTCCCATTGCAGGCCTCCACCGTGGGGCCCTGGGAGCCGTCCTCGATCCTGCCCAGCGTCAGGCACGACTGGGTGATGATGTGCAGGAATGTGTGCCTCTGGAAAACCGGGAACAGTCAACGGGAATGGCCAAAGGCAGCGGGAAAACAGAGGGAAAACACGGCAGGGTTCAGCAGACAAAGCGGGAATGACTGATGGACCAAAACACGGGAATGCTCTGGGGTCAAGCTACAGCCATGAATATCCACAGGGAAATCCATGGATTGGGATTTAGTTTCATCAGGCAACTGGGTGATGATGTGCAGGAATGTGTGCCTCTGGAAAACCGGGAAGAGTCAACGGGAATGGCCAAAGGCAGCAGGAAAACACAGCAGGGTTGAGCGGATAAAGTGGGAATGACTGATGGATAACGCGCTGGGAATGGGGACAAACTGCAGCCATGAATATCCACAGGGAAATCCATGGATTGGGATTTAGTTTCATCAGGCAACTGGGTGATGATGTGCAGGAATGTGTGGCTCTGGAAAACCGGGAACAGTCAACGGGAATGGCCAAAGGCAGCAGGAAAACACAGCAGGGTTGAGCGGATAAAGTGGGAATGACTGATGGATAACGGGCTGGGAATGGGGACAAACTGCAGCCATGAATATCCACAGGGAAATTCATGGATTGGGCTTTAATTCCACACAAAACGTCCCCCCTGCTCTTCAGACCATCCACGATCCCCATGGAATGGTGGCTCCCAATCCTGCCCCTCCAACCCCTGCGATTGCTGCAATTCCCACTGGAAAGATCCAGGCAGAGATGGTTTTTCCTGCAGAAATATCCCAAAACATCCTCCCTGCCCTTGGCACCATTCCCATGATCCAGAGTGGAAAGCGGCTCCCAAACCTGCCCTTCCATGAAAAATTCAGTTAAGTTCTATTAAAATTCTATGAAAAATTCAATCAGGTTCTATGAAAACTGGAAGAAAAATTCCATTAAATTCTAGGAAAATTCTATTAGTTCTAGGAAAATTCTATTAAGATCCTATGAAAAGTCCCAGGAAAAACTCTGAAATTCTATGGAATTGTATGGAAAATTCCATTAAATTTGATGGCAATTCTATGAAAATTCCATTAAAAATTCTAAGAAAATTTTATGGAACATCTGCAATTCCCCACTGGAAAGGTGTGGGCAGAGAAGGTGTTTCTCCTGCAAAAATATCCCAAAACATCCTCCCTGCTCTTGAGACCATTCCCATGATCCAGTCTCAAAAGTGGCTCCCAATCCTGCCCCTCCAACCCCTGCGATTGCTGCAATTCCCACTGGAAATTTGGGCATAGATGGTGTTTTCCTGCACCAATATCCTGCACAAACCACCCTGAAACCCATTTTGGGAGTTACCCAATTAAAAATATAATTATTTAAACATTTATGAGCTTTTTGTTTTCCCAACCACAATTCCAGCTTTGCCTTTACAGTGCCAAACTCCAGGGCTGGTGCTCCTGGAGCAGCTGGGGATGCTCTTCCCACATTCCAACCCTTCACTCTTCCCTTTTCCATGTTTTTGGCTTGGTAATGGGAAAAGTGACGTGAGAATAAAGGAGCCACTAAAAATATCAAGGACAAGTGTCCCTATAATGTCACTTTGAGGAACCAACAGGGACATCAGTGCCGGGGTTTGTTTCACTCTGGATCAGCGCTCCCTCTTCCCTCCTGTCCATGAACCTTTCCAGGGAAAACAGGCTCATAAATAAAAGATTTGGGATTCTCTCTGTTGGGTGTTTACAGGATATTAAATATCCAAAGGCAGTGGATTCCTCACTTGGGGATAAAGATGATCTTGGGAATGTGACCAGGCTTTTCCTGGTACATGGAAATGTGGAATGGTTTGGGATGGAAGGGACCTTAAATCCCATCCCATCCCATCCCATCCCATCCCATCCCATCCCATCCCATCCCATCCCATCCCATCCCACCCCTGCCATGGGCAGGGACATCTCCCACCATCCCAAACTGCTCCAAGCCCTGTCCAACCTGGCCTTGGACACTCCCAGGGAATCCAGGGGCAGCCACAGCTTCTCTGGGAATTCCATCCCAGCCAGGAATTCCTTCCCAATATCCCATCTAAATCTACTCTCTTTCAGCTTAAAGCCATTCCCTGTGTCCTGTCCCTCATCCCTCATCCCCAGTCCCTCTCCAGCTCTCCTGGAGGCCCTTTAGGCCTTGGAAGGGGCTCTGAGCTCTCCCTGGAGCCTTCCTTTCTCCAGGTGAACATTCCTAGCTCTCCCAGGCTGGCTCAGGAAGCTCTGGAATGTTGGAGCAGCAGCTCTGGAGAAGCCCTGAGCGATGTCACTGCTACAGGCACTGCAGGAGGAGCTACTCCAGGGATTGGGATTTGGCACAGGGAGCGTTGGCAGTCAGCACCACACTTACCTCGAAGCTATATTCCCATTTCCCAAGATACTGAGGGAAGGGAAAACAAAAGGAAAGTGGAGTCAGTGATCCACGAAACTTTTTGTGCAGCTCCTCAGCTCTCCCTGCATGGAAATTCCACAGCTTTGCATGGACACCGTGTTTAGGGACAGGTAATGGTGAATATGCAGGATCAGAGCATGGAATCCTGAGTGGGAAGGGATCCACAGGGATCATGGATACAATCCCTGGCCCTGCCCAGACACCCCAACAATCCCACCCTGGGCATCCCTGGGAGCGTTGTCCAAACCCTCCTGGAGCTCTGGCAGCCTTGGGATAAATCCTGAGGAATCCATCAGGAGTAAATCCTGATGCCACAAGGATTTAAACTCCTTTCTGTCAGCTGTGACTTATTTGCATCCTGACTTTTTCACTGGATTCATCCATGTGTGCCACATCCCAAGATTTCCTCTCACTCCACATCCAGAGGTTTCCCTGGATGTCACAGTGGGAGTCACCAGGAATGGGAGCTCTGAACTTATTCTATATTTAAATAGCAGACATTAAACTAAACCAGAAGATTATAAAACATTAACAAAATGCACAAAATCACAGGAAATTCCCTGAAAATCCCTTTGGGAAATCCCTTTTTGTGATTATTTACTGTCCAGCCATGGTCCTGTTGTTCATTGCCAAGGCTTAATTCCCAAATATTTTGGCAGGAGGTCCAAACTCCAAATCCCTCCATGCAATTCCTGAATAAGCAAAGGAAGGTAAAACCCAGCGTCATTTCCCTGGAAAACCAAGTTGAGGGATACAAGGGATTCAGGCAACACCTTGAAACTGTTTATCTGAGGAAAAAAAATTGAAATATCACAAACTGTTTTCTTGGGAAAAACAGTGGATGTTAGGAATGTCTGGAGGTTAATAATGCATTAATAAATGTATAATAAATGAAATTAAAGGGAAGGTGGGCAGCTGGAACCTGAATATTCCGAATAAAACTGAAAATAAAAAGATATTGTCGATAAATACGGAAGTATGGGATGCCAAGGAATGTTTTTCCAGGAGAACAAGCAGCAAATCCTTGGAGATCCCATCAGGACACGGAGCATTTCTGCTTTACGAGCTCCATCTCATGGCTGAGCTGGGTTTTACACAATTCCTGGGAAATTCCCCACCGTGGGTCAGTTCTGCTCAATTTAAGGGAAAAACCAACACAGTTCCTGTGTTAAAAGGGGGAATTTGGCTGGAAGAATTCTAGATTTCCAGGCAGAAGAAGTTGGAAATACTTTTAAAAATGCAATGCCAAATCCATCAGTATTTTTCTACCTTTGCAACCGTGGAAAAATGCCAATATAATTTCTTTTTTAAATGGATATTTTTTCCATTTATCCCATGAGGAATCACTGAGGCAAACATGGAATATTCCAATTTTAGAGTGGGAAAACCTGAGATTTTCAGGTGTTGCACCTTAAACCCACCAGGGAGTGGGCAGAGGGAGCTGCTGGGATCCTGCATCAGGAGGGTTGGATCCAGTGGGATCCCCCAGGAATTCTCCAAGCAGAAGCACCCTGGATCCCAGCAGAGCCCCGCCTGGATCTGCTGGGGGCAACTGGGAGCAAGGGAATGTTGGGTTTGGAGATGGATCAGGAACCTGTGGCACCAAATCCACGTCCTTGACCTCTGGCCAACCCTTAATATCCATTGAAAGCAATAAAACAGGGATTAAAAATCGTGGGAATGAAGGGAAGGAAGGAAGGGTGTAAGACCTTAAATCTCTGGGATCATCTGGAATGACCATCCTCAAAACCACCAGAACTTTGGAAAATGCACAGGAAGTTTGTGTAGCGACAAAAAGAATCTTCTTATTAAGGAGAAAATGAGTTCAAATTCCAATTATGGAATTGTTTGTGGTGGAAAAGCCCTCCAAGATCATTGGGCCCACCTATCCATGTTCCCATGCCACATCCACGTGGCTTTTAAATCCCTCTGGGAATGAGGGGCTGCCAGGGCTGGACAAATCTTGCCATGAATTTTGAATTTTCATCTGCTGTCCCTCTTAAAAAAGAAGGATTTTTGGCCATAACATCCTGAGATTTTACATGAATTTTGGAAGTTCATCCCATTTCTCCACTCTGAACTCCCTCAAATTCTGGGAAAAGCCACTTCCAGCCTCTTGGAAGTGCCAAACTGAGGAGGAGACTGGGATGCAGAAAGTGATTAAACACCATCTAAACACAGAATTAACAGAAATAAACTGGAGAAACTGAAAATGAAATAAATCTTGGTTTCTCCTTCATTTACATAAAAACTGCAGATGATTGTTCAGTTTTGTCAGAATGCACAACAACAGCTCCTGAAAATGAGCTTTTCAACCCTTTTCATCCCTCTAAAACTAAAATTATTATAAATTACTGTTATATAGGAAATAAAACTATTATTATTTGGAAATATTATTATTATTGTATGGAAAATTAAAAAAAAAAGAAAAGGCTGAACTGCTTTGCTCTCCCTGTGCTGTGGCAGGAGACACCACTGGATGTTCCCAGCTCCAGTGGCACGGCCTCCAGCTGTGCCAGGGACGGTCAGGGTGGATATTGGGGAAGTTTTTCCATGGAAAAAATGGTCAAACCTCCCTTGGAATGGGAGGTTTGGAGTCCCCACCCCTGGAGGTGCCCAAGGAATTCCTGACCGTGGCATTCCGAGCTCTGGGCACGAGGTGGGGATGGGCACAGCTCGGACTGGATGACCTTGGATGGCTTTTCCAAGCTCAGTGAGGCTGGGATTGTGCCAGGAACACTCCCTGGCCCCGGGATACCTCGGCATCGTACTCCCAGAGCTGGTTGCCCCTCATGTGGTGGCACTTGAGCATGAGGATGGGCCCGTTGAGGCGCGACACGTCCAGGCACAGGTCGTCCGTGCGGATCTCCTTGTCCGCCGTGTAGGAGAACACCTGCAAGAGAAACTGCTGCCTGAGCTTCCAACCCTGCTATTTTCCAAATTCTGCATTGCCTGGTGTGTAATTCTGGGATATTTCATGGCCTGTGAGCTGCTGCTCTCTACAGACAGAGCAGGGCCTCTCTGGATTTACCCTTCAAGGACACTCAGACTGCCCTGCCCAGCTCCTAAAGGAGGGAGCTGGGGGAGCCAGGGGGAAATTGCAAAGTTTAATTGGTGAATTGATGCTGATGTGCAAATGGACCAAACCTATAAAGGTGTGGAGAACTCGCTGTCCATTTTGGGTGATGCCCCTGGGGGCTCTGTCTGCCCTAAATGTCCCTTTGAAGGCCTTTGGAATAAACACCCACCTTTATTCCCTTGCTCCTGCCCAGGCTCAGTTTTTGGGCAGCCTTTTTAGGCAACAAAACCAGCGTGGGATGGAGGCCTGTGAAACCCCAAACGGGGACACTGGGAAGCCCTGGCACAGCTCTGGATCCCTGGAAGTGTCCAAGGCCAGGCTTGGAGCAGCCTGGGATGGTGGGAGGTGGCACTGGATGGGCTTTAGGTCCCTTCCAACCCAACCCATTCCATGACTCTGATTCCAAACCCCAAGGTCTTCCCATAAATCTGTAGCAGATCTTCAAGCAAGTTCTCCAAGGAGATTATTATAGGATACAGGGAATGGCTTTAAGATGAGGGAAGGCAGGGTTAGATGAGGGATTGGGAAGGAATTCCTGCCTGGGAGGGTGGGGAGGCCCTGGCACAGGTTATTCCATCCCTGGAATGTCCAAAGCCAGGCTGGACAGGGCTTGGAGCAGCCTGGGATGGTGGAAGGTGTCCCTGTCCATGGCAAGGGGTGGAACAAGATGATCCTTAATGTCCTGTCCACCCCAAACCATCTTGGGATTCTCTGATTCCATGCACAAATGATGACAATTAAACAGATATTTTAAATATTCTGAAGGAATTCTAATACAAATAACTCACTTTTCCCTTTTTTTTTTCTATTTACCTGATTCCCTCCCATGCCGTGGCAGTTGAAAAATCCCACTTTTTCATTCTCCTTGCGGCCCATGTTGTCCAAACACTGATTGGTTTCAACGTTCCTGATCTGTAGAAAGAAGAGAGAGGAAATATTCCTTTAAAAAAAATGCCTGTACCTGTTATATTTGTGCAGAAAAAAATCATGATGGGATAGGGAAAAGTGCATTTTCCATGCATTCAACTACAGGAATTTATTTTAAATTGCAATTTGTAAATAGATCCCTCTCCCAAAGAGGCACAGAATGGTTTGGGTTGGGAGAGACCTTAAAGCCATGATTATTATTTATAATAAATTTGGGAGTGCAGAGTCGACATTGTTTGATTCCATGTCGTGAGGAAATGAAGGATTATTATCCCAAATATCCACTCTTTTTCTCCCTGTTTATCATGGAAAAGAACAAAAATATTCACTTGCAAATTCAGTTTGAGGCCTGGTGCTGAACACATTTTATCTGCACCATTTTCCTTGGGTTTGAGCCAAGGGCCATTTGTGGCGTGAGGATGCTGCTCCAGGTGGGATGGATCAAATCCTGCCCAAACCTCTGCTGGAAGGAAGGAAAACACCTGGAAAATGCTCTTCCAATGCCTTCAAAATCCCCCCATCCCTCTGCTGCTGTTCCCTGGGCTTTAGGGCTGCAATTCCCCTTTCCTGCTCCACTGGAACAGCCAAGGAGGGATTTCATTCCCAGCTCCTGCCTGAGCTGTTTCCATGGAAACTGAGGCCACGCTGGCAAAACCCAGGTATTTAATCACTATTTCCTGACTTTCTCATCCCATTTTCCAGCCTGACAGCGTGGCACAATCCCACTTTATTTGACATTCCTTAGACAAGTCCTTTCCTCGCTGTAAACCCACACTGCCCTTTATTTTGGCAGGATTAAACTGGGAATCCTCCAGTGCCTTTTATTCCTCCCTACAATGGCAAATTTCAATGGGAAATGACTTCCTTGGATGTCAAAAAAAACAAGGCTTTTGATCCTTTTATTGTTATTCCATCATGAAATCCTATGATTGTTATTCCACCATCAAATCAACCCATTTTTCCTTTTAAAAGGCAGCGTAGGAGCAACTCAATGGAATATTTTTAACAGTGAATTTGCTGCTTTGTAAAGAAATTTCAGCTCCTGGTGGTCCCAGAACCGCGGGATTATCAGGAATGTCTCTGATCCTCAGCTCGAGGCTGGAAAACACTCAGTGAACAAGCATTTCTTTTAAAAAAAAAGGCAAAAAAAGGGAATTTTTAGTCTCTTTCAAAGCAATAAATGATGATGGAAAACTCCCTTCAACAGCTGCATATTATGTCAAAATATTAATCCCAAACCTCCCTTTTCCAATCTCCTGCTCCATTTGGGAGATAAATTTGGATGGTGAACATTTGGAATGGACAACAAGTTTAAAGGGAGACTTTTAGTGGTGAGGGAATTCATTTGGAACGGCAACTTCCCCTTAAAAATGAGCTAAAGGAAACACAACTGCCCAGAAGTGAAAATAAATAAGACATAAAGAGAAATAAGAAACAAAGAGAAATAAAAAATGAGAAATAAGAAATAAAGAGAAATAAGAAATAAAGAGAAATGAGAAATAAAGAGAAATAAGACATATAGAGAAATAAAAAATAAAGAGAAATACAAAATGAAGAGAAATAAGAAATAAAGAGAAATAAGAAATAAAGAGAAATGAGAAATAAAGAGAAATGAGAAATAAAGAGAAATGAGAAATAAAGAGAAATGAGAAATAAAGAGAAATGAGAGACAGGGAGTGAACTCCAGCACCTGAGTCCTGGCTCCAAACCCTCTCCACCAGTTTCCTGCATTTCCTAGTTTGTTATAGTTACTGGTTTTCTTTACTTACTGGTTTCCAGTTCTTACTGGTTTCTTGTACAACTGGTTTCCTGCCCTTACTGGTTTCCAGTTCTTACTAGTTTCCTGTTTCAGTGGTTTCCTTCATCCACTGGTTTCCTGCACTTACTGGTTTGCTGCACTATTGTTTTTCTTTATTTACTGGTATTCTGCACTTCCTGGTGTGTTGTACTTACTGGTTTCCATAAATGGCTTGTGCACTTACTGGTTTTTCCTTTACTTACTGGTTTCCTGCACTTCCTGGTTTGTTGCAGTTACTGGTTTCCTGAACCTACTGCTTACTGGTTTGCTTTACTTACTGGTTTCCAGTTCTTACTGGTTTCCTGTTTCAGTGGTTTCCTTCATTCACTTACTGGTTTGCTGTACTATTGGTTTTCTTTATTTACTGGTGTTCTGCACTTCCTGGTTTGTTGCAGTTACTGGTTTTCTGTACTTACTGGTTTCCAGTTCTTACTGGTTTCTTGTACTACTGGTTTCCTGCCCTTACTGGTTTTCTTTCCTTACTGGTTTTCTGTACTTACCAGTTTGCTGCATTCACTGATTTCCTGCACTTCCTAGTTTGTTATAGTTACTGGTTTCTTGTACTTTATGGTTTCCAGTTCTTACTGGTTTCCTGTAGTTACTGGTTTCCAGTTCTTACTGGTTTCCTGTACCTACAGGTTCTCTTTACTTACTGGTTTCCAATTCTGACTGGTTTCTCACACTGCTGGTGTCCTGCACTTACTGGTTTCCAGTTCTTACTGGTTTCCTGTATCATGGTTTCCTTCATTCACTGGTTCCCTGCACTCCCCAGTTTGCTGCATTCCTGGTTTCCCTCATTCCCAGTTCCCTGTGCCTGTTTTCCCGCCCTCCCTGGGTGCTGTCCCCAGTTTGCATTCCTGCTTTCCCTCATTCCCGGTTCCCTGCATTCCCAGTTTGCTGCAATCCCGGTTCCCTGTGCCCCGGTTCCCCTCATTCCTGCTTTCCCTCATTCCAAGTTCCCTGCATTTCCACTTTCCCTCATTCCCGGTTCCCCTCATTCCTGCTTCCCTGCATTCCAGGTTTCCCCTCATTCCTGCTTCCCTGCATTCCAGGTTTCCCTCATTCCCAGTTTCCCTCATTCCCAATTCCCTGCATTCCTGGTTTCCCTCATTCCCAGTTCCCTGTGCCCCGGTTTTCCTGCCCTCCCCATGTGCTGTCCTTCCCTGCATTTCCCAGTTTGCTGTATTCCCAGTGTCCCTCATTCCCAGTTCCCTGCATTCCCGATTTCCTTCATTCCCAGTTCCCTGTGCCCCTGTCCCCAGCATTCCCAGTTTCCCTCATTCCCAGTCCCCTCATTCCCCCGTGCCTGGCACCCCAGGAAGGGCCGCACCTCTCCCAGGGAGTAGTATCGCCGCGGGATCTGCGAGTCGGGGTAGACGTGCTCCAGGTACCAGGAGAAGGGTTTGCACCGGAGCCTTTCCCGCAGCGCCTTCCGCACCGAGACGTCTCCGTAATCCACCTTCACCACCCCTGCAACGCCAAGGGAAGAGCCCATCAGAACCCCATTCCCATGGATCCCCATCCACGTGCTGGGATTGGCAGCAGGATGCGAGGGATGAGCAGCTGCCCCTCCACGGGGATGTGCAAGCATTAATTCATTCATTCATTGGGCAAAGTGAAATGCTTGGAAAATTATCTTTCTCCTTTGTGGGTCATTAATCAATCTGGAAAGGCAGGACTGTGGAATTCCTCAATTTTTTCGTATTCCAAAATAATAAAGAAATCTTGTTTGCTTTTTAACAAATCAATTTTCTGACAGGAATAAATCAGACAAGGAATAAATCAGAGAGGCTGTGGCTGCCCCTGGTTCCCTGGAATGTCCAAGGCCAGGCTGGACAAGGCTTGGAGCAGCCTGGGATGGCGGGAGGTGTCCCTGCCCACGGCTTGGAAGGGACATCAAACCCATCCCATTCCAGCCCTGCCATGGGCAGGGACACTCCCACCACCCCAGGTTGCTCCAAGCCCCATCCAACCTTGGATACTACCAAGAAAATGAACCAAAAGCCATTCCAAAATTCCCTGTAGCCCAATTCCATCTCATTTTGGACGGGAGCTGTTGTCCACACAGGCTTGGCAAAGCCAGCCCTCACCTGGAGCAGCACTCCCAGATTTCTCTGTGAAATCCATCCTGCATTTCCACCATCTTCTGCTCCCATATTTATCCCAGAGGTGAAGCTCCAAGGATAGCAGCCCACTGTGCAGGAAATCACTCCTTACAGCACCAGGTGATCCCAAGATTTAAAGAAATTCAGGACAACTGACAGTAAAGCACATCCATCACCATCCAAACAAATGCTGGATAACTGCTCTCCTCTGTATTCCCAAACATTTGCTGTCCCCTCTTTGCCAGACCAGGTTGATGTAATTAATTCCAGATAATGAAGTGAAATACAGACCATGGCACCAATTATTGCTCCAGGATAAATCCAGGCAGGTGCTCCTGGAATCCCTTCAGCCCGAGGAACTCCTCAGGAACACAACATCTTTGGCTGGTGCCAAGGAATTAAGTGGCCCTTACTCAGGGGAGGCATAAAATTTAAATTTCAGGAAATAGGAATAGTAAAATAAACCCTTCGACCACAACCCAAAGAGAGAAATTACATCACAGGAACTTCTGGGATGGTGGAGAGGGAAGGGAGAGCAAATCCTGGTGGAATCTGGGTGCTGTTCTCTGACAGACATGGCTCCCAGACCATCTTCTGGCCCACAGGGCACTTGGAAAGGGTTTTTTTCTGAAAGGATCCAAGGACTTGTATACAATTCCTAAAGGATCCAAGGATTTTTATCCTTTTTTTTTCCCCCCAAGGAAACAGAGGGAATTAATCAGCAGTTCAGCAATCCAGGGGAGGGATCACAGAATTCCATGTGAGGGTTTAGGAGGAGAAGGATCACAGAATTCCCTGTGAGGGTTTAGGGGAAGAAAAGCTGGTGACAGCCTTGGGGCCAGGGGGGTGGTTTTGGGAGAATCCCAGGATCCCTGAGGTTGGAAAAGCCCTCCCAGCCCATGGAGCCCAAGCTGTGCCCATCCCCACCCTGTCCCCAGCCCAGAGCTCTCAGTGCCACATCCAGGAATTCCTTGGGCACCTCCAGGGATGGGGACTCCAAACCTCCCTGGGCAGTTCCAAGGCCTGAGCAGCCTTTCCATGGGGAAATTCCTGCTGCTGTCCACACACACCGAGGTTCCAGTCCCAAACCAGCTCAGAACCACCAGCTCCCAGTGAAATCCCACTGGGATTCACCCAACTCCCTGTTTCCACTGCACTTTACCATTCCCACCGGGATTTCCATTCCCATGTTGGGTTCAACCCTGCAATTCCCAGATAAAAAAAGCAACCAACCTTTTCCCACTCAATCCACATCACTTCCTGCTTGAGTTTTCCACAATTAAACAAACTCCAGCGAAATAAATCCAAGTTTTTCATTGGAATAAAGTTCAGATGGTGAGATTTGGCTCCCTTTTTCTTCCAGCTCTCATCCCTGTTTCTCCATGGGCTCCTGATGCACTTTGATCCCATTCCCTGCTAAATCCCTGATCCCAAATCTCCCTTATCACAGATATTCCTCAGCTTGGACCAACTGCCTCCTTCATCCTGGCTTGTTTTCCTGCAAGGAGCTCATCTGTATGGATACCCACAAACTCCCTGTTCCCTCCTGCTCCACTGAAACCCCAGGCATCATGGATCAATCCCTCCTTATGGTCACCACTTCCTAAATAATCCATGGCACTCGCAGGGAAAATTAAAATAAGGAATGACTAAGAAACAAATAAGGAAACATTCAGGAAAACGTCCTTGGGAGCAAGAAAGGGATGAAAAAAGCACGGGAAGCAGGGAAAGAATGGATTAAAATATCTCAGGAAGCAGCAGATGTGCTCCAAGCAGAACAAATTGAAAGGTTTCAGGGTTGTGTTACACCTGCATTGGAATTTTTTTCCTAAAAAATTCTCCTGATAAAGGGTTCACAAGGATGTAGTTCCAAATTTGGGGGAATGCATCATCCCTGCACAAGGAGACTTTAATTCACAGAGATAAAGAGGGGAAAAAAATTCACTTGGAATGAAATAATTGCAAAACTAAGAATAATTTTGGTTATCCAAGAAAAACACTTGGAAAACTGAATCCATATCAGGGGCTTGCTGACTGGAAAAGCAGAAGGAGAGTGGTTGTTTTATTGAGCTGATGGTTTGGAAGGGAAGAGCAAAACTGTTCATTAAAGCTCTTCCTCATCATCCACCCTGTGACCTAATTATCTCAGGAGGATTTCCCATCATCCATGAGAAAACCTGAGTCAAACACCAGCACTTACCCTGTAACCCCAAATTAAAACTATAAAATAGAGCATTTAAATTAAAAATGCTCTAAAATCAGCATAACTTTGAATTTTATCCCTGTGGATAAATGGACCTGGGAGTGACCATTAATTAATCATTAAAATAAAGAGGTTTAGGAACGCCCCAAGCGCAGAGAGACACCACAGCTTCCTGGGAATTCCCTTTTCCAGCTGACTCTGCTTGTTCTGGGCATGGAATTCTGGCCATGGAATGCCCAACACAGTGTTCAATGTGGAAATTGGCCTCGCTGCCCACAGGCAGGAATAGAGAGGAGGAGTGAATCCCAGAATCCCAGCATGGATTGGGATGGAGGAATCTCAGAGATCCTCCAATCCCATGGGCAGGGATTCCCCCATCCCAGGCTGCTCCAAGCCCCATCCAGCCTGGCCTTGGGCACTTCCAGGGATCCAGGGGCAGCCACAGCTTCTCTGGGAACTCCATCCCAGCCCCTCCCCACCCTCCCAGCCAGGAATTCCTTCCCAATATCCCACCCCAATCTCCCCTTTCCCAGTGGGAAGCCATTCCCTGTGTCCTGTCCCCAGTCCCTCTCCAGCTCTCCTGGAGCCCCTCTGGGCCCTGGAAGGAGCTCCAAGGTCTCCCCGGCTCCTTCTCTGCTCCAGGTGAACATTCCCAGCTCTCCCAACCTGGCTCCAGCCCTTGGAGCCTTTCCACGATTTTTAAGAGCAAAGAAGGACCTGGAGAGTGACCCTGCCCTGTTGATTTCCATTAATTACACTGATAATTTAATGAGCATTACTCACATTAACGGGCAGCTGATGCTAAATATATGAAGAGATTGATTGTTATTAATAAAATAAATTAACAGCTGAATAGAGATGGCAATAACAGCCTGGTGTGGAGGGAAGGAGGGAGGGAGAACGGCTGGGAACAAGTGGCTGTGGAGGGAATTTTTGGGGCACAATTTGGCTCCAGGTGAGGATCCCAATCCCACTCTGTGCCCTCCCAAGCAGGCAGGGAAGGACACTTTTTACAGCCGGAAAACTGAGAGGGTTTGCTGGGGTTGAGGAGGAAAATCCCTCCCAGTTTCCTCTGCCAGGAGCATTTGAACCTCACCTGAACCAAGACACACACAGCAGCTCCTGGATGCCACTGCAAACTCAGGATTGCCTTTCTTCCCTAAGAAAGGGGCTGCCTTTCATCCCACTTAAAGCACATCCAAGCATTTCTGGGATTTTTGAGGGCCTCCTGAATTATGTGGCTCAAGAGCTGCAGGCTCTTCCTGCCAAGGAAAACTCCAGTTCTTTGTTAAATGCCGTGTTACACCAAACCAAAAAGCTGAATGTTCCTCGCTTTTTGTGATTTTTTTTTCCCCCCCTGTTTTTAAAATCCTGGTTGGATTTCTTAAAAACTCTGGCTCCTGACTCATCTCAGCACCTCCCAGCCAAATTCAAGAGCAGCAGAAATGAAGATTTTATTGTTATCCACACAAAAATAAGAGAAGGCACCAATTAAAAATGTGTCCAAGAGCCCCAAAACGAGAGCTGGGCTCTCCTCCAGCAGAGCTCTCTTCTCACAAGGAGCTGGATTGATCCAGATTTTTAAATTGGGGTGTAATTACGAGGTGTGGCCCCCCCTAATTATGCTGAGAGTTATTTTTAACACTGGGAGCAGCCCCTGGCTCCTGTCTCTCCTGGGATATCAGCTCAGGAATGGGATGAATCAGATCCCAGAGGAGTTGGGAGATGAGGCTGTGCTGATGGGTAACAGCCTCAGAGACCTCATTACCAACAGGCAACTTCCTTTGTTCTCACAGAGAATTATCCAGAGATCTCTATTTCCCTGATTAATAGGAAGGGAAAAGGATCAAAAAGCAGATTAAAAAATATTTAGGAATATTTCTGATATTTAGGAGTGCCCTATTAAGAAAAATCCACTGTTTCCTAAGCATTTTTATGGAGAATTTCCAGTTAAAATGTTCATTTTATTCACTTTTCTCCTCCATTTGCTTCTTATTGCTGGGGGAAAAGATAATTATGTTTTATCTATTAATTAATACAGCATATTAATAACTTGGGAAGAGATCAGAGAGCACAAACAGCATCTATTCCAAAATTCTTCCACATGACTGAAATTTTGGATTACATGAACCTTGTCGCTGTCAGTGACCTAATTCCACCCTTTCCTTGCAATCCAATTTCCTCCCAGGCTTCTCTGTTGGAATTTTGTATCAAAATCCCAGGCAAACCTGGAAATGTCTGGGAAGAAGAGGGGGCACATTAAGGAGCTGTAAATTTGGGCTGTTTTGGGCTCATTTTAGGAGGGAAAGGCAGTTTTCCCTCACAGAAAAACAAGGAATAACTTCACAATAAATATAAAAAACAGTTTGGCATTTCATCCCAATTTTTCTGTTTAACAGGAACGGCTTCCTTAAAAATTGTTGTGACAAAACCCCTGAGGTGGAGATCCATAAAAACCTTTTTTACACCATTACAGGGCACTTAAAACAAGCACAGACTATTTTTTATTTCAATTTCCTGGCTTGTCAAGGCCTTTCCAAGATGGATTGGGAATATTTTATGAGCACAACCCGGGCAGCCACAGGACACTGGGATTCTGCTGCAGAATCCCAGAGTTTCAATTCCCAGCCTGGGATTTAATGCTGATGTCCTGAACCTCTGGAAAAACCAAAGTCCTGGAACAGTTGGTGGAAATCAGCAGGAATTCAGCTGGAACAGGCTGAGGGATAAAAACATTAAATTGTGCAGGAGATGAAGCACAAAACTCACCTGGATCTTACTGAATTTCCAGGGAAAATTTCAACCTGAGTCTGCTGCTGTGCAATTTCATTGGAATGAAGTTTAAAGATGGCAAAATGGGGCAATTATCACACAATTAAACAGCAATTACTTCATCAGTCCACGGCTGCTCCCTGCCACGTGTGGGGAAGAAAATTCCAAGCGTTTTGCTCCAAAGGGCTCCTGCTCTCCAAGCCATGACCCAGGGCACCTCTGCTGTCCTCTCTGGGAAAGCTCAAGGATTTTAAGGATAACTTGGGTCCCTCATGACAGGAAAGACCTGGAGGTGCTGGAGGTGTCCAGGGCAGGGAATGGAGCTGGGAAGGGGCTGAGGGAGCTGGGAAAGGGGCTCAGCCGGGAGCAAAGGAGGCTCAGGGGGCCCTGCTGGCTCTGCACAGCTCCTGCCAGGAGGGGACAGCAACAGGAGCAGAGGGAACGGCCTCAAATTTCTCCAGGGGAACTTTCCTTTGGATATTGGGGGAAATCCTTCATGGAAAGGGCTGTCCACTGCAGGATTCCCCATCCCTG
Organism: Climacteris rufus; assembly: GCA_013398175.1. Lineage (NCBI taxonomy): Eukaryota > Metazoa > Chordata > Aves > Passeriformes > Climacteridae > Climacteris > Climacteris rufus. Next base: position 37,207 of record VZRZ01008825.1, on the reverse strand, counting down.
GAGGGATTTCACAGCCCTGTGGATGTGGCCCTCAGGGACATGGGGCAGTGCTGGGAATGCTTGGACTTCGTGACCTCGGAGAGCATCTCCAACCCAAACAATTCCACAGCCCCGTGACACATCCACACGTGGCCTTCCCACCTCCCCGCTCTGGGGAAACTTTCCAGGCCGTGAGAGGAGCCTGAGCCGCGGCTCACCCGGGGAGATGATGTAGAAGAAGTCCTTGAACTCGTCCATCCACACCTCGGCCAGCCGGCGGTTGTTCTTGTTGATGACGTGGCCGGTGCCCCCCGGAAAGGTGTAGGGAGTGGCCTTGCGGAACACATGGCCCACGTGGGAGCAGGTGACGATCTCCAGGGAGCCCCCACACTGCCAGATCTGCAAAGGAAAAGGAAAACGTGGAGCTAAACCACCCCCAGATGCAGCAGGGTTGATAGGCAGGCGGGTGGTTGCGTTCCCGTTTTGTTTCCCCACCCGATTCGGGGGGAATTCCAAGGAAAAGTTTGAGGGCCGCGGCTCTGGGTGGCAACAAAAGCGCCCAGAGTTGGACTGGGAGGTGGGAGCTGGGAATGGATCCCTTGGATTTGTGTCCTTGGAGCACAAACAAGGCCCATCCTGCTGGGAAAGGGGAGGACATCCCTCTCATGGAGTCATGTAGGGCATGGGTTTTCCAGAATTCCATAATATTTAACAGAACAGAGAATTTTACACGCACACACTCAAATATATATACACACACACAATTTATCATATATTTATATCTATAATTATTTATATAGATTTAGTAATTTTTTTATAGTTATATAAAACTTTTCCAAGGAGAATCCTGTCCATGCCCATCCTGAGGAAAGCCCCAGCATTCCCAGGATATTGCCACACACAAAGCAGCATATCCCAGACCCTGGGAGGTGAAACCCAGGCACACCAGGTGTGGTCACTGCCTCATGTCCTGAAGAGTTCCAAAAAAAATTCCACAATAAATAAAGAAGACAATGTGAGGAATTTCTCCCAGACGGAAATTGTCCCTTTTTGGCTGGAGCAAAAATCTGGGCTCGGGATGAGCTCAGTGCCCTCAGTGTGATGCACAAATACAAAACATGATTTCATCCAGGATTTTAGTACTTTGTTTTTAAATGAAATGACAGATTTTGCTGCTGCATCACTATGGAGTGACAGAGTCAGAGAATCATGGAATTCTTTAGGTTGGAAAAGACCCCTTAGGCCAACGTTATCCACCACTAATCCATGTCCTCAATCACCACACCCATGGCTTTTAAATCCCTCCAGGATGGGACTCCACCACTGCCCTGGGCTTTAGTCCCCTCCTAAGCAGCCAGAAGGACCAAAATTATTTATTTTAATTACTTACTCCAATTATTTATTTCAATTCTTCATTTCCAGGCCCCTCCTGGTGTCAAACCCGGAGTTCTGGGGTGTTTTAAACAGGAGCTCTGGTGGAGCCTCGTAATTACGACCTGGCTTACCATGGCAACCGACGCAGGTTTTAACGAGGCCTCCCTCCTTTTCCACAATCCCAGGAGCACGGAATGCATTTCACCCCTCACTCTTGGAACTCCAGGGAGTCATGGAATGCCAGGATGGCCTGGAATGGAACCTAAAGGCCACCCCAGTGGGCAGGGACACGTCCCACCATCCCAGGCTGCTCCCAGTTCCCTCCAACCCGGCCTTGGGCACTGCCAGGGATCCAGGGGCATCCATGGAATAACCTGGGCCTCCCCACCCTCCCAGCAAGGAATTCCTTCCCAATATCCCATCCAGCCCTGCCCTCTAAACCATTCCCTGTGTCCTGTCCCCCCACCCCTCATCCCAAGTCCCTCTCCAGCTCTCCTGGAGCCCCTTCAGGCCCTGGAATGGGCTCTGAGCTCTCCCTGGAGTTTCTCCTCTCCAGGTGAGCCCCCCCAGCTCTCCCATCCTGGCTCCAGCCCCATCAATATTTAAATCAAGAGCAATTTTTAATTGGATTCCAAAGGAATTAACCCTCCCTGCTCCTCATCCACTTCCTGTCCCAATTCCCACAACAGCCAAAGCAGAATGGTCAGAGATCAGAGCAGCTCATCACCGTCACATCCCTGGGGAAATCCCTTTTTCCCTGTCCTTTCTGCACTTCCAGCAGTGCCAGAAATCCCAGATGAACTCCACCTTTCCCCTCCCAGAGCTCACATTCCCTTTCCCAGCCCTGCTTTGGATTTTTCTAAGGAATATTTTTTTTTTTTCCCCTGATGGACAGATGATGTTTAATTCCCTTTACAAATCCGTATGAATTCCCTTCTGAGCGTCGAGCTCTCAGGGTATTCTCAAGTGGGAAAAAAAACCACTTGGAGAATGTAACAGAAAATGAAAAATGTTTCAGTAATTCTAGAAATAAAAATAAGGTTTAGGAATAAATCAGGTTTTCCTTTACTAAAGCAGACTCCTGGAGCGGTAAGAGATTCCTGCCAGGAATTATTGTTATTTTTTCCCCAATGAAAACACCCCCCCTAAAAAGAGTCATTACAATCCATCAGCAACGAGCAGCAGCCAAAAGAAAAAATACAGGTTTTCCCAAAATAATCAAATTATACCCCATGGATGCTCCTCCTGGAAATGCCTCTGAGGCTTCCTGGGGACCAAAAATGCTGGAAATCATTTTAATTAAATATTAATAATTATATATCATTGTAATATACATTACATTATATACATATTACATATTATGTGTAATATATTATATGTATATATTATAATATATAACATTATCTATATGTATTATATACTATAACTTATATATCATTCTATATTATAACATATATAACATTATATATTATAACTTATAACATTATAACATATTGTGCATTATATAACATATATATTATAACATATTATAACATAATTAATGACAAATAATTAAATTAAATAATCAATTTAATTTGGGGTAATGCTGCAGCTGGGTGCAGATGGGACAGCCACAGACACGATCCAGGGAAGGAAAAAAAACTTTGTAATATTTTGGAGGATTCAGGGATTCACAAAATATGCGGGGTTTGGTTTCTTTATTGGGATTTATTTTCTTATTCTGGACCAATCCCCAAACTCCTCCCTCCCCGTTGGTGATCAAACAGCTCCTGGAGCATCCCTGTGGCTCACTCCACATTTTCCAAGCCATGGTTTCCTCCCAGTGTTGTCCTGGCAGGAGATATTCCCAAATCCTGCTGGATAATGGCAGCTTTGGGGCTGGAGGAACCTCCCTGCCTCTCCTGGGCACCAAATTCCTGCAGATTTCTTCCCTCAGCTGGGATTTAAACACTTCTGTTGGCACAAAATAGACCTGAATTTTTGGTTGGTTTTCCTTCCAGAGGCTCTAAATCCCAAGAAACAGCACCAAGTGCTTCCTTGGCCTTCCCAGGGCAATATCCCAATTTACTTCCCTTCCTGACCCCATTAATTCCCTGATTTGGTGTGGGAGAGACACATTTTGAATAGTTGAGCAGTGCCTGCCACTCCCTGCTCCAGGGATCTCCTCAAAAACATGGAAAACCAGGCTGGAGGTGAAAGAATTCCTGCACAGGGGCCTACTCATATCCCAGGAGGGATTTTAGGGGTTAAAACACCCAAAAAAAAGTGGAAATCTCCTCCTTTAAAGCATCCAGGCCCAGAAGGAGGAACTCAACCCTTTGATTTTCCTGCAAAGGGAAGGGGCCTGGAAAAGCTTTGGAATTCCCAGTTGGGTTTCTTGGGAAAAATCTGCTTCCTAAGAACCTTCCTAAGGGGTTCCTGGCATGGAAAACAGTCCTGGTTGAATAGAAAAACCGGGAAAAGGAGGAAAGGGCATTCCCAGGACGTGCTGTGGGTACCAGGGAGTTATCCCAGGGGTTATTCCCATCATTGCTTCAATTCCATCCCTCGTGACACAGCAGAGCAGCTCAACTCCAGCACCTTTTCCAAACATTCCTCATCAAAGCCCCCATTTCCCACTTTTCCTTTCTATCCAAAGGGCATTTCCCTCAGAGGTGTGTATCCCAGCAGGAATATCACCATTTTCTGCTGGATGCAGGATTTCCCTCACACAGACCCAAAATTCCAGCCAGAACTTGCAAGTCCATGGTGTCATCACTTCCAAAACATCTTCAAACATCATTTTAATTTTTTTTTTTTTTTACACATAAATTTACATCAACATTTGCACTGGATGCCTCGCTTCTTCCATGAAGGAATCACTAAAACAGAGGGAATTTTAAAGGCATGAAAAGCCCCAATATTAAAATATTTCACGCAGCAAAAAAGGACCAAAACAGCCCAACGAGGCTTCCCCAAATTTTAAGGATTTCATTTAACCCATGACTTGCAGGCCAGCTAAAGGAGGAGCTCCCTGTTGGAATGACAGCACGAGAGGGGGATGTTTTTGGGGAGAGAAAAGGAAGGAAAAACAGGAATTACCCTAAAGGACATTTCAAGATTCTCGCCACCCCAGATATCCATTCCTGCATCGTAAGTTCCTATCTCTTCAAAGTAGTTTCTGTCAATAGAAAATAGGCCACCAGCCATAGTTGGGGTCCTAGTTGGAAAACAAACAGAAAAAAAAACAAAGGAAAACAAAAGAAAACAGAAAAAAAAAAAAAGAGGGAAAAAGGAAAGAAAAAAGAAAAAAGACCTTTTAAAAGACACTGTGGAAGTTACAGCACATTTCACTACCTCACACATTTGCACTACACAGGAATTCTATGTCAAACAACTTCAGTAGGAGCCAGAAAAACATCATTTTGACTGGATTTTCCTGCTCTTCCCCAAAATCCAGGGTGTGGATCCTGTCCCCGCCACACTCCAGGGTCGCTCCCTGGAAATAATCGCATTTCCATGGATTATTTCAGGAGCATTGTGAGGGCAAAGTGGGTGGAATTTTGGCGTCTGTGTGAGCAGCAGCTCCAATCCCATGGGGAATGCTTGGGAGGAGCTTCATGGCTCTGGAGCCTAAAAGTGCATCAAATTACCAGGGCAAATCCCTCCTAACAGGATTAGAAATCCTCACAACAGGAAAATCCGGGGTGCTTTGTGGGAGGATGGCCTATTTCCCTGGAAATGTCTGCTCCCTGCTTGCCAGCAGCAAAGCCTACGTGGCACAGGAATGCCCAGCCCAGCTGGGGGGTTTGGGAGGGAACAGCTCCATCCCAAATCCAGGGAATCCTCAATCCAGGCTGTCCCAGCACACACAGAGGGGCCTGGGGGCTCAGCTCATCCCCTGAGCACTCAGCATCCCTAAACCTGGGGAATTTGGGGGTGAGGACCTCTGGGAACAAGGAATGCTGTGGGTTGGAAGGGAATTCAAGCTCATCCCATGCCATGGCAGGGACACCTCCCACTGTCCCAGGTGATTCCAGCCCGGCCTTGGGCACTTCCAGGGATGGGGCAGCCACAGCTTTCCTGAGAAATTGTGCCAGGGCCTCCTCAGCCTCACAGGGATGGATCCAGGATCAGCCACATTCCCATCCTCAGCTTCCAAACCAAGACCCTGGGTTTGGGAACCCCTCCCAGTGCCACCAGAGCAGGACCAGTCAGGGCAGCCTGTGTGGTTCCTGGATCCATTCCTGGATCCCTCCAGGAATCCAGCCTGCTTGGGAAGGCTCTGGGAATATCAGAAATGCAGGGGCAGCATTCCCATCAGCAATCCTGCCCGCATTCCCATGGGAGCTGCTCAGGAGACAGCCCTGAGCGAACACTGACACACAACAAGCTGCCAAAATTGCTCCAAAAAGCAAAAGCTTCCTGAATAATGCAGGGAAGAGTTGGCAGAGGGACTGCAGGGGAGGTGCCACCCGTGCCAGACCTGGAATTGCTTGGGCATGGATCAGATCTTCCTCGAGAAGCTTCCCTGGGTCCCACAGGGAACATGGATTGGCTACAGAACCCAGAGGTGCCTCTGGACACAGCCCTGGCACTGAGTCCTCCTTATCCTCCAGCTCAGCAAATCCAGGGAATGTGCAAGTATTCCCTCTCCTACAACAGCTGCCCATCATTCCTCCTAAAAATTCCCACTGTTTGCCAAAGGAAAACCACTGGGTCGTGTGTTCACCTCCCTCCCCTGCCCTCAGCACTGCAGCTCAGTGAATTCTCTGTCCCTTTCCCAGATTCCCAGATTCCATTCCCAGATTCCAAAGCCTCTTTCCTGCCCTCAGCCTCCCGGGGTTCTGCCACAGGGAATCCCAGGGTGACCCTCAAGAGGAGCCTCTGCTCTGCAGCCCCTCTGGGAGAGCTGGGAATGTTCACCTGGAGCAGGGAAGGCTCCAGGGAGAGCTCAGAGCCTTTTCCAGGGCCCAAAGGGGCTCCAGGAGAGCTGGAGAGGGACTGGGGATGAGGGATGCAGGGACAGGACACAGGGAATGGCTTTAAGCTGAAAGAGAGTAGATTTAGAGGGGATATTGGGAAGGAATTCCTGCCTGGGAGGGTGGGGAGGCCCTGGCACAGGTTATTCCATGGATGCCCCATCCCTGGAAATGCCCAAGGCCAGGTTGGATGGGGCTTGGAGCAGCCTGGGACAGTGGAAGGTGTCCCTGCCATGGCAGGCGTGGCACTGGATGGGCTTTAGAGTCCCTTCCCACCCAAACATTCTCCTTCTTCCTGCTCCTTTCATTCCTTCCCTTGGCGGGACACAGTCTTTGCTGGAATGGTACCAAACTTCCCATTTTTTTCCAGGATTGGGCCTTAAGCAATTGCTGAAGGATGAAACAACAGCACACACGGAGCTGGATTCCTGTGAGGGGCCACAATGCCCTTTGCTCTCTGAAAACCAAACATTTCCTAAATCCCTCCCTAAAAAAATGTGGGAGCACTGAGTTTCACCCTGGAAAATAAAGATATTTGTGCCCTAATCCCCATCCTTGCTCCTGGGATAACGGGAATGCAGCAGGCAGGACTGTTCCCTGGGATGGAAATTTCCTGGGATACAGCCAGGCCTGCAGAGCTCTCACTGGAAAACCACCTCAACCAAATTATCAGGAAGAAAAAGGCGTTTAAAATTAATTTTTTTAAGCTGTAAAAATACATTTTTTTCCTCAGCTCTGCATTTATTGGTTCTCTTTTCCTGTGGAGTCGCCCTGACAATTCCTGGGAAGTGTTGGGATTAACTCTGATTTCACCTCATCCTGGTTTTTTTTGGCAGCAGGATTCCCATTCCTGCACCTGCACACAAAACACAGGAGCAACTCCAGGATTTCTGCATCCCAGGAACGCCTCACCCCAGCCCTGGATGTTGTGATGGGAGAGAAAAAGGGATGGATCCCAGGGGAGCTCCCACATGACTCCACCTCATCCTGTTTTCCACCAGGAATCCCCCTCTGGCCACCGAAAGGGCTCCAGCAGTCACAAAATCCCTGCTCAGCCACACCACTATGGATAGATCCTGGAATAAAGGTTTGGAATAAAGGTTTGGTTTTTGAATTAACTGCAATCAGCTCTATGTTTAATTATTAATAAGATAAATACAATATCAAGAGTTCAAGGAGCATTTGGAGCATTAGGCACAGGGTGGGATTTTGGGGAAGTCTTTGCTGGGCCAGGACTTGGATCTATGTGGATCCCTTCCAACTCAGGATATTCCATGATTCTACCACATTCCTAATATGTGACCTTGTATTTTTTCCCAGTGTTTAATCCTGTATTTTTCCTCTCAATCCCTAATTTATACTCAAGAAAACATTTCCTGGAACACTATCCATATTTTTAGTATTTCTAATCCCAGCCTGGAGTGCCTTCAGCTTAAAAAACTGAAGGACAAGCATGGAAATATCCATAAAAATGGGCTGTGCACAGCCTGGAAATGCCCAGCACAGAAACATTCCATGTTTTTAACGCTGCAGGTGTAAGACAAGATGGTTTTAAAGGGATCTTTCAGCTCAGATGTGTTCCTGGAGCTGCAGAAAAATCACAGGGGAAAGGAGTTCATTCCAAAGGAAAGGATGTTCTGCAAAGCACAACTGTTGTCCAAGAATTTTCCAGTGGAAAAACGAAGGAAAGGTTTAAAAAGAGTGAATTTAGATGTTCTGCAAAGCACAGCTGTTGTCCCAGAATTTTCCAATGGAAAAACGAAGGAAAGGTTTAAAAAGAGTGAATTTAGATGTTCTGCAAAGCACAGATGTTGTCCAAGGATTTTCCAGTGGAAAAAGAAGGAAAAGCTTCAAAAGAGTGAATTTACTGGCACTGCCCCTGAGGATTCACCACAATCCAGCCACACCTGGGAAGGAACCACTCTGTTTCCAGAATTCCCAAATATTCCCAAATCTTCCCACAGCCACTGGATGATCCACAGGGAGATTGAGCTTTAAGCTCCACCTCTGCACAGGGAAACCATCCAGGTTTTCCCCCAGAGCAGGAAAAATGGGGAAAAAACCCCCTCATTTTAACAAAGTCTTGGGATTTGTAATATTTCCAGAGCCTGAGGTTAATTTGGTGCTGGTGCAATTTGCAGCATTTTTATGGAATCAGATCAAATCCTGAGGAGCAGCCAAAATCAGGGAATAGTCCTTGCTATCCAAACAAAAAAATTCCCTGGGCTGCTGGACCTTCAGAGCACGACATCAATCCCTGGAATGCTGAATGCTCCAAGGCTCAGGGAATATCTGCCCTCCAAACCACAGCTCCTACTGGATGTCTGCAAATCCACCTGAAAAAAAACACATTCCAAGTGATCCCAGGGGAAGCCAGAGGATGGAATGTTTGCCTTGAGCAGCTCTGGCTCCAGAAGGATCTCTGATTCTGGGGTTTCTCCTGGATGGCCCCTCCTTGGGCTCAGTTTGGAGTTGCAGCAAAGACTCCTCAGGAGCTGCAAGGTCCTGGTGTTCCTTCTGCTCCTGATCTTTGTATGGAATCAGGGATGGGTTGGGTTCAAAGGGATCCTAAAGCTCCTCTGGCCATGGGCAGGGACAGCCTCCACTATCCCAGGTTGATCCAGCCTGGCCTTGGACACTCCAGGGATGGAGCAGCTACATTGCAGGAGGTAAAAAATTGGAAATAAATCCCAAATCCTCCAATAAATTCCAATATCTGTCCAGCACCAATTTCCACGCCCTCATCCCCCTGGATGGGGCACTGAGGGAGGGGACCTGACCTGAATCCAGTCCCCATCCCTGGAGCTTCCCACCTTCATCCATCACCTCTGAGCACTGGGAAGGGCTTTGGTTGCTCAACAAAACCTGGGATTCCTTGGGATAGAGTCCCCATTTTAGACTGTTTTTGGGAAAGGTCATTCCCAGTGTTCACTGAGCGATGGTGGGTGAGGGAGAAGAAGAAAACAAGGAGCAAAGGGATTTTAGCCTGGGAGTTTAGAACCAGGAGAAGAAACGAGGGGCAGAGAGGCAGAAATGGGAGTGTGAGGAGCAGGAATCACATCCCAGGATGGAATTTGGAGGAGAACGGAGCTGTCCAAGGTTTCCCTGCTCAGCAGGACCCTTCCCTTTGGAAGAAACACGGCCAACAATCCATCTTTTCCAAGGGATGTGTGAGCTCCTTCCCTGCTGTGCGGCACCAGTGAGCCTGGGATCTGCACTGCAGCCATGGAATTCCTTCACCTTTCCCACTAAACCTGGAGATTCCAAGGAAGGCAGATCCATGATTTAGGATTGATCAGCTCCTGTCATTCCCTCTGCAAACCTTCCAGCACTACCCAAATCCATGGATCGAAAAGAATCAGGGACCTTTTCCTGGGAGTTCAGCACTTCCTGCCTTTAATTCCATGAAGTTGAACAGGAAAATTTAGGGAATGTGACAGCTCAGCTCTGTCCACACCCACCAGCCAGCTCTTTTTAGGAAGCTATCCTCATTTTTTTCCCCATAAACCCCTTCCTACAATAACACAAACCACACATAAATAATAAATCCCATCTAAAATATTCCATGGTTTGATTATGGGTGAGCTACATTTTTAAATTTAAAGAGCAAAATTTGGAATTTATCCCTGTTCTTATGGAAAATAAATTGTTTGGAGTGAAACTTGTGTGGATTACATGGATTTTAAACGATCCAAAAGCAGAGCCTGAGTGCAGCAATTATAGGACAGGCATGGACAAAGCGTGATCCAGGGATATTCCTATTTTCTACCTGTTTCACTGATTACAAACAAAAAAGATGGATAAAAATGAGGCTGGAATGAAGTCACAGAACAGGGAAAGCAAGGTGGAATAAAAAATGAACTCAGGAATTTGCTTTAAATCGTTGGGGTTAGGCTGGCCTTTACTTTATCCCCCTTTTTTGGGAATATTCAGTGTCAGCTGCCAAAACTGTTTGTGGCTGGGGTGAAATAAATTTTTTTCATGGAATTGTTGAGGTTGGAAAAGCATTCCAAGGTCATGGAGTCCAACCTATGCCCCATCCCCACCTCCAGGGATGGGGACTCCAAAGCTCCCTGGGCAATTCCAAGGCCTGCCCATCCTTTCCATGAAAAAATTCCTCCTGGGGTCCAACCTGAGCCTCCCTGGGCACAGCCTGAGGATGGAATGCAGCTCTTTGGATGTGGAATTTGGGATTATTCCCGACACCTCAGGACTGGTGAACGTGGTGGAAGTGTTGGGTTGGATGTGATGGCTTTTCCAGCCTGAACAATTCCATGATTCTGGGATTCTTCTGGCACCAAAGACTGGAATGCCTGGGCTAAAACTCAAGACTTTGGATTTAATCCAGCCCAAAGAGCCAACTCTTCACTCTGCAGCTCTTTGTGACAACTGTGGTGCTCTGACACTTTTCCCTCTGCTCCCCAACATCCATTTGATCCAGAAAATCCCCCAAAATTCCAGGTAAAAACTGGTGGGGGAAAAAAAAAGAAATTAAAAAAAAAAAAAAGAAAACCTATTTTTTTTTACAATTTTAAGATTCAATTTCGTGTCTGGATTAATTTGAGCCCTGCTCCATTTCAAGGTAAGGAAATAAGGGCTGGAATTGCATTCCTTGAAAACTCCCTGTGCCTGTGAATGGATTCGGGAAGGCTGGGATGGATGGAGCTCATCAAGGCTCTGCAGCTCATTAGGATAATTAATTTTCCCAATTTCCATGCACACCTGAGCTTTAATCAAGAGCTGCTGGCCTGACCCAGAGCCCAGGAGGAGATTTTTAGATTATGGAAATAACAATTCCCTTGACTCCAAAATAACCTCATCGCTCCCTCCTCTGACAGCCAGAGCCTGTTTGCTTTTCCTGGGAATTAAACCTAAATCAGCCCTTCCCTGATTCCAGGCTTTCAAGGACAAGCAGTGACAGAAATTTGAATTTTGAAAGCAATTCTGAAAGCTTTTTGCTGCCCTTCCAACCCTGCCTTGCCTGGACACACTGATCCCTGAGCTGCCTCTCCCTCCACCTGCCAGCTCCAGGGATCTGCAGGGCTGGAATTCTGCCCACTTCCCAGTTTAAAACCATTACATCCACTGATAAAACCTTTTTTTTGATCTCTTTGGAAACTTTCAGGAAGCCCCAGGAGCTGTTGGAGCTGAGCAAACACCCCATGGGCCAGGAATTTATTCCATTTTTTTGCCTTTCACCTTCATTTAAAGCTTTTGCAGAGGTTTTCTTCCACTCTGTGGTTCCAGCAAATAAATGGGAGAGGTCAGGACATGCTCTTGGATCATTTTTGACTCAGGGTGCTCAGTCACCAATTCTATTTTCCAAGCAATAAAACAGGAATTTAAGTGCAAATTATTGGGGTTCAATGCTGGAAAATGCTCACAAATCATTGGGAATATTTGTCTTGAATTACGAAAAAACGAGAATAAAAATCTTTTTGCAACAAACTAAGAGAGGGAGCTGAACAAGCAGAATTATTTGGAATTCCTGACCGTTGGGAAGAAGTTGGGGATTGCCAGCTCTGACCAGCAGCAAGCCAAGGGTTTGACCTTTGCCACCCACAACTCCCTGACTGATCCCAGAGCAGAATTTTGGGAATTTCAGGCTGTTCTGTGGGAAAAGGGAGGCACTGACCTGACAGGTAAGGTCCTGTCTCCTTTCCTCCTGTCCATCTCCCTCTGGGGCACGGGATACCAGCGGAAATTGAGCTTCCAGTTGAAGCCTCCGTAGGTCATGTCCGAGCCCGCCATGTACTCGAAGGTGTCGTCGCTGATCACGTCGATGATGGGACACACCACGGTTTTCCTGGGAGAAAGAAAAACCAGGGAATCTGGGGTTTGGCGCGTGGTTTGTGCACGGTGGGAGGTGGAATGGTGTGTGGGTTTGGTGGGGGAAGGGGGAAAAGGGGGGAAAAAAAAGGGAAGGAAAAGAGGGAGGGGGAAAAAGGGAGGGTTAAAAAAGGAGGAAAAAAGGAGGAAAAAAGGAGGAAAAAAGGAGGGGAAAAAAGGGGAGGGAAAAATGGGGGGGAAAGGAGGAGGAAAAAAGGAGGGGAAAAAAGGGGAGGGAAAAATGGGGGGGAAAGGAGGAGGAAAAAAGGAGGGGAAAAAAGGGGAGGGAAAAATGGGGGGGAAAGGAGGAGGAAAAAAGGAGGGGAAAAAAGGGGAGGGAAAAATGGGGGGGAAAGGAGGAGGAAAAAAGGAGGGGAAAAAAGGGGAGGGAAAAATGGGGGGGAAAGGAGGAGGAAAAAAGGAGGGGAAAAAAGGGGAGGGAAAAATGGGGGGGAAAGGAGGAGGAAAAAAGGAGGGGAAAAAAGGGGAGGGAAAAATGGGGGGGAAAGGAGGAGGAAAAAAGGAGGGGAAAAAAGGGGAGGGAAAAATGGGGGGGAAAGGAGGAGGAAAAAAGGAGGGGAAAAAAGGGGAGGGAAAAATGGGGGGGAAAGGAGGAGGAAAAAAGGAGGGGAAAAAAGGGGAGGGAAAAATGGGGGGGAAAGGAGGAGGAAAAAAGGAGGGGAAAAAAGGGGAGGGAAAAATGGGGGGGAAAGGAGGAGGAAAAAAGGAGGGGGAAAAAGGAGTGAAAAAAAGGAGGGGAAGGAAAAGAGGAAGGGGGAGAAAAGGAAAGGGAAAAGGGAGCAAGGTAAGAGAAGGGGGAAGGGGAGAAAAGGGGAGAGAAAGGAGGAAAAAGAGAGAAAGGGGGGAAGGGGGAAAAGGGAGAAAAAAGGAAAAAGAGGGAAAAAGGGAAGAAAGGGGGGAATAGAGGGGAAAAGGGGAAAGTGGGGAGAGGAGAAAAGGAAAAAAGGTGAGGGGGGAAGAGGGAAAGGAGAAAGTGGAAAATGGAGGGAAAGAGAAAGGGGAAAAGGTGGGAAAGCAAGGGAAGAAAGGGAGGAAAAAGGGAAAATGTAAAAAAATAAATAAATGTAAAACGGGGTGAAAAAATGGGGGAAAAAAGAAAAGAGAAGAAACAAGGGTGCAAATTTCCATGAGTTCTGGAGGTCGGACAGAGAAGCTGCTCCTGGTGAAAACCAGGGAGAAAGCTCCCTTGGGGTGGGAGCCATCCAGCCCTTGGGGAAGCTGCTCCCACATTCATTTAGAAAAGAGATTTTCATACAGACAGCAGAAAATTAAAAATAAAATAAAAAACTTCATTACAGCTCAGCGAATCGGTTTAATTCCTANTTTAGAAAAGAGATTTTCATACAGACAGCAGAGAATTTTAAAAAATTTTAAAAATAGAAAAAAAACTTAATTACAGCTCAGCGAATCCTTTTAATTCCTATTTTTTCAGCAGCCAGGGCAAGGCCTGGAGGGTGATCCCTGCTCCTGGAGGCAGGAATTCTTACCTGTCCTCCTTGATCCTGGCCAGGAGAGGCTCCAGCCAGCCCAGGGTGCACTCGCAGTGAGCATCCAGGAATGTGATCACCTGGCCCCTGGAAGCCGCTGCCCCCCGGAGCCGCGCCCGGATCAGCCCCGACCTCTGCTCCATCCGGATGATTTTTATGGGCACTTCCAGGTTTTTCACGTAATTCTCCAAGGAGGCCTTCAAGAACTCTGCCCAAAGGTGTTTGAGGGGGGAAAACAGAGGGGAAAATGTGATTTTTAGGGTTTTATTCCAAGGTACTCACAGAACCCCCGACTTGGAGCATCTTGTGGGGGTTGGAATGAGAGGATCTTTAAGGTCCTTTCCAACCCAAACCATTCCCTGATTCCATGATAATATCCCAGGAATTTTGACCAAAGCACAATCAGTTCCTTGCAATTTGAGTGCAAACCAAAGACACTTTGGGCAATTTGCTGCTGGTTCAATACAAAAAAAAAAAAAAAGGGTTTTTTTGATTAATTTCTCCCTTTGAGCTCTTTGAATGCTTTTAGGAAAAATGGGAATTACTTGGCTCAAGTCCTTCTCCACCTTCTGGCACAGAGAGTCATTAAGCCACTTAATGAACAGGGAAATCCAGGAGAGTAATTAGAGTTCAGTTAATGCTCCATGGGGCAGAACTAAAGGATGGAGTGGCTGCATCCTCTGTCCCTGGAGCAGCTGCAGCTCTGCATTGAGTCTGCCATTAGCGCACATTTGGCTGCTCCAGGATCATTTATCATTTCATTGATTCCATTTAAGGAACTTTATGGGATTCCTTTTCCAGGTAGCACCAGTTTCACATGCAGAGTTTGCTTTCTGCAGTCTGGGTTTGAAACAAAAAGGAAAAAAAAAAAACTGAAGAGTGAAGGAAATGAAGCACAAATAGGAGCAATACAGGCAGGGCTGGGAATTAAATCGTCTTTGTGGTCCCTTTCAACCCAAATCCTTCTGGAACTCCATGGAATTGAGTTAATGGGAATATTCAGGAAAATCTGAAACATGGAATAAAGGGGGTTGAGAGACAGGACTGACCTTTACAGGAATATCAAATGATAAACTGAGCTGGTATGACCCAGAGCCCAAAGGGGCTCCAGGAGAGCTGGGGAGGGACCTGGGACGAGGGCTGGAGGGACAGGACACAGGGAATGGCTTCCCACTGCCAGAGGGCAGGGCTGGATGGGATATTGGGAAGGAATTCCTGGCTGGGAGGGTGGGGAGGGGCTGGGATGGAATTCCCAGAGAAGCTGTGGCTGCCCCTGGATCCCTGGAAGCGCCCAAGGCCAGGCTGGACAACTGCTCTGGTGGAAGCTGTCCCTGCCCATGGCAGGGGCTGGACAAGGTGACATCAAATCCCTTTTCCAAGCTTTCCATTGTGGAATTTCACGAATTCCCCCCTGCACCTCCGTCACCGCCTGAGAGCATCCCCACCGCGCCGGGATTCCAGCTCTGCGCCGCGCCTGGGATGAGCCGCACGGGAGCCGCATCCCAACCTTCCCGGAGCCTTCCAGATCCACTCTGGAACAAGTCATGGGAGGGGATGTGCTGTGGGGCAGACCCACCTCTCTCGCTGGCGTCGTCCACCAGGACGATCTCGGCCAGCAGGCGCGGCGGGGAGCGGTTGATGACGCTGTGGATGGTGCGCAGCAGCGTGCTCCAGGCCTCGTTGTGGAACACGATCACCACGCTCGTGTTGGGCAGCTCCTCCGGGTACACCTTGGTCTTGCACCTGCCCAAAAAGCGCCAGGGAAACAGGAGGAAAGGCAGGTTGTTATTCCTAAGGAGCTGCGTGTCTTTCCAGGCTGGAAAAAGAGGCCTGGAAGCGGCCACGGCGCTGCTGCCGCATCCGATGGTGGGGATGAATTAAGGAGCAACCTGGAGACACAGAGACTGGAATGTCAGCTGCTCTGAGGCTGAGGCAGGCTGGAAAAGGGGCTTGGAAGCAGCCATGGCACTGCTCCAAGGGGAAACTGCAGCGCCCAGGCAGTTGAAAAGGATGGGGATAAATGAAGGAGGCAAACGGGAATGCTGACGGCTCTGAGGCTGAGACCGCTCTGCAGGGAATGTTTGGCTTTTACCAAGAGCTCTCTGCTGGCTGGAGGGAGGGACACATTGATCAGTTGTCACTGGAGTGCCTCACAGCCATTTCCAGGAGGCTTTGATTCCCTTAAATTGTTAAACAACAGGAACACGTTCACACAGCGGGTGCACAGTCGCTGTTCCTGCCCTCAAAGCCATTCCCGTTGCCATTTCTGGGAAGTGCCATGGAATAGAATCAAAATCCAGGTAAATGTGGTTAACCTGACCCTGAATTCCTTGGCACTCCTGGCTGGGCACGGCCACACTCTGAACCTGAGGCTCATCACAGCTCCTTGGGCTTGACAGCCCTTTCCATGAAGGAATTTTCCCAAATATCCAAAGTAAACCTCGCCTGGAGCAATTTGAGGCCATTCCCTCTGCTTCTGTCGCTGTTCCCTGGGAGAAATCCCGATATCCCCCGGCTGCCCCTCCTGGCAGGAGCTGTGCAGAGCCAGCAGGGCCCCCTGAGCCTCCTTTGCTCCAGGCTGAGCCCCTTTCCCAGCTCCCTCAGCCCCTCCTGGGGCTCCAGAGCCTTTTCCAGCTTCCCTCTGTCACTCAGCTCCTGCATTCCCGCTGCGGCCAGGAGCACCTGCCAGGAAATGGAAGCATAAAACCCTTTTCCTGTCCCTTTCCCGATGATGGTGACTCACCCTGTGATTTTCCTCATCCCAAAATCCAGCCTGAGCTGGAGAATGAGGAATCTGTCACCTGCTCCCAGCCACTCCCTCCCCATCCCCCTGCACTCCCTCCAGCGCTCCCTGATTGTCCCACCAACCCTGGGTTTCTTCCTGCAGCCCTCAGGGATGAATGCACGTGGAGTAAACACAGCTCTGGGAATGGGAGAAAAACACCACCAGAAACGTGGAAATCAGAAGGAAAATCGCTCTATTCCCCATCCTTCCCACTGTTGTAGGCAAATTCTGGAGTGCCAAGGGTTACTCTGGGATTTTCTTAGAATCATGGAATGGTTTGGGTTGGAAGGGACTTACAGCTCATCCCATCCCACCCCTGCCATGGGCAGGGACACCTTCCACCATCCCAGGCTGCTCCAAGCCCCATCCAACCCAGCCTTGGGCACTTCCAGGGATGGGGCAGGGGCAGTTTTCCCAGGAAAACTGTGCCAGGGCCTCCCCACCCTCCCAGGGAGGAACCTCAGAGCTCGTCTCACTCCCCATCCCCTTAAAACGAAAATTAGTGATAAAACCTGGCTTAACCACTACAGACTCCTGTTTTAGCACTGAAACCAGGTTTAGTTTTCCTGCAGTGCCCATAATTCCCAGTCTTTTTTCCTTTCCCCGTTGTATCCAGAGCCTCATTCCCACCTTTTCCTCCTGGGCATGTGGGAAAACTGAACTTTGCTCTTCACAACTGCTGGGCCAAGAGCAGCAAACACAGAAATCTCCCACTCCTGATGATCCAGGCAAGGACCTGGCTCAACCCTGTGGATCCAATTTCAGCCCTGCTCTGTTAAATCAGAAATTCCAGTTACAGCCATTCCCAGGTGGATTCTGCTCCAGGAAAATTCCAGAGCAGCCCAGGAGCTCTCAGGGAATGGCCTGGGATGAGCTGCCAAGGAAAAGCAGAGCTGAGCCAAGGCTGATCTACCTGCAATGTTTAAATCCTGCCTGTTTTCCTAAAGTTCCCACACAAGGAGCAAATCCTGTCAGTTTAACCAAGCACCATTCAATTATTTAGGGTGTTTGTGGGAAAACAAGGAATGTGGGCACCTTCACATCCTTTAAAAATGGGAAATAGCCTCGGTTTTTTAAAAGTTAATCCATGCAGGGCAGAACCTGCTAATCCCCCTCACCACCCCCATTTTCAGAGGTCTGTGGGAAAAGCGGGATCCCACTGTCCTGCAGATTCTCTGGGAGAAGGGATGATGGGAAGGAGGTGAGGTCCCACAAAGCAGCCTGAAAATTCATCCTTGGGCCAAAAAAAATTGCAAATAATTCCTGCCAAGTCACCCTGAGTTTGTCTGTGCTTTTACCCAAACTGTTCCAGCATTTACTACAATTCCAAGCCACTGCAAACCAGAAATAAAGGAAATAAAAATATCCTCTTTTGAACAATTTCTCTATAAATAAAATCATTTTTCTCCTCAATACACTGATATCTTGGGGGCCCCTCTAAGGCTGACAGTGCTGCCAGGGAGTAAAATCTGTTTTCCATGATTGTAACACTAATTAAGGAGCTGACAGCTCCTATTTTCCAATTATATCTCCCGATCCAAATGGCTGCTCCAAAGGCAGCTGCAGCCCACGTGCAAAGCGTGGAAGTGAGAACAAGGATTTTGTGTCTGGAAGGGAAACTCTTTGGATGTTCTCTGAATAAAGGAGACCTTCAAAGGTCCAAGTGTGTCCATGTCCATGAAAAAGAAATGTTCATATGGATATTTCATGGAGTGACAGGGCAAGGGGGGATGGCTTTAAAAAAATAAATACAAAATAAATTAGTTTTCATTAGATGAAGATAAACCTGGCAAGAAAGGAATCATAGATTCATGGAATGGGTTGGGTGGGAAGGGATGTTAAAATTCCACTGTCCCAGGCTGCTCCAAGCCCCGTCCAGCCTGGCCTTGGACACTTCCAGGGATCCAGGGGCAGCCACAGCTTCTCTGGGAATTCCATCCCAGTGCCTCCCCACCCCCTGAGGATGGAATTTTCTATCCACCACAACTTAGAGCTGGAAAAACCCCAAATCCAACAGGTCCTGGTGCAGGACAAATGGATGAGGTGTGAATATCCCAAAATAAAACAACTTGCCCTCCTTTGAGGGCTGAAATTCAGGAAGAACAAATATTGGTCTAAGCTGAAAAACCCAGGCAAGGCTTCCTGCTCTGTAACATGGATTTGAGGCATGGAAGGAGTTTCCCAAATAAAGGAAATTTTCCCACACATCCATTGCCACTCCTGCTCCTTCCCAAGCCTTTTCCCCTGCTCTGGGACCAACTGCCAAAGGTTTTTCCTTTGGAGAAGCCCCGCAAAACTGCAGCACCCTGTTGAACCCTTTCAGAACTGCCAGTGTTTGTTTGTGCTCAGCCCTGGATGTTCCCAAGCACTGAAACACACCCAGGAGCTGATTCCAACCCAGAGCTCCAGCAGAAAATCCAATTAGGATGGTCGAGCAGTTTGTGGAATGGCACTTGCAGCCTCGCTTGTCCAGAAAAGGCTGAAGATGGATTTCTTCCCTTGCTGGAGAAAACACTTAGGGATAAAACGAGGCATTTCCCTGGTGAATTAAGCTGGTTTAAGGTTTGATCAATAACTCCAAATTAGAGCTGATGCTGATTAAAATCTCCAGTTGGCTGTTCCCAACAGGCAATCCAGGGACAGGCAACTCTGGGTGGAATGGGAAGCAAATTAACTCTGTGTGTGAGATCCCATGCATTAGCTGGAATTAAATCATCCATCCCAGGGCAGGGATGCAGTGGGAGTCAGTCCTGCTTGGACACAGCGACAGGAGGGGCATTCTGTGGGCTCCTGGTGAGGCCAATCATTCCCACAGAATTTAGAGCAAATTCCCACTCTGGAGCCAGGCTGGGAGAGTTGGGAATGTTCAGCTGGAGAGGAGAAGGATCCAGGGAGAGCTCAGAGCACCTCCCAGGGCCTAAAGGAGCTCCAGGAGAGCTGGAGAGGGGCTTGGGATGAGGGCTGGAGGGACAGGACACAGGGAATGGTTTAGAGGGCAGGGTCAGATGGGATATTGGGAAAGAATTCCCGGCTGGGAGGAAGGTGGGATGGAATTCCCAGAGAAGCCGTGGCTGCCCCATCCCTAGAAGTGTCCAAGGCCAGGCTGGACGGGGCTTGGAGCAGCCTGGGCCAGAGGGAGGGATGGAGGGGATGGAGGGGGATGCAGGGGGATGGGATGGGGATGGAT
>VZRZ01008823.1:273863-324535 GCA_013398175.1 Climacteris rufus | reverse complement strand
GGCGGGAGCGCCCCAGGGCAGCGGCGGCTCGGGCGGCCCGGCCGCGGGTCCGCACCGCCAGCGCGGGGCCGGGAGACTGCTGCGGTGCCTCTGTCTCACCGCGCTGTGCCCCCAAAGGCTGCCGTAGCTTTAAAAATAAAGGCCCGTATTCCTAGCCTAAAATAGGGTATTGTAAAATAAACAGTCTTCGTACAAATGCAGAATGTGCGTGTCTGAGGTGCTGATGCTTGGGCAGAACGGAGGTTTTGTGGGGTGATGAGAAGTTTCATTTCAGGCTAGCATAGCTGTGAGCAGCATCGGTTTCTAGTATCAGTTGTTCAGGAAGTGAGCAATTTACAGGGTGTTTCTGCAACTGCTCTGTAGTTTGTGAAGGGCTTGCTGTCATTCGTGCCACTTCTCCTGTTGAACTTCCCTGTTATCGGTAGAAGCAAGAAGGTGGTTTTGTCAGAGCTCTGAGCTTCCAAGTTTCTTTGCTCGTGCATTGGCTGGTGTTTTTCTTTTGGTTTATGGTTAGTGATACAAGTGGATGTAGCTAAAAGCAGCAAAACTTCCGGAGTGTGACTAACTTCATGGGAAAGCACTTGAACAATGATCCAACTGAAGGTTGATTCTACCTACATAAAATTAGTTTTTTGGGGTCTTGATAGTCAGGAAGCCTGCCTGAAGCTGGTAAGCCCTGTGTGCAGCCTTCTAAATTAGAATCAATTGTGTCATAAAAAAATAGCTGAAAGAACAGAATTCAGAGTTCTGTAAATGATATTTGGGAACTGTTGGAGAAATAACAGACATGAAAGAGATGAACACTGAAAAAAATAATACTGCTTTCTTCAAAAAGACTGAAGCTGCTGCACCAAGGCCTTCTTGGTCCTGGAAGGGAAAACTTTTATCCCTTATTGAAGCATTTGATGTTCTGGCCTGTATGTGTAATTCAGTATTCAAAGAGTTGGGCACTGCTGATGCTGCACATACTACACTTAATCCCATAAATCCTGCATTGAAATGGGTAATGTATGTTTGCCTAAAGGTTTTACTTACACTGCCCTGAAGTTCCTCAAAATTAAAAAATAAAGATGATATGGTGGTTTTTTTAGGTAGCTTGTTCTAACAATTAAATTAACACAGACCTATTTTTAAGGCATAGTCACAGTAAGTTGCATTAACATGAAATAGATTGTAGAAAGATCCTAAATCTAGAGTATGATTTCAACCAATACTAGGTGGGCCCTTCCCCATGGTTCACAAATGATCTTCAAGAACAGAGCCAACTACGTGTTCAGAATAGGTGGGAGTAAAGGAACCAGCAGAGGATGGAAATGTTCTTTCTGTGGTTTGGTCAGAGAGAGTGAATATGCTTGGAGGGTTTAATTCTCCTTTTGGTGCTCAGATCTTCCTTTCTAGGTGAAAAATGACCAGACTCTTGTGTTCATCTTTTCTTAAGGTGGTCAGCCCAGAAACGTGCAGCCTTTTAGTGATGAAGATGCTTCAATTGAAACTATGAGCCACTGCAGTGGCTTCAGTGATCCTGCTAGCTTCACTGAGGATGGTAAATTCTTTCATTTATATCTATTCATCTTTTTAAAAATATAAAACCTGAGATGATTTAGTAGTTTTAAGTACTAGACTGTAAGTAGCAGTAGCAAAATAATGACACTACATTAACACCGTGATTGTTAGTCTAGTGGCTACTGCTTTTGTCTTGTACAAATGTACTTCAGGTTTCACAAGCCTCATGAAACTATGAGGCTCTTTCCTATTAGAATTATACAGTGCTGACATGGAGACAATAAGAATTTAAGGTGCATTGTAAGACATTGATTTTTATAGCGTTTAATTGAAGCAGTAGGAACTGCAGAAGATTTTAAGATGCAAAAAGTCATGTTTGCCTGTTCTGAACTAGATTTGTGCTTTGTCTCCTTTGCAACCTGGACTACTCTAATATCATTTTGTTGGGAGAAGGGAACTGAAAGCCTGCTGCAAGGGGATAATGCAGGGAACCATCTCTGGATATGTGCCACTCTTAACTGAGCTCCTATTGCAGATATATCTGAATTGATGCCATATAGGGCAGGCTGCTTTGACAGTACTCACTGCATCAGCTGTGAGCACCTTGCTGTACTCCAGGGGTAGATGTAATGCACTGGATGGAAGTGTGATGCTGACAGGATTGAGTGATGGTCATCATATGGAAAAAATTTATGTAAGACCTGATTCACTCCTCCACTCATTCTTGGCACATGTAAGAAGCAGATCTAGAGACAGCACAGATGTATCAATAGGTCAGTTTTTATAGAAGTATTTCAGAGGGCAGTCTGATGTAGTAGGCTTAACACCATTATGCTGCTGTGATACTGAACAATTCTGTAGCTATTGTCTGTGTTAAACTTTTTTCTTATTAGTGTTAAAAATGCGTTGGAACTACTGTGTCTGCTAATGAAATGTGTATCAGTGGGACTAATTTAGTTCTTCTGGATTAGGGCCTGAAGTTGATGAAGAAGCCACTCAAGAAGACTTAGAATACAAGTTGAAGGGATTTATTGATCTTACATTGGACAAGAGGTATAGCCTGCTTTGAAGAAATGCATTCATACATTGTTCTCTTGCTTCTTGTGTTTAAATAAGGAAAATTCACCTCAAATCTTTTTTATATGCTTGCTGAGATTTTCTTGCTGGGGAGGACTTCTGGATGTTAAAAGACCTTTTTCCTTCCACCAAGTGTTTGTCTGGGTTAGACTTTCCTAATATATTGAAGTAGTGGCTCTCTTTTTAGCCTGCTGTGCTACCCTGAACTCTATATCCACACTAAATTTTGCTGTCCTTGAGTAAGGAGGCAATTCGTAGTGTTTCATTTCTTCATGGTACTTCTATGAGTTACTGAACTGTTGGGTGCAGACAAATAGAAAGTACTGTAAAACAGAGACAGAGATTTAACTGATGTGTGCTGATTTCAGGAGGTCTTCCTTCTCTCTCCTAACAGTGCAAAGACAAGACAAGCAGCCCTTGAAAGTCTGAAAAGTGCATTTTCCTCTAAAATACTATATGAATTTATCATGGAAAGGAGAATGACTCTAACTGATAGCATTGAACGCTGCATAAAGAAAGGTAATTAACATGCATGCTATTAGAAAGCAATAATCCCTATGAAATAGCACACTGTTAAAAAGGCTTCTCTAGTATTTAATAGGGTGCTTAATAATTTAGGTAATATTCCTTTTTTAAGTTTAGGTGTCACATTTTAACTGTCCTAGAAAATTAACTGAAATTATCTTGTATCTGTTGGTTTCTGAATTTCCACTGAAATGCATTCAGACTATCTTTAAAGATTAATGGGAGAAAGCAATGCAAAAGGTGATTGCTCATCACTGTGTGTTATTCTGTAGGTAAGAGCGATGAACAGTGTGCAGCTGCTGGGCTGGCATGTCTTCTGTGTGTGCAGATGGGGTCAGGAATTGAAAGTGAGGAGATTTTTAAGACCCTTGGTCCAGTTCTCAAGAAGATTGTCTGTGATGGAACAGCCAGTATCCAAGCCAGAGAGGCTGTAAGTATGAAATGTTTATTTGCCCAGCAGGGACAGAGGGCTGCTTTTGACCAGCTCACTATTGTGTAATCCAGGACTAAAGGTTACCACACCAGTGTGTACTCGTCGTGTTGACTTATGCTCTGAATAAGGCATAGCAGTTTTCACTGTAGTAAAAAGTTCCACCTGAAGGTTGAACATGATTCTCTTCTTCAACCTAGTGCCCTCCTGAAAGAACTGTTACATGTAGTACTTTGTCAGGTATCTGAACTCGCCCTGTTGCAGTCTTCTTACTGCAGTTCTGGGGGCTGATGTTCAGTCCTAGAAAAAGTTTTTGCACTGGCTGATACATCCTTCCTGTATTAATTTTATTTTATTCTTGAAATTTAGTTTTATTCTTAAACAGCACAAAAATGTTGCTTAAGCAGTTATATTTCTGGTAAAATCACATTCAGCACATCTGTAACTACATACACAGTACATTCATACTACAAATAGTATTTTTAACTTCCTTTTGCACAGTCATCTCATCTATACATCAGTGGTGTGCTTGAAATAGTGACTCAAGACTGACCAAAGTTTTACTTTTTCTTAAACTTCAAAGATTTAACTAATATTCTCCAACTTGCCTTTATCATTACTGGCTTTATTAGTGTCTGGTTACTCCTATTCTAGTCAAGCTGTGTTACAATGGGTACTGTCAGCTCCAAGAGAAGGTAGTATTAGTTCAACAGCAAAAGCTATCTGTATTTTCTACAAGTAGAAGCTATTAAGGTTTGTCCTGTGTTGTTAGTGCAAACATCACTTCCAAATGTTTTTTCCTTACTCTCTGTAAGAGGAATTGGAGTAGAATATGGGGCATAGGGAACAGATGGATAGAACCTTGTAGCAGAAATTGGAAAGTTCCAGGAAAGGCTTTTGAAGTCCAAAGTTTTCATGCCATCTAACTGTAATAGTGGTCAGAAGGGGTGTATATTTCCCACAGCTGTGAATAAATATCATATGGTCATTATTGTTTATAATTTCTGCTAGTAAAGCCTAGTGAGATTTAAAATATTTGGGTGAAAAGAGTGCTATGTGTAGGTTTTTCAAGGGCTTTGTAAGCTATATTAAATAATAACACATGAGAAATGAAGGCTTGTGAGTAGCATATGCTGTAAGATCCTGAGAGTAGATGGGAATTGGGAGCTAAGTATTACAAAGAAGCTGAATTAAACAGGATTGGAGAGTTCTGTACTCCGTTAAAATCTTCATCTCAAATTTCTGTTAACTCGATGTTACATTTCAAGGTCCAAGTTTGAAAGTTTTGTCAGCTGTAATATTATTGTCAAAGACTGACACTTCTTTTCTTTTGTGTCTAGTGTGCAACCTGCTTAGGGATTTGCTGTTTCATTGTCACTGATGACATTACGGTGAGGATGATTAATACTTTTAAAATACAGTGAATTGACAATAGGAAAATTTGTGACTCTTTAAACCACTTGATTATATTTTCCCTTGTTCAGGAACTGTACTCTACCATGGAATGCCTGGAAAACATCTTCACAAAGGCCTATCAGCGAGATAGAGATACTAATGGTGTATCAAGTACTCATAACACTGTGCTTCATGTCAGTGCTCTCTTAGCATGGACACTGTTGTTGACCATTTGTCCAATGAATGAAGTGAAGAAGAAAATTGAAATGTGAGTATCATTCTTGGACAGCAGAATTTGTAATGATTGTTTATATGCAGTGAAACAGCGTCAACAAAATTTAGGTCTTAATGGAATATGACTTACTCCTTAGGCACTTGCATAAACTTCCAAGTCTGCTGTCTTGTGATGATCTCAACATGAGAATAGCTGCTGGAGAAACACTAGCCCTTTTGTTTGAACTGGCACGTGAAACAGATGCTGTAAGTAGATGTCAGCAGCTAAATCTTCTTTCATTGGGATGATGATGAGACAAATTACTTAACCTGTGTTGCACAGCACCCAGGAGCTCAACAAGTAGCAAATAATTCCATGGTTTATGTTGTTTTTAGTGAGTCTGCTCCAATCTAAGTGGGTATAGCAATAATTCACAGTAAGTTAGCTGTCATTTTCTGGGCTAATTTCTATATTACAGAACAGGACCAATAGAAGGTAATGCATCAAACACTACTGAATAGCAACTAGAAATACGGAATGCAAGATTTAAAATTGAAATCCAACACCAGCTTTTAAAATAAAATTAAAAATCCGTGGAGGGATTCCAGGATAAAAGGGTATTGTTTATTGTAGTGGGAACACTCATGATATCTTTATGCAGACAAGTTTGAGTAATTCACAACCTGCACAGTTCTGTTCTCACAGCCAAAAATCTATCATTAGGTGGAAAATATGTTGGCTTTAAGTATTGTTCTTTCAGTATTCTTACTTAGGTAACTTGAGAAGAATAACTCTTATTGCATGATGGTTTCACAGCGTTTATGACTATTTTAGTCAGTTAAGAACTAGGCAGTCATTTTAAGGGGGAGATTTTGAAAGAATTTGCAGAAATTTGCACAGATTACCAGTATTTACTACACTTGGTGAGATTCCTTGGAGTTTGCTTTTGAATTGGATTAGGTGCAAGCTGCTCAGTATTCAATCATACACAGCTAAACTTGCCTTTACATTTGTCAATATGCCTTACTAATTTTCAGACTGTTTTCTTGACAGCCCTGAAGGAAACAGCCTCCCTCCGCTTACTTATGGCCCAGTTGAGAAAGTTGCCTGAATGGTTCCTAACTCAATCAAGGCTGCTGTACTTTGCCAGAACACTGTCTAAAGTGAAAAGATAATTCCAGTTGAGTCAGGAATGACACACTAACATTGCATAATCTGAAACAATGTGTTAGGACTTCGTATAAATGCAGACAGTGGGGATTTGAGTCTCTTGGCTATGGAAGGAACTTTGAAAGGAAAAAAATAAATGGAGACCCCCCCACACTTCCTCCTTTATTTGGTCAAGCTGACTGCAAGTAATTAAAATCTTAAAATGGATTAACAAATGAGACTGTATTCACTACAAATCTCTTCAATTCCATTGAGGAAATGCCCTTTAATCATTACACATTATTGTCGTTGGATCCTTAACAATCAGTGCAGATTAAAAACGCTTACTGTGTTTGCCTTTGACAGCTCCTTTGACAAAGCATGCAGTAAGATCACTCTATTCAGCTGACATGACAAAACAGATTAAAAAAAGACACAAACAACAAAAAATTGTTTTTACAGAAGTTTGCCTACATTCTTAATAGTCCAGGTGAACTACTGCTAAATTATTAAATGCAGTAGAGAAACTATTTTGTATGTATACATAAAGCACATACTAAATAAATATAAATATAATGAACAACACTAAGTTATTTATTGCACTTTACTTGAAGTATTTTGTTAAGCATTTTTTTAAAAGCCTGCTTTCTAATTTCCCGTTCTGCACAAGACTTTTAGCTAAATATTCCGTACTGTCAGTGTAATGGTGTTTCACAATCTGCCTCCAGCAGCATGAATTCTGAGCTAAGAGCATTAAAGTGCCCTCAGCTCGTTGACAGGAGTGGTTCAGCAGATCCATTAGACTGTTTGAGTCCCTTGGAATTAGGGAGCAGAACAGATTGACAGGTGTATGTGCACACTGAAGGAGCTGTACTGTTTTGTGTGGCTCTGACTTACCAAAATAAACTTTGTTAGTGCCCTTCTTGGTAAAATGGGTGCTGTGACTTTGTTCTTACTGGCTTAAATGCTGCAAGTGGAACTGCAGGAATGCTCTCTGTCTTTTTAAATAAAGAAAGAGTTTACATACCCAAAATTTGAAGGGATCATTTTCTTATTTGCAGGTAAAGAGGTTAAGGCCAGAAACTAACAAAGAAGATTTTTTTTTTTGTAACTAGGATTTCTTTTATGAAGATATGGACCTTCTAACAGAGAAACTAAGAGCTCTGGCTACTGATGGAAACAAGCACCGGGCAAAAGTGGATAAAAGAAAGCAGCGATCTGTCTTCAGAGATGTTCTACGGGCTGTTGAGGTGATTCTTTTGTTTTAGTTACAACCCAGAACTTAAAAGTATGTAGTGTAAAATCTATGGAAAATGGTTTTATTAAACAGAAATACTGTTTCGCTGACAGAAATGGGGAAAAATTATTTTAAGTGAGATTTCAAAGTCTGATCATTTGTGTGAAATAGAATTACTTTTTTTTAGGAACATAGAAGAAAGAAAGTTGAATGTTCTTTTATTTTACTTCAATCCTGACTTCCATATGGAAAATTTTGGGGATTTTTTCTTTTACAGAAGGCTAAACATTGCACTGGAAATCTGAATTATTTTTATTTTATACCATGGGCAGAGTTTTCTTCATAGAAAACTTTGCAGGATATCCAAATTTGTGTCCTGAATTCTGCAAATGGTTTACTGTGAAGTCTCTTACTGAACTGCACAAAAGACAAAAGGCAACTTAGTAATAACCTGCTTTTACAAATGGCACCTCTGTCAGCGGTCATGGAAGTGTTTGTATGTTGGGGGGAGTTGTTGCCCTAAGTGTGGAACTATAATCTTCTGGGTTTCTCTATCTAGATAGGAGGACAATATGCAAAGTAGAACAATAAAAATACTTGATTAATGGCATAACTTGAGTAAAGCCTCGAAGGCACATGGAAAACTTGTCATTTTAGTGGATTATCTTACACCTCTGAAACTAGATATTTTTTTATTTGCTTGGCAGACTAAATATTATTTGATACTTGGAATAGTTAAACATCTTGGAAGCTAAGGAGAAGGCTTGGCATGATCTGAAGTCACCTCTAAGATTTTGCCTGTAGAGGGATCTGAGTGACCTATTAGCACTTGTTGCATTCCATTGTCCCAAATGTAGCTCCTCATACTTGTAAGGTGGAGACCAAATAAAGCTTACAGGCTGACTTAAAGGTGACTCCTGCACTCAGAACTGGTTTTTCTGGAGATAAGTCAAATTTCTAAAGTAATTTTAAAGATGAAAAGCATTTGTGTTTTAAAATGCTTTCTAAGATGAAGAACATCGGTTTAAATTCTACATGAGGTTTAACTGTAGGCGTGCATCTGTTTTGTGAACAAGTACAATCTTTAGTATATGTATACTATATGATTTGGAAGGTTTTGGTGTGCCAAATTTATCAGTGAAAATACAGTTCACTGAGATACATAAAATTCCTGGTACAAAAGACTGTTTAAATTAAATGATGTATGTTGTTTCCTTTGATTTTGGGTAGGAGCGTGACTTTCCTACAGAGATGGTGAAGTTTGGACCGGAGCGCATGTACATTGACTGCTGGGTTAAAAAACAAACTTATGACATGTTCAAGGAAATTCTGGGGTCGGGGATGCAATATCACCTGCAGGTGAGCTGCTCTTTGACACTTGCTCAGACTGTTGTTCCCTGTCTGGCTTCTTTGATGTAATTCAGTCTGAATTACAAAATCCTGAATAGAACTTTGTGAAATGATGGGCTTTGCATTTGAAGTGTTGAAAGATGGCACTTAAAAAATTAACTACAGTAAGCTAGAACTGTCTGGTTAAGCTGCTTCTGAGTTGTAGGCCGGGTGTGCTGGCTTAGTAATTGACTTCTCCAAGAAGTAAGAAATTTAAGCTGAATATTGTTGCAAGGCAATAATAAAGACACAGCACACAGCTTGGTTTGTAGAGAGCAGAGGGCAAGGGAGCCCTGTTTGTTGTCCTATTCCCACCTTATATAGTAGGAACCCAGGTAGATGATTTGCTAAGACCCATCCACCCTCTGGTATGGTTGGCCGGGTTCTACACCGCCCAATCCAAAACATATCATACCTGGACTCACAACAACAGGTGCTTATCTTACTGTTTTTCATACCTTCCATGGGAAAGAAGCACATTCACACAAGCAGCCCCAGGCAGCAGCTCTGGGCCACTACTGAATATCTTTTTAGCTTCAGGGTTTTTCCTCAATCCTTATACTCTCTTTCAGCAGAGTGGTATAGTTACCTGGTGCTATAAAGCTGCATGCCTCCACCCTTCCTGTTCAAGCTGTAAAAGGAAGGCAAAGTTTTAGTCAAAAATAATGAACACTACTTGCAGCCCAATGATGACAGCATTCCGGAACTGAAGGCATCAGTCCCTTATCTCTGTTCTGGGAACTGCTTGTTTACTGGTCATATGTTTACATACATAGCAGAAGCAGGAACTGTATCTTAGGAATATATGCTCCCAAATTGCTGTGATAATCATGGGGTTAAAATCTTCAGTCCGGTGTTAATTTAATTTCTGTGTGACTGAGCTCAGGCATGTAGCAGGTTTTTCAGTTTTTTCAAATACTGCTTTTACAGCCAGTTATTTTAAAACTTGTGTGTTGTGAAACCATACAGGTCTATGTTCAGCTGCCTGTGTAAAACAGATAAGTGTCTCATTTGCTGGGCCAAAAAAATCAAGGGAGGCAGGAGGAGCTGTCTCTGTCATCTCAAGGGGGCAACTTTCATTCTCAGCCTTATTCTGGTTAAAGGAGGAAGTGTTCTTGACTTAATTGCAAAAGATAGCAGTAATTTGACACATCTTAGTATTTCTTGCTAGAATACTTTTTATTTGACAGGCATCTTTAGAGATAATTAGAGGGGATAGTTGATAATTAGAGGATAAACTGATTATCCAATGTCTTTCTTGTTCAGTCAAATGACTTTCTTCGGAATGTGTTTGAGCTCGGTCCACCAGTAATGCTGGATGCTGCGACTCTTAAAACAATGAAGATATCCCGTTTTGAAAGGGTAAGTTATTGCACCTTAGTGAATTTTCTTTACTTTGTACACTAGTTCATTTCTCCTGCACTTCAGAAGCTGTCATTGTTACCCTTGTCACTGTAGTTTTAATAGTGCCTCATGTTGTCCGGAGTGAAACCCAGACGTGCTTGTATGCATCTTTGAGTTCTTAGGTTTTCCACTGGGCATGTGTCTGCTTCTGCTGTTTTCCTGGGGGGTCTGAAGGTTAATGTGGTTGTTGATGGGTACCAGATAAATATGAAACTTGGTCTCTTTTGAGAAATACAGCTTTTTGGGAGGGACCTGCAGGAAACCACAGAAACGGAATCTTTATAAAGACAGTATCCCAAACTCTGCAGTGTGAAATGGGTGCTAGAAGTTTGTTTTGTTGGTTGTGAATGTATTCATCCTGCATATAGTTTGGGGAATGGTGCTGCCAAGTTTAATCTGGGGGTTTAATATGACCTATGTGGTGTCTGTTTGACTTTCAAGACTGACTGGCTTCCAGAACTGCTCATAGCTCAGCTGTTTTTATACAGGACAAGTTTCTTTTAAATATATATGTAAAAGAAATCAGTCTTTGGTACAAAGTTAGCAAAAATTTCAGAAGGCCTACCAATTGACTTCAAAGATTAATAAAAAGATACTTTCATTTGTTTTGCAACATGAAAAATCTTTGAAGGGCATAAGCCTTATGATCATATGTAATTAATTTTTCTTTTTTATTTTGTAGCATTTGTACAACTCTGCGGCATTCAAGGCTCGGACAAAAGCTAGAAGTAAATGTCGTGATAAAAGAGCAGACGTGGGGGAATTTTTCTAGGTTCCCTTTTCAGCGGGGTTCAGTTTTCATAATTGAAATCAATTTGTAACATTTAAATGATTTTTTTTAACTTTAGGTTTGCAGTTGTGCACAGGTTTCAGTAGTCTGTAAATATAATGCATGTTGTTGCTTAGTTGCATATAAACTGTATATAGATTGATGTAACATTTGGTGCTGGGATACATTATAACCCTTCTTCCATTTGCTCCAAAGGTTGAGTATATTGTAACTGATTTGTTAAATGGGGTGAATAACTGTAGTCAAATGCTGTGTGTCAGATTGGATTTTTTTATATAAAGGTAAAGTAATTTGTTGACCAAGTATTTTGGGAAGAATGTGCTAATATGAAAAGATGACCATGTTTGTGTGAAATTATATTAGTAACATTTTTAAACTCCACAGTGGTAGATGGACAAAGAAATTTCTAAATTTTAGTGTGGTATGACTTTATCCTGACATGGACTATGAAGTTCAGTAACCTCCACTGACAGTCAAGCAGTGAATGACAAATACTTGCCTCGGTGTAACATAAAAGCAAGATTCCTGTGTTCTGAAATTGAATATTTAATTTTTGGAATAAAGCTGTTTCTCACTGCTTGCTCGCTGTGTAAAAGTGATTATTCCATGAATGAAAAGCTGTAACACTGGCTAAACCTAAAGGCTGAAAGGGATGGGTTTGTTTTTTTGACAGTTCAGGCCTGTGCTTGGGTTAATGTCTGCTTTGGTAGATGCTACATGCAAGTCTGCCTTGCTGTGTTTCAAAGGTGTCTCATACTTGCATGTGGTCTGCACAACAGCCTACTCTTGATTTGCCATTGCTTCTCGAATGGTCAAATGTTTTCTAGTTCTGGTGCTGCAGAACACATTGTCCTTTATCTTACAGGAACTATTCCAGCTGCCCTATCTTTGTCATGTTGAAAACTACTCTTCTAACCTCAATTTCTGGCTCTAGAGGACTGAAATGTGCCTGTAACTGAGAACTGTCTTAGGAATAGTGTGGAGGGGGGCTTATGTGTAATAAAGACATTAGAAGTTAGATAGCTGGAGCTTCTGAACTTGAAGATCTATAGAAGTGCTTGTTAGAGTAAACATTCTTAAAGTGTTTATCACCAGAGGGAGTAAACATTGCAAGGAAACCACCCCCTGCCCCCGGAAAACTGTTGCTTGTTTTGATAAGGGAAAGTTTGGCTTGGGGTGGAGTGGGTTTTTTTGGTTGTGGTTTTTTTTTTCCCCTCCTGAGTAGAACCTATTCCAGAAAGTTCATACATACTAATGAAATGTACCTTCTAACTTACCCTTTCTTTTTATCTCAATCCACCATATAAAAACTTGTTTGGCTTACAAAACCAATCACTTTTACTACCCCAAGACCTTCCACAGCAATTTGTGATGATGATGAAAAGGTGTTTTCAGTGTCATGCAAGTGGAGAAGAAACTTCTCATCCTTAAACTAGATGAAGCTTTGCCTGCCCAGCCCAAGCCAGTCCCCTTTGAGCTAAACTCTTCCCTCAAGCCTACTGCTTTCTGCAGCTTCTGGATAGTCACCTGTGGTGTCCTTGGCCGGGGCACTTTGGGCAGCTTCCTGTGCAGCATTTCTACAGCACCTCCTGGCAGGTGGCCAAGCAGGTGGTTATCCTTTCCCCTGCTACACTGTAGCTGCCACCCACAGTGACCTGGATGGCTTCCAGGGCTCTTGCTGAGGTGGGCTGCTCTGCAGAGATCTGCAGGGTTTGTAGACTGTCTTTCCAAGCTTAGCATTGGAGAGGTGTGGGTCCTTGTCTTACAGTTATGTCGGTGTCAGGAACCTTTGGGGATGGAAGGGAGACTGTTGTTTGCTGTTGGTTTTTTTTCCTGGTTTCCACATCCTTATTTGGAGGGAGGACTTGTAGGAGACCCCTGCAGAAAAGGGAACAAGACTGGGCAGCAGAACTTGTCAGTTTAGGGTGAAAACTATGAGTCAGGTGGTTTATTCTCTGTTGTTTCCAGAAAGAGAAATATGTTTATTGTCAATTTAAAGGGATTTGGAATTTTAGCCATAGAATGGTTTCAGAAAGGATTTATTGTTTTGTGTTGCAGTCCCTTGGTGTGTCAGCTGCCTGTCTATGCAGTGTGCTGCAACATTGCTTTCTGCAATGTCATCAAGGAAAAAAGTCATCAAAGAACTGTCAGCAAAGGAGTAATTACACTACTCATCACCAGTTCATCAAAATTTAATCTTTAAACAGCTAAGGATGCCAGACAAATTAGTCCACCCTATAATGCTGTCCCACTTGAATTTGTAAAGTGTATGGGAGAAAGAGGAGAAGCCCCTACTTTTTCTGGTCTATGACTTTAAAATACTCATGACTGCAATACTGTAGATATGACTCTTCTGCATAGCAAAGTGGTTACTCATAGCTGCAGTGTTGTAGATATGACGCTTCTGCACAGCAAATGCATTTTAAACAGGCACTAAACCTAAAAGGTTTGGCACTAACCAAAAGGTTAGTGAAATACTGATCATCAGTAGCAAACCTCATTCTCCATGACAGGTTATTATCATGATTCCAATATAATGAAAAAAGAGCTGTCTATGTGCTGATTTCTTTTTTAGCAGATCTGTATTGTGAAGTCAGTATTCTTAGCCAAGTTGAACTCTAAATATAGCCTGAAAGGGGCAGTCTGTTTCATAGCTGCCTTCATGGGTACTGCGGGAGTCGACAGGTTCCTATGGGTCTTAAACTAGGGAGAGGAACTACAGAACAAGTTTTCTTCACATGATTTTCACTGATTTCTTCCATACTGGCACGTTACCTGACTATAATTATGTTGTAAGTAATGTTTCATTCTCCTAGATTTTAACTTTTTAGATTTTGCTTCCTTTTTCTTTGCTGTGAAGAATTTTTAGTGTGTTCTCATTCTAAATTTTAATTTTACCATGACTGCTTAAGAAGAAATTTAAAAGTTGCATTGGGGAAAAAAGTCTTTAGGTAAGGCTCAAGTACAAGATAAAGTAAATCAAAAGCTCCCAATGTTTCGATTGGTTTGTTGGGAAAATAATGCTTTTGTCCGGTGACACTGATGGCTGTGGTCTTTCTCCTTTGGCACACCAATGGAATCAAACAAATGTAATACAAACTTTGTTGAATTAATAATGGTGATCTTCGCTGTGGTTATATGCACAAATAATTAAATAATTAGTAGTACATGCAGAAACATAATTCATAATAGTAATGAATCAAAGGTACTCACATTTATTATAGCTCAAGTAGTAGGTGCAGGGAGGTGCTAATCAAAATACCCAGAGAAACAACTGCTCTTCAGAATCTAAAAATAACCAATAGCCTTTGTGCACGAAGCGGTAACTTTGAGCACTACATTCAAACGCAGGGCTCCGCAATGATCGCCCCTGGCTGTGGGGGGGTGTGGGGAGACGGCAGAGCAGAGCCAGCGCCGCTGGGGACGGGGCCGGACTGTGCTGCCTGGCACCGCAGAGCTTCCCCAGGAAGGGCACTGGGCACTGCCATCCGGCCTGAAGTTACGGCCCCACACCTAAAAATCATACACTAGGTAAGGCTAGCTAGCTTTTCCCCCTTTTCTTTGTACTTTGAAGCAACAGTTCTGAACATAGAAAAAACCAAGCTGGAATTTTGTCTTACATGCTGTTAAAAAGAAATAGGAAAGAATCGGTGTAGTCCTGTCAAGCTCCCCTAGCAGGACAGCAAGCCCTGTTCTCAGGATTGATTTCAGCACTTAGTCTTCGGACTTACTGAGGCTCATTGAATGTCTACTTGGCTATGCGCTCCAATTTGGGGCAGTTACAACAATCTTCTGCATTTGCTTTGATGAGGAAAGGAGTGAATATTTTCTGCAAACACTCAGGGCTACGTTCCTCAAACTTTAGGTTTTTAATTTAAGTGCTATATTTGGAATCTGGTCACACTGTGTCCTCTATTCCTTGGAGAGGAAGAGAAGGCTCAGAAGCACATCAAGAGGACAGTTCAACCCATCTAGGATTCAGAAATCACTCTTAGGTGCTTAATACCCTTCATCAAGGGAGGTTTGTATCCCATGAAGTGCTGATTTATGTTGGCAGGTAAAATTGAACTTTGGAGTTCTGATAAAATAGTAAATGGGTAAGATGTATTCTACTCCAAATCTGAACTGATCTTTGTGAGCTCCCTTACGTTTACTAGCAAGAAAAAGGTACATTTAGGCTGTGATTCTGAGGTGAAAAAGGCATTTCTTAGGATAAGAGGGATATTACCTGGAGGAATGTATTGTTCTTCAATAATTACAGAGGGGATTTTCAGTGACAAGTGTGGACAAACATGCCTACTTAGAGTGTCTGCATCTCCCTATGGCTAGAAGTGTAGTTTGTTTCTAGGAGATATTTTTGGAATCAAGGTAGTGTAAAGAAAAGCAAAAGACTCACAAGGAATAATGTGCAATACATATAAGCAGGCTCCTTAGGTATTGCTTCTTTTCTATATATAATCTTCCTTCAAAACTGTGTTTATATTAAGAATCATTCACTGAGTTTGTGCACCCAGAATCTACACAGAAACTGCTTTTGCTGATTGGGCCTTATCCAATGCCTTTTATAAAGCAAGGAGTATTAGTCTGAAGAAAAGCTTTTTTTAATTTGTCCAAAATTGTGTGAAGTAGAACCACAATAGAAGACTACATTTTTTATTCAGTTTTTCACAAATAATAAATTCACAGATACATAAATATAAACAGACACATATTCTTGCTGCTTATCTCCTACATCCATACCTGCTTTTCCTGTCTTATCTCTGCATGAGATATTTGATGCTGAAAGCAGAGGACCTGAGTGACATCCTTTCTGGCAGGTGAAGGTGAATGTTTGGCTTTCGCTGTGGTTAGGATTTCACACCACTTCTTACCAAGTACTCCACAGATCAAAGGGTAATTAAATAGGTACCATTCAAATCAATGCTGGAGCCAGTCAGATTGATTTTTCTCTTTCTCTTTCCCCACACACATATGTGTGTGCACAAATGCAATACAGAAATGAAATGTTTATTATCAAAGATTTCCAAGAGTAAACAAGTGCTAAGTACTGAGTTATTCCTGCCTTCATGATCTAGTGTGCTGCTCTTTCAAATCCCTTTATTTTAAGGACTGTCTAGGCTGCTTGGTATTTCCTTAGAACAGGACACCAATTGTTACCAGTTATTTCCCATATCTATGTGTTAATGTACCTTTTAAATTATGATTTCTTTTAGGTACAATGGAGAGCCCTCCCTTGGAAGTTAACCTGCCTGATATTCATGAAGAAGGAAAACTTTATGTAGTTGATTCCCTAAACAACCTAAACAAGCTAAATGTTTGTCTAGATGAATCCCAACATTCACTAGGTATGTACGACAGGCGATCTGTGGTTTTCTATACATACAATCCACATTGTGTGTCACTGATGTCAACAGCCCAATAGGCCAGTACGTATGCCAAACTCTGTACTGAAAAATGTAAGAAAAAGATTGAAAATGGCATAATTTAGACAGATCAGACAATGATTTAGCTGTCCCTGCTGAGTATTTCAGCTTTAAGTTCTTGAAAATCCTTGCATTTAGCTAGGGATTTACTGTCAAACCTGAACTTATCTTCCACTTCAATTGGGATTTATGAGGTGATCCCTTGCAGGACAATGTCTCTAGTAATGCCCAATATATACCTACTACATAAATAGCATCATAACTCTTCCCAAGCACTAAAATTCAGAGTGGCAATAGAAACACCTGAGAATTTCTGTTCGTTCCTTTAAGACACATTTCATAAGAACCCTTACCTGAAATATTCCATGAATTTTTTAAGTATTTTACTTCCCAGGCTTTCTTTACTTACAGTTTCAGGTATAGCTCCCACACTTCTACTGTTTTTACAAGGTTTTTGCCTTTGATTTCTCACAGCAGCAAGGATATTTTTACCTAGTGATAACTACAATGTATTTCAGTTCTTTGTGACCTGAAAATATATTGAAATATGGAAGTCTTCACCAGCATCCCACATAACAATATTTGAATCTGCTTTTATTTCCATTGTTATAATGGCAAATTTGTGTTAAGAAATCTATAGATCAACAGCTATGTTGAAATGTGTTTCAAATGGCCATAGCTTAATCATTACTCTAGTTACGTGTTTTAAATGTTTTCTCATTACTTCTGTTTTCAAGTCTAACTTTTCCTAATGCAACTAACTAGAATGATGCTGGTTTCTGCATTTAATGCAAATATGTTAGACATAAAGTACTACGTTCTCATATGCAGATTATCTTGATATTGTCACTTTTACGTGTACAAAATGAGACAATGACTTACACAGATTTTAATGTCAAAGTAACTCCTTTCAGTGGGACTGTTTTTCCTTCTTTGCAAATTTTATTGGACAGGTACTTTTCAGGTAAATATACAAGGTTCTGTGGAATCATATGTGGTTCTCTGGAATAATCACATGCATGCTCCTCCCTACATTTCAGCAATAAATAATGGTAGCCTAATATGTATTTTATTCATAAATCTGTAAAGTAATTTGTTTCCTTCTAGGATTATTCTTTTAACATAGCTTTTAAGTTTGGAGATTCTGTAGGTATCTCATCTCATCAGCTGCCTTACTCAGCAGCATAAAATTTTGGTTCTCTTGCCAGAAATTCAGAGACATGTCAAAAGCTATAGAACATGTACATACCTTTTGGTTGCTTCAGCAGGGGCCATGCAGTGATTGCTTTCTGGTTTAGATGATAAAATGTTCCCACTGTTTGCAGTTTGATGAGAATGTCTGTTCATCAATTCCTCACAACACTGCAGTCTGGCATGTTCAGCCTGATGAAATAGCAAGAAGCATTCATTAGGCAGAGAGAGCTCAGACCACTTTTGAGACCTCTATTGATAGCTTAGAATACTTGGCAGGCAGCAGTAGCAGGCCCTGCCCATTCCTATTATTCTGATTAGAAAGCAATATTGGTGCAGACACTAGTATATGGTGCATTTGTTATGAATGTAAGGGAAAAACAATAGAACCTCAAAACACACATATGAAAATATTTCAGCTTCCTCAGAGGTAGAAGTGTGTTAAACATAAAATAAAGAAAAAGAGAGATATTCCCAGAGATCTCCTACCAGCTCAGTGAATTGCTTAGCCCCAGCTTGGGTCATTATTAAAGTGCTGTAATGGCATATGCAGCCTTTCCTCAGCTTTATCACTACAGGCTCAGTTGCAAAGACTTCAGAGATTTCCACCAGCTAAAACAAGAACACTATCTAGAAATACATTTTTCACAGATACACATGCTACTCTCCCTTTCAGAATGGCAAGACAGCAATTACAGAAGGATAAATTACAGTAATTTGCACATAATTTTAGTATGTATGAGACTGACACCAAAATGAAATTATATTAACTTCCTTCTCCCCTCCAAACCAGAAGATAAAACCAAATCTTAGTAAGTAGTTACAGTAGTATACAAACTTAAGATTAAACAAAACTGGCTCAAGTATAATTTTTTTACATTCACATTAATTTTTTCATGGTGTTCACTTGACTTGTTATCTTTGGGGCTTATTGCCACCTCACATTGATTGCACCTCTTTCTATGAGAGAAACTCCTGACTTTCCCTATATGCAACACATTCTTTAAAAAGCAATAAACTGGCTTGTTGAGCTATTCAAGGGCAGCATTGCAAGTGCTTTTCCTTTTTTCCCCTCATTCTTCCTGTGCTTAAAGGACAACACATGTAGTCCACATGAGAGTCTGTTCTATTCTTGACAATTGGGAGGATAGCTACCTCATTTTTTACTGAAATGAAACCAACAAGTCCTAAAGATGAAGAAGAATATTGAAAACATTTGTTTTAAGGTAGAACAGTCAAGATCTACATTCATTCTGTCCAACATCAGGACCTTAACCAACATGCTTAATTTGGGAAATTAATCATCCCAGGGATACTTCTCATTAAAAAGAAGCATATCTAGAGAATGAATGTGTACAATGAGTCTGTACCTTGGTTTTCTATATGAATTTTTCTCTCTCTCTTTTGCAAAGGCTAAGTGCATTCAAACCCTTATAAAGCCATGTGATGAAAACTTCATTACAACCTTTGTACAATGTAGAACAGCTGTAAAATTCTGAACCATAAAACAGGTCAACTTCAACAAAACAGTGTATTTCAACAACAGAAACATTTTTGTTAAATGTGTTCTAACAGTTATAACAGATGTATTTTTTGATACTTCCAAATTCAAGCTGAGCTCATAAAGTTAGTTTCTTCCCTTCTCATGCAATATTACAGGAAATAAAATCTGTTGGCCAAAATGATGATGTATTCTGCATCATTTCATTATGCCAGAAGCATTTTGTTATGTTTATCCTAACCAGCCTTAACAGTTAACTTTATCACCAAATAATTTGCCATCTCTTAACAGATGAGGAAGAGAACACTGGTGGTACTGGAGAAAGCACAGCAGGGAGAAACACAAGAAACCAGCGTTTGATCTTTGTCACCTTTATTCTTACTTTGGTCATCAGTTTGGCACTTGTTTCATTCGTAATATTCTTAATAAGTAAGTAAACCAAAGAATGGTTCTTAAAAAGGTAGGGCCAATTGGAAAAAGAACTTTGCTGAAATGTGTCATGCTACCTTATAACATGCTAATGCTGTATTTGCATGGTCAAAGACTGGTTGGTCCTGGTCCTGGGGGCAGAAACACAGGAAAACAACACACTCTATGGGCTATAAGGTGCAATTTTATTCTTAGTGCTAAGGTTTTGTGAGTGTAACAGCTGTAACCTCAGCAGTGTTGTACTGTCTTGCTAAAAATGTTGACTGGAAATTAAAATTTAAATATAATTGTGTGGCAGTGAGATACTTTGGCAATGTGCCTTCCATTCCTTTCCAGATAAAACTCAGTATTGGTGTCATTCCACTGAAACTGGAATTACACCCAAGCTTACACTTAAATCAGGTTACCTGAAAGAAGACCTGAGGGTTGTCATCAAAGAACTGACTGCAAACTGGTTCAGAACTACGAAAATCTCAAGCACAGCAAAAAAAAAAAAAAATCAGATAACATATCAAGATTTGCATGTAGCATTGAATCTGCTCCACTGTTTCACTTTTTTAGGACAGACTGGGAGGGCTTAGCTAAATACATGGCTGTTTTATGGAACCCTCGTCATCCTGGGGTTTTCTGAGCTATTAATATTGAACAGAATATGAGGTTCATTATTTCAGTTTGCAAGTCTTTTTTGAATGAATTGGAACTCATGTGAAATCAAAATTTCTTATATGCTATAGCAGGGAATTTTTTTTGAACATAGCAAAAATCCTCATTTTCTTTTCTGACCAGGAAATTCTAACCCTTAACTACATTTTCTTACAGGCACTCAATGAAGGAAATATCAGACAAGTAAAGAACACAAAGTAGATTTTAAGTGACATGACTGTAAAATCCTAATCAAAATACCCTATACTTGATTTTCAGATTTATTTATCAAGAAACTGCTAAAAGTAGAACCTTGGTATAGAAAAATTAGTATTGTGTTGCTCTACTGGGAAAATTCTAAACTAAAGTGAAAAGCCTTCTTACAAGAATTAAAACGTGGGCTCAGGTTGGTGGAGGCCTGTGGTTTTTGAAACTGATTTTCAGTTGTGTTTTAGTTTATGTTACAGTGTTCCATTACAGATAGATAGATCTGTTATGTTATATAATCTGAGATTATGTTTGCAATCCACGTGTATAGATTAATCTAGTATTTGTACTATTATGCTTAAGCTTCAAAACCCATAGGTAAATTTTGTTAACTTCAGAAGGCCAAAATAAAAATAGCTCCAAAAATCTATATTGGTATGCCAGAGGAGGTAGGCCTCCAAATGCCAGTATTTGTAAGAATTTTCCTTTAATTTAAAGGATTAAGAAATCCAGTGATGTGGCTGTAGTCTGCTGTGGTTTTTTTTTTACTCCTGTAGTACTATTAGTGTAGTAACTGTACTTTTAGAAAAATACATGCACATACTGATTACAAATTGGATCTTGAAGCCCCTAAATAAGACATCTCCCTGTGGATACTGATGGAATGGATACACTCCTGAAAACAGCAGAAATTATCTAAGCCATATTTAATTTTATTACTCTGCACTAAATTGAAAAAAAAAAACCAGCAAATAAGCAAAAAATAATATAGTGAGCAGGTAAGCCCACCAGATGTATAACTTGTTATTGTTAGATTCTACAGTTGTTTTCCTGTTTAATGTTTTTACTCATCATAATTCCCTACAAAGTCTCACAGGAGTGGAAGTGAAGGTAGTGATGCTCTTGACTTCAGTGTTGCCAATTTAATGTGGTACATTTTCCTTTTCAAGTTCAAACTAGCAACAAGATGGACCAAATATCAAGCAGACTATTATCTGAAAAGAAGAACACAGAAGAGCTGAAGAAAATTAACAGAATTATATTAAAGCATCTAAATCAATCAGGAATTAAGGTAAAGCCTTCTGATCTTCATGATTACCTCTTTACCCATGCTGAGCTCATAGTCCCTGGAGAATAGATCTTCTTTGGAATGTAATTCAGCATATTCATGACTCAGATATTTTCACATATGGCACACAGGTTGCTTAAACATCCTGATATGGTCACAAGAGCATTGGAAAAGCCAGCTGAATTAAAAATATCGGCAAATAATGTTTTATTCTGTTTTAGGTGGGCATAGATTTGTAATACTAAGCCCATATGATTCACAATAAACAATGGATTGTCAACAATTTGGGGCAAGAGGTCCAGATTCTCTGTGCATTGTAAAGTGCAGGGGTAAGGGCCTAGTTTTACTTTAAATGTAAGTGAATGATTGCAGAAAATCACAATTTCTATTCACATGATTCCTGCATGACTTTGTTCACTTAATCATTCTCCTGTTACTTTCATACAAGCTTTGTGTTTGTTTCTAATATTATTTGTATTTAAGGATAACTTCAGATTCCATAACTTACAAATAAATCCATTTCTGCCATAGAGTTTTGTGGTTTTCCTTTCTATGCATTGAAATATGCTGACTTACTACTCTTTTTGTGAAAAAAACCCCTAACTTGAATAACAACAAACCCTTTCATAACATGCCATAGTAAGCCCATATGTATATTGATGGAGTAAATGTCCTATTGTCTTACATGGAAAATGGGTTTAGAGGACTCAGTCTGGTAATTCATAGCATCCTCCTAGCCAATCTATCTTATAGCAATGCAACATGCTGTACACAACTTGTGGGCAGTTTCTGGGTGAAGGCCAAGTGTTTGTATAAAGTGATGTGGGGAAAATACTACATGTCCTTGTACTCTCCCCTATAGCTGCTGCTGGCCACCATCAGAGAAGGGCCAGGTGAAATACGGTTGGAACCTTCATGGTTTTAATATGGAGCAATACCTCAGAGGCTGAAAGGAGCTATTCTCTCTCTCTGAATTTACAGTCGTGGAGATCAACAGCTGAAAGTATGATTGCATAAGGGACTAGTGGGTAGCTTTGTCATTTTGGTATTCAGAATTTGGTATGTTTTCTACTGAAACATACATTAAGGCAGCACCCCCTTTACCAATAAACAAATTGGTTACTCCCATCATGACAGTGGAATGGCAGCTGACACTATGGAATACATCCAACATCATCTCTTTTATTTTGAGTTCTCATTCTCATTCTGGACAATTCATTCTCTTCTGGACAATTTTACATAATAAATCCCCAAAGTCAACAGCTTGCATTGCAATCTTCATTTCCAAAATGCATACTAGTCCTTTCTGTGATGCCTGCTTCATTGTCTACAACAAAGTGAAGAACCAAGGTCTTGGTATCACTCCACTTAGATTTGCCTGCCAGTTCTATTCCTACTATTAGGAGTGCTTTGCACCTATGTTTTACATCATTGTATTGGTTCTAACTGAGGTAGAGTTCAGCAGCCCTGCCAGTGCTGTGCTTCAGTTGATAACACAGCAGTGTTTTGGCTACTGCTGAGAAGCACTGTCCCTCTAACATTCTCCCCCATCAAGGGGCAGGGAGTGGGCAAGACCTCGGGAGGGAAAACAAGCAGGCCAGCTGACCCAGAGGAACCAAAGGGATATTCCATACCATATGACGTCAGCTCAGATATAAAAGCTGAGAGAGAGAGGAGGAAGGGGGGACATTCTTTAATGTCTGCCTTCCAAGGAACCACTACGTGTGCTGAGGCCCTGCTTCCCGGGACGTGCCTGAACATCACTTGCTGATGGGAAGTAGAAATTGACTTCTCCTCCTTTTGCTTATGCGTGCGCAGACCCTGCTTTTGCTTTTCTGTAGCTTCAGTAAAAACTGCCTTATCTCGACCCACTGATTCATCTTGTCCTTTCCCCTGTCCCTCTGGGGGAGGGAGCTACAGGGCAGCTTGGTGGGCACCTGGCACCTAGCCAGAGTCAAACCATCACCTTCTTTTTATTTCCTGATTTTTATTTTCCTGATTTATTACTGTCAAGTTATTCACATGAAAACAGTGAAGTTTGGTTTCCAGAGTTTATAACTCCTGCTGTTAATTCCCAGCTGCAGTTTTAATTATCTCCTCTGGACATCACAAGTATTTTTTACAGAGGTGACTCTAATACAGCTATCAGAGAATGATACAAGTAACTGTAGAAAAGTAGTGAGGAAAGGAACCCTAAATTCTAACCCAAATATCTTTCTGTAAATGCTGTTAAATGATAAAAGAATCTTAATACTAAAAACATGACGCTGTGTTGCTTCTCTGTTCTTCTCTGAGCTGTCACTTGCTTTTTAGTGACAGTATTAAGTTCTCATCTCTCCCACTCCCATTTTAGCTACTGTAACTGCTCTCCAGCTCCTGCCTTGCACTGACACATCCATACTTGTGAACCAGGGAGAAATGCTAGTATTTGGCACTCAGTGCATCTCAAACATGTGGATTTGTCACATCCCTCATTGCAACTGCAGCTATTAGAACAGTCTGTGGTCCACTAGAAACTGATACCAAGAGCCAATAGATCTTTTTCTGGCAGGAAACTATAAATA
Organism: Climacteris rufus; assembly: GCA_013398175.1. Classification (NCBI taxonomy): domain Eukaryota; kingdom Metazoa; phylum Chordata; class Aves; order Passeriformes; family Climacteridae; genus Climacteris; species Climacteris rufus. The sequence goes on along the minus strand of VZRZ01008823.1, from coordinate 300,396 downwards.
AAATGTGTGCAAGAGCAACAGTCCCCAAAGAAATCAAAGTCCCCTTATCTCTCTGATCTTGTCCTGAATTACTCTTAATCTGGTTATTCAATCAGTACTCATAATAAATCCACTTTTTCTGTCTCTATTATTGATTAGAAGTATTGTTGTTTCATTCCACGGTTTGATCCTGAAAGATGCTGAGTGACCTCAACTGCCCCAGACTTATGACTGTCTGGGACATAACAATGTCCAGGCATGCTCAGTATCATACAGGACTGAGGCCTCAAACAATCCTTTTTGTATTTAATTGCTTCTTGGCTTGCAGTGATCAGCAATTAAGATCAGTGACAGAAAAAGTGCAGAGGTCCAAGGCTGACCCTGTCAGTGCTGCTGGAACACACCTGTTGTTGGAGATACTTGCATACAGAAGACATAAGCAGCATTGCTTATGGCTGCCCTTGGCATCTCAGCTCAAGTTAATAATATCCATTTGCCATCAGAACTGTTGCTATGTGAGATCAGAGCCAGGACTGAGAGCAGAGTGCCACAATCCCTCCATCAACACTTTCTGGAGGACCCCCTACAAGGAGAGTCACCTTTAGGGGAACTTTTCTGTCTATCTACTGACAGTGAAGTAGGCCCAAGCAAACCAATACTTGACTCTTAAATTCTACAAACTTGACCCTGAAGTGAATTTCATCTCAATTCATAGGCCCATAATCATAACCTCAAATAAACAGCTAAGTAAACTCCAAGCTCCAACTGCATGTGCTGTAACGGCTGTGCTGTATATGGATGTTACAATGTCTCCTGCAGACATGGGTAAAATCTCTGTTCTTGGATAGCTGCACATCCCAAGAGCCTTTGCCATGTTTGGTATTACAACAGTGAACACGAGGAAATGATCTAACAGCTTCATCTTACAGGACTCGTAGCTGTTCTCCTCAGTAGCACTGTTTCTTTCCTTTTTTTTTCTTATTTTCAGGCTGTAGAGGTATCTACCCAAAGTAATTCAGCTTTCAGTAATTCTCTGAGTCCAGTGTAAATGAAAAGGGTTCAGACAGATTTAACAACATGCCATGGACCATCTGCTGCAAGTACAATCATTACTGAAATGACAACATGGCTTCAGGAAATTTTCTGCTCAATAAACCTGGACAATACTAGAAAAATGCTGGTAAGCATAGAGAAACACGTGGAAGATTTAACCAATAAGTTACCTCCAGCTTCCATCAAAGACATCATCATGCCAGTCCCTGAAGTGTTGGCTGAATCTTTAGGTTGTTAGGTAATACCAGTAGACAAAATACTTTCTTGCCTTGGTTAGCTTGCTGAGAAATTCACTCCTTTGTTCCAGATATCCACAACAGCCCATATTCTTGTTAACCTCAAACCATCAGACAGTATCTGACTATGTGAAACAACATGTGGGGAGAATATACAGTACTAAATAGTAGAGGGTCAGCTAGCACAGGCATTTGCTTGTCTTCCTTAGGGTCATGTTATCCTCAGAATACCAGCTTGTACTTGGCCTTGTGCTGCTCTAGAATGAAACAGCTCAAGTTCAATATCTGCAAACAGTACATAAGAACTGAGGGCAAAAGATGCTTTATAGACACTTGTCCATGTCAAACATTATGTAAATCCAAACAGTGGGCACCTTCAGTTGAAAATGAGGCACAGACAATAAAGAGGGATTTTGAAAGACAGACAAATCCATCCCTCTGCCTGACAGCAGCGTTCAATTTACTCAAACCATTCCTGACAGAGGCTTGTCCGTTCACATTGTGAAACATTGAAATGATGGAATGTCCCTGAGCCTCCTCTTCTAACCACATGGTTAAATCTATTTTTCCTGAAGTCTAACTAAAATTTTCCTTGCTGAAATTTAAGTCCATTATCAACTCACCAATTCCTCGTGAATATGAAAAATAGTTTGTACCTTCCAGTATTTCAGTTATTTGATGTTATACTAACTGCAAGGCATTTTAACCTTGAGAAAGCTTTTTTTCCCTTCAAGATACTTGGAATTTTAATCTAACATTTATTCTTAAACTCTAGTATGAGTTCAGTTCATGTGCTTTGTTCACTGCCAACAATACAAAGCTGAACACGGGTAAAAAACAATAATGATGACGTGCGTACTCTGAACCTGGAGAAAGAAAAGAGAAAATGCCAGGAGTGGCAAAAGGATTGTCACAAGTGTTGTTAGATAACATGCTTTTGAAGGTGATGTGTTGTGTGTGGTACACAATCCAAACTGTTCAGGAATGCTAAATGTGGTCAACGTGTTTGCAAAATGAGCAGAGAGGAATAATGTTGAACAAGGACAAGAACTACTGTCAGAACTATATGAAGAACAAAATCCTGCTTCATGGGGTTTTGAAGTCTTTGAAGAGCAAATATTTATTTTCATTTTATCAAAGTCTAGTCTCATTAAATTACATATGAAATTGCCTGAAAATAAGAATTTTCAGATCAAAAATTCCAAGTTTTCTTATTAATTTCACCCTGTCTGACTGGAGTTTCTGTTCTTGAGATACAGAACCTACTCCATTGGAAATGGCAGCAAAGCAATGTGCTCCACAAAAGCTTTACTGTTTTAAAAATGTCTATTTTGACACTATTTTGTCTAAATTGCATGTAGTTCTAATTAGACCTCTGACTAAGCAAAATCTAGATAAAACAAATTCCAAATAGTAACTAAAAAATAGATTTATGTTTTGACTAGTAACTGAAAATCTTTTGTCTGAGGAGATGCTTAACTTGATCTTCTTATAGGCTACTCATATAATTATCTTGGAGATGTTAGTGAATAATGAAATTGGATCAAAACCTTAGATCTCAGCCCAGTGCTACTGGGATTAAGGGGACTGTTCTTTTCAATTAAGGAAAAAAAGAACATTCAGTCCATTACATGTTACTGTTCTTATTTTCCTGACAGATTAACAAGAATTCTAAGATTTAAAGAGAGGGATGGAAGGGGTGAGTGTACTGTCACTTCCTCTGGGATACATAAGAAATAGTAACATTGGGGCCAAAGAGCTTAGTCCTATTCACGAACCCAATCAATCTTAGAATTCAAGAAAAGGCTTTTATAGATGCTGTTTCTGATCCTTTTTCTGGTTTCTGGGCCACACTTCAGCAATCGAAATGCTGTCCACGATTCAGTGATGAGCCAGCAAAACCCCTGAATGGTAATGAGAACCTTCCAGTAAAACAGTCACAGCACAGTACTGCTGCTAATTTATCACTGTGAGGCAAACCACATTACACACAAGGGTGAAAGGACAATTTAAAAATCGATTGCCTGCCAATTTAAATATCTATTAATAATTATGGGTTTGCTTTTGAGTTCTGCACTGCTCATTTAATCTTAATATCTTCTTCATCACATAAATGACTTTGGAACTGTGTCTGTCTACAAGGTGACACAAAATGTTGAAACTCCCAGACACCCTTTGCTCCTCAGCAAAAGCTCATGGATAATTCATTAACTTCCCATTTTTAGGGTGCTTTTTTTTTAAGCTTTAGTTTTTTTCTTAAAGCAACACTGAAACATTTTCTTCAGATGTCTCCCTGAGTGCTCAAAATTATATGGGTGTATATTCATCAGGAACTAAAGTGATAAGACAAGGAGTGATGTGTTCAAACTGAAGAGGGGAAATTTAGGTTAGATATACAGAAGAAATTCTTTACTGTGAGGGTGGTGAGGCACTGGAACAGGTTGCCGAGGGAAGCTGTGGGTGCCCCATCCCTGGCAGTGTTCAAGGCAAGGTTGGATGAGGCATTGAGCAACCTAGGCTAGTGGAAGGTGTCCCTGCCCAAGGCAGGAGGTTGAAACTAGGTGATCTTTAAGGTCCCTTCCAACCCAATCCATGCTATGATTCTGTGATTCTATATGTAGGTGATAACTACAATATTTTTACTGATTTTTTAACAGAAGGTGTGATACAGATTCTATTTTGTTTTGTGCATTCAGATTGCTGTGCCTGAGCTGCTACTTTGATCTGAAACAGCTTTTGGGTTGCACTTGTTGCTTGACATGGATGTGATGAGCCAATGCTTCAGCTCCCTGAGGTCCTAAGTGTTTAGGACCTGGCTTAAAACTAAATCAGCTTCAGACAAAAATCTGCAGCAGGAGGATTCCCAGCTATGGACAGCAAGTCAGCTCGCTGAAGTACACAGGGAGTGAATGAAATCCGGGGAACTGATCCAGCACCTCTAAATAAATACTGATGGACTCACTTAAGGCCTCATCTCCGAGGAAGGTACCAATAAGATGGCGAGATAGACCAATAAAAGAGGAAACAGCATCCTGAGTTGGAAAGCTCTTCCCTAATGCTGTTCACATCTTTTGTGTCTTCTGCGAAAAGCTGCCTCCAGCCTGCGCAGATGCTTCGGGGCCTATTCAGGCACCTGGGCAGAGCGACGGGCAGCCACGGGGCAGCACAGGCCTTTCCTGGCAGGCGTGTGGGAAGCACGCCGCTTGCCCCGGGCGGCACTGCCCCGCGGGTGCTCCCGGTGGGCAGGGGCCCCGGGGCCACCGAGGCTCCGCCGGGGCCTGGGCGGTGGGGACGAGGGAGCGCTGTGCCCCCGCCGGCAGCGAGCTCGTGTTCCGGCTGCGGCCTGCAGAGCCTGGCTGTTGCAGCCTCTGGTTTCCTTCAGCGCCTCTCGCTTCTTTCCTTTTGCTCCCCCTGCGCTCCCCGCCACCGGCAGTAATGCCTTTTAAATGAGGTTTTGGATGCCTATTGCTATTTTGATGGAAATTGCAGAGTCATGTTCTCAGCAGGCTTGCAGATGGAGAAAGAGCAAGGAGGCTCGACAAAAGTGCAGCTGGTCAAAAACATTACCTTGAAAAGAGAAACATATGATCTAGTATGCGTGCAAATGAGTACCATAAACATACACTAGTGTAAGTCTGCCTTTTGGTATTTGCAATCCAGTCACTGCTGACACCATTACCCGAGGTCAGTGAAGCTACTCTTCTGTGGACTACAACAGTGCACCCAGGGGGTCACGATCAAATAAAGTCTAAAAAGGAATTAAATTATGTACGTGTCCTGTGAAATGTGCCTGAGTCTTTCAGCATTTCAGAAGGCAGGGAGGCAGGCAGGAAGGAAGGAAGGTGAGGCCTGCATTGGAGGATGAAAACAGACATAGAGATCGTGTCTGACAATCCTGGAAAACATGGACCTCTCAAATATCTGCTTTGCCAATGTATGGGGCAGAGCTGGAGTAGGGACTGTCATAGGAGGAACCACATCCCATCTTGGAGGTGGGGAATGGGCATTTTTTGGGCAGTGAGGCCTGTTGTGTGCATGGAGAAGGTCTGGGAGTGGGACCTGCAAGAAGGTCTCTGGTGACCCCTATGGGTATGTGACATGCAGCCCTGCCTGGGAGCAGATGAGGCAGGAGCCCTGTGCTCTGCCTGTGCCATGAGCGAGGCCTGGGAGCTGGAGTATTGTTTTCTGAGAGGTACTTAGCTTGGATCTGCTCTAGTCTGTTCAGCGATAAAATTCTAGTTTATTCAGTGATAAAATGACATTTTGCCAGTGACTAGAATGGCCATTCACATGCTGATGGAGAACGTACTGCTAAGCCTGTTAGACAATCATTGACATGGAGGCATGTGGTTTGGCAGGGGTGAAGCATAGGCATTGATTGGGGCAGATGTAGGCTCTCTGGAAAATTATCGTAATACAAGGGGCAATTTTATATCCATGATCTATCCACTCATTTTGAGATACAGAATTTCTTACACCACTCGAAGAAGCCTTCCCTGTACACTGCAGTGCTAGTAAAGATGAATCCAATTCTTTCAATAAATGTCCTCCACTATGCTTTATGGACCCTTTCTACATTTCCTTTTCTATGAAGATTTGGGATTTGTAGTTTGAATTTCTGTCATCCTACTGAAACAGCTACACTAGCTCTGTCAATATTGTTTTGCCCTACCCGCCATCCCAAAGTAGCCAACAAACTGCCTCTTTCTGCTCTTGAAAGAAGGAGTAAGACACTACAGAGCAAGCTGAGTCTATTCAAAATGGGCCATTGCTAAGAGACTGCAGTGTCCTCTGTATTCAGATTTCCTCCTAGGTGACCTCTGGTCTGGGCTCATTCTTCCCTGGATCACTGCCATTTGACTGATTTCTTTGTTCTGAGCAATTGTAACCTGTTGCAGCTTAAAACATTTCAAGACAAACTCTTGCTTGTCTCCTTAAGACTGTCATTCCAGTATATAAGGAATTTTAACTAGTATTTATAGTCAATTTAGCTATCCATCTTGGCAGGAAGTGAAGCATCTTATTTGTAAGACATATCATGATGACTCTGTGCATCTCAGTGCAGAGTTCTGTTTCCATTTAAAGGACAGCATTCACATTTTTGCAACCACAAAAGTATTACACAGTCCAGTTGGAAGGGAAACTTACCCTTCCCAAACTGCTGATGTAGTCTCCTATCCTTTACTTAGGAATAGCAAGTATTAATACCATTACTTGGAATGCAGTAACTGTTTGGAAAACTTTCCCTCCCGGTTCTCCCTGCCAGCTCCAGGTGCCCTTGAAAAGTAAAAAGTCTTTATGGCTGTTTCCAACAATTTATGTTGCATAGCTTAGTTCTAGTTCTTTGTTCGATATCTAAAAAAGCAATGGGGTTTCTCATTTCTAATTAAGTTGCCTCTTCCTGGGGGATTCTTTTATGAGCACCACAGACTGTACTTTTCACCTGCTGTTAATTTCTTGCCAGCTACTCATGCACTGCATTTTCTTGTTCCTCCTACTGAAACATCAACTCCATGTGAAACTCACAGAATCACAGAATGGGTCAGGCTGGAAGGAATCACAGTGGGTTGTCGGTCCAACCTCCCTGCTCAGTCAGGGTCATCCCAGAGCACAGGGCCTAGGATTGCATCCAGACAGTTCCTGAACATCTCCAGTGAGGGAGACTCCACACTCTCTCTGGGCAATCTGTTCCAGTGCTCAGTCACCTATACAGTAAAGAAGTTTTTCCTCATATTCAGGTGGAACTCTCTGTGCATCTGTTTCTGCTCATTGTGTCTTGTCCTATTGCCTGACACCACTGAGCAGAGCCTGGTTCACCCTCCGTTCAGATACTTATAAATATCCACGAGGTCCCCTCTCAGTCATGTCTTCTCAATGACGAACAAGCCCAGGTCCCCCACCCTTTCCTTGTAAATGAGATGCTTCAGTCCCTTAATCATCTTTGTAGCCCTCCACTGGACTCCAGGAGCTCCACTGTCTGTCTTGTATTGAGGAGCCCAGAAGTGGGCACAGCACTCCAGGTGAGGCCTCACTATGGCTGAGTAGAACGGCAGGATCCCCTTCCTCGACCTGCTGGCAATGCTCTTCCCGATGCAGCCCAGGACACTGTTGGCCTTGGCCACCAGGGCACACTGCTGGTTCAGGGACAGCTTATTGTCTCCCAGGACTCCCAGGCCCTTCTCCACAGAACTGCTTTCCAGCAGGTCAGCCCCCAGCCTGCGCTGGTGCCTGGAGTTATTCTTCCCCAGGTGCAATCCTAACTACAAACACTTTTATTTGAAACCTTTTCTTTCTCAAAGGTATTTTTTCCATGTAAATGGTACAGCTTTAACAAGTATCACCAAGAGCTACATTTAAACACCCTGTAATTTGAGAGCCGTAGTGCTCACCTAGGAAATAGGAAGCAGTAGTTGAAATCTCTGTGTGCCTACCATAGGATAGCTGAGCAGCCTCTCATTGAGCTAGGGGACAAAGTGGGAGAGGGGACAATAACACTATCACTGCCTTTCTTGTCCTGTGGAGATCATGATTCATCAAAAGTGCTCGAGACACCTGAGCACACTGTGTACTGTAGGTCAGAGTGATGTCCAAACAACTTATTTCTGAATGCTGGCAGACTTCAATTGCAAACTAGATGCTGACTCCTATTTCCAGGAGAGGCTATTTAGATGCTCAGGAGAATTTTCTGCAGCAAAAATGTGTTTGCATACTTCCAAAGTTATATGGCAAATTAGCTGGAATTTTGCAGATCTCAATTTTGAACACAGATGAATGAAGTGACAGCTGGAAATAAGGTACTGGCAAAAAGCAGCATGGTGGTAATATTCAAAGAGTCCTTATGAGGCTAAGCTAAATACTGTGAGGCATTTAGTGATAACAATCAGATAATGGCGTCTTTTGATTTGGTTTGGTTTGGGTTTTTTGTTGTTATTGTTGTTGCAGTGGTTTTTTGTTGTTTGTTTGTTTGGGTTTGTTGTTTTGTTTTGTTTTCCCCCCAAGGGAAAACAATAGAAAAATCCTACTAGGATCAACGGGCATGGGATTTTTCTGAATCATTATTCTATCTGGATGATGTAAAAGGGAGAGAGCTTCTTAACCCTATTGCTCTTACTGCTGATCAAAGCTGGATCTGAAAACTAATTTTTTTTTTCTTTTCTAAGGCCAAAGGAAGCATCTTGCTCACTTTGGAACAGATGGGAAGAAAGAAGATGCTCCATAGGTGTGCAAGACTTTCCTGGCAGCAAATAGGAAAAGTGATAATGGCCCCAATTGCATTTGCCTTTCTTTATTCTTCTCATTTATGGAAGTTTTCCCCCGACTTGATTTGGCATTTCAGTCTTGGCACCCAAAATGCAGAACATCCTTACACAGAATATTGCCTGAAGAAGTACACTGGGTTTTGGCAGTTTGCACTTGAGGACACACCTGAGTGGGGATCACAGATCCCCGTGAAGCAGAGGAAGGGAAGCAGTGACATTCGTTGGCAGATCTTGCTCAATTTTTTAAGCTTTTCAGTTTCCCTTTCACATTACAAATCACTGAATTGAAAACAGACATACAATTCCTATATATTGAGATGTATTTTTTGTAAAGTAGATGATGTGTGACAACTTCAAGGAGATTTTTATGCAGCTGGACATAATCACTGATTCATGAAAAAAAAGAAAAATACTTTGGTAATAAGTGCTGGTAAAAGGGGCTTGTAATGGGAAGGTTTAAAACAGACACTAAAGGGAAATCTGAGCAAAGGTTTTTAGGAGACAGTACATACTTTTTCCACTAGGTGGTGGAAATCTGCCACCATCCAGAGCTTTTAAAAAACAGGAGAAAACCCACATAATTATGACGGGCAGGCAGAATTAAGATAGAAAATAGCTGTAATAACAGCTTACGATGTATCGATTAAAATGAGTTCTCTGCCTGTCGAAGAGACAATCATAGAAAATTATTCTTAATGTTATCCCTGACACAAAGGCAAAAATGTCATTTAGGGAGTTTTTCTGATGTTTTAGAAAAGCAAATGAAAGGATGATTTAATCTAAATGAATTCTCTCACCTTCTACAGAAGGACTGTCATCTGTAATTTCAGACCATAGGAACTCAGGAAACAAATCTCTCATGCATTTATTTATCTTCAACTGCCAAAATATATTTTTTAAATTAGTAATTTTAATCAACATGCATCATAGATCTCTCACAGCCCAGAACTCGTTGCCATGTAAGCATTGTTTCTAAAGGTTTCCTCATGGTGGCAGTAAAACAATCAATTATTTAACAATAGATTTGCAAATTACACATTTTTCTGTTGTTCTTGGCATGATTCATGGCTGGAAAAGCAGAGGCAAAGCACATGCACTGGTTCTAACATGACGCAAGGAATAAGTCTTTGGAAATTCTTCTAGTACAGCATGAACAGACAATGACTGCTGACTTTATTCCAAGTTTTCCTTCAAAGCTACTCCCAAGTCACACCTGACATATGATTCAGGTTTTAAGATGAAAGCAACTGTCATGGACACAGTTATCAAAGATACTGAGGACCTACTGTTTTCACTGAGTAACTCTTACCTCATCAACACATCCTAGAGTGGAAGTCATCAACACACCCTTTTGGAAAAAAAAAGATGATGAGATACCTTCAGTTACTGAGATGCAACTAATTAGTGCACTTTTGGTCCTGCCAATGAGGGTCATACCAGCTCTACTTCTCCATATCATTGCCAGGGAATATGATTTTGCCATTTGTTCTCTGTCCTTGGCCTGCTGGTCTGACCTCTGAGCAGCCTCCACAATGCATGGATGCCCACTGATCTGTGATTCTTGCTCGTACTGCTGAACAGGTCTTGCATTCCTAAGTGTGACCAACAATGCTTTCCCTGCCATCTTCTGAAATACCTGTCTCTGCACTGTTCTTCCATCCTGCTCTGCTTACCTCCCAGAGTCAGACAGTGATTTCTGACTGTGGTTTATGCAGCGATGTTGCAAGCAGGGAGGCTGTGCAGGACTAGATTAGCCTCATACCCGCTAACATTGTAGCCCAAGAGTGCCAGTCCTTCTGTCCACACATTGGCATGCCAGGATACCTGGCCACATTTCCAACATGATTGCCAAAAACTAATGGAGCATACAGTGGTTATTCTGAAAACAGTGTAAAATACTCTTCAATGAATTAACCATTCATGTACTTGGGTGGTTACTGAAGCTGATATACTTTTTCGTTTTTTTAGATAAATGTTTTGTTACTGCTCAACTGAGATCTAACCAAACAAGTATGCTGGCTACATATACACAAAAATGGTATGTCCAGATCAGAAGTGAAATGCAGTGCTATAGAGATAAGTGACAGAAAATCTCAAGACTAGCAAGACTTAGGCATAGTCTAAGATTACTTTTCTCCTATTATATAAAGTTGGGTTTTTTTCCTAGGGTGTTTTTTATGAACTGCTGATAACCACAGCAAATAATATGATGTTTAAAATGCTAATAAAGGAGATGGATATTCCTTTTTTATTTGATTTCTGGAGTGTTAGTCAAAAAGTTAAGTTGTTTGAAGAACTCGAGATGGCCTCTTTTTCTATTCTGCCTAAATATGAGGAGTAGAATTTCTGCATTCCACAGATACTCTCTAGTAATTTCCAGAAATCTATTCATTAAATGTTGCACCTAATTTTAGGTCTCTCATTTTGCAATGTTATTCTTCACCCTCAAAAATGTAGTATCACTTACATAAAGGTTATTTTAGAAGCTTCTGTTTCACAGGATCACATTAGCAATCCAAACCTTTTATTCTCTCTGCAGAGACTTCCAACTAGGACAATATTATTAAAATGCAGGAGTTACAGCACTTTTCTTCAACTTTATTTGCCTTTTGACGGACTTGGTAAAATACTGCTTCATTTGCAAATGCTTCTTATCATGAAAATGGAATATATCAACACTAAATTTTTTTAACTCAGCTGGCTAGGATACACTTGAAGCAACATTTATCTCAGATTGTAGCGCTCACCCAAAACGTTAAGTATCACAGGGACAAGCTGGTGCTGGATGGTTCCCTGTAACATCTACATTTCTCCAAGGAGCCACACTAGTTATTTTTGAGTTCACATGGCTTTACGAATCAGGCATTTGTCTGCAGAAGAGACAACCAATTGCCACAATGTGATTGTAATCTCAGGGTTCGGGGCAAACTCAGTTCCAAGTAGTGGCATTAAACCTAAACAGCTTATGGTTTCTTTTGTGAATCAGCGAGCATATGTGAAAACATTTGCACCCTTTGTTATATAACTTCTCAGCACTTGTTAGACCACATTTAGATACCACATCCAGTTCTGCCCCCACTCCCACACCTTCAATACAAAGACCCTGATAAAAGGAAGGGGGCTTCTTTGGTCTGTAGGAGAGATGGCTTTGGGGCCACCTGACAGCATCCTGCCAGTATCTGTGGGGAACATGTCGAGGAGACCAAGCCAGACTCTACAAAGCAGTGCACGGCAGGATGATGAGAGACAAGGAGCATAAACTGAAACAAGAGGTTCTGACTGGATATAAGGTGCATTTTTTCATGAGGACAGTCAGGAAGTGGTATGGGCTGCACTATCTCAGCCTTAGAGTTTTTCAAGAACTGGCTAAATAAATCCTTAAGGAACTTGGTCTGAGCTCACAGGTGACCCTGTTTTGAGAAGAAGGTTAGACTGTAGACGTCTTTAGATCTCTTCCAATCCTAGTTATCCTATGATTCTTTTTGTTCATAGTTGTTGTCATTATTAATTCCTACATGTACTGCAAGACAGGTTTTCAGTGAAGCAGTCTTCAGTTTGATCCACCACTGAGAGGCAACACCACTGCCTGTAACTCTGGTGGCCCAAGGTCAGTTTGCCAGAATGAAAGATTCTCAAGAGATTGTGGATCACTGAATTCAATATGGCATCAGATGATTTGTTGGAAAGTCTTAGGGATTTCTCTAGCACACAGCATTGTAACTCTGAAGACAGAGAAGTACAACAGCAATTTCTGAAGAAATTGGGTATTTTATTCATTCATGCATGTCTGATGTGATTAGGTAGCTCCCAACATAAAGCAGTTGCTCAAACTATTGACTCACAGGTGGTACAGGCATTTCCTTTTCCTATGTCTATTTTTCGGGTAAGCTCTTTGTGGTAGGTACTGTTTTGTTTTGTTTTGTTTTGTTTTTTATCTTGGGATTGTATTTTGACTAGAACAAAGCAGCTTCAAATTCAGATGGTCTTAGGTATCATAATAAGCCAAACGAATGATATTCAAGTTAGGAAGATGTACAACACATCCATGCATCAGTGGTAATTGGAGGATGTTGCAATTCCCTTAGTGCAAGAAGGAGAAAGAGAACAAGGTAAGCAAGATGCCTGGAGGACAGAGCACTTCATATATTAGAGTACAATAAAACCAATCAGCCTGGCTGGCTGCTTCAGACCTGAGATTTTTGTAATACATACCACTATGGGAAAAGAGGAATTTAATCTCTAAGCTGTGAACTGGGGAAACCATCAAAAGAAGGGAGAAGGAAACTTGATGGAGGAATAATTGTACTCTCCTAATTCCTATATTCTAAATGGCTATCCATGTGTGAAACAGAAAATGGTAACACCTGTTTAAATAAGAGTATGAATATGGAATGGAAGATAAAAGTATGAAATGAGTCAATAATAATAATAATAATGATACAATTGTATCATTTGTATGCATGCATGTGTTTTCTGAGAGGCTGACAAGAGTTGTTTTATGCATGAGTGGAACTACTAGAAATCTGTGTGTGTCTGTGTAGAGCATTATGATGCTTTGAGAGATAGAGAAATCACATTTAAAAATGGAAAAACTATCTATTAGTACTGTTACTTCTGGATAGGGGAGCTAGTGCCAGTGCAATGGCAGCTTACCTTCTAGCATTTTCTGATTTCTGGATGCCTGAAATAGGAACCTGAATATTCTTTTGCCATAAGTTTTTTATATTACACACGGACATATGCATGTGTATAGACATGCCCAAATGCACACATGCAAATGATATTAAATTCACACACTGTAGCGGCCCAGAGCAAGTTGCCTGGGGCTGCTTGTGAGGAAGTTTTCTTTCTCACCTAAGTTATGAAAAACAATAAGATAAGCACCTGTTGTTTTCCACAGCTGTTGTGAGTCCAGGCATGATATGTTTTGATTTGGGTGGTGTAGAACCCAGCCAACCATACTGGGGGGGTGGTTAGACCCAGTGAATCATCTACCTGGGTTCCTACCTTATAAAAAGGGAATAGGACAATAAATGGGGTTTGCTCTCTGCTCTGCCGCGGACCAAGCTGTGTTGTCATGTCCTTATTGTGCCATTGCGACGACACACAACTAAGTACATAAAATAGAGAATTTTTTTTAAAGTTATTGCTCCTCCAAAATGCCTTTGTTGTTACAGATACTGTTGCAAAAGCAGATATAAAAATCCAGAAATGTGGGGTCTTACAGATGTAATATTTAATCTTAACATGTACTTTTTTAGGAAAAGTGTTCACATTTAGATCTTAATTTAAAAAACGCATTATCCAATGGGAGCAATTTTAGATTAATCTGAAAGATTCCTTGGTAAGCATGAGACAAATTTCAAGTGTTAAGTGTTATGTCTGACACTGAAGTGATGGTAAATTGCAGACTGAATATGTTATAGGAGCAATTTTCTTGTATTTCAAAGTACAGAAACACATATTATCAGGCTTCCTAAATTTATGATGAAAAGAAATGGTTTAACTTGCTCTTGTACTAAAAATAGCTCCTCTTTCAATTTCTACCAGTTTTCTTTCTAGCATGAAGACAATTTGAAGATTTTTTTTCCCATTTAATAGCCATCCTGATCTTAATTTTACCAGAGAAATGAAGAGAAACATCTGAACCCACAGACAGTGAGGGTACTTTAACCTATTCACAGGTAAGTAAATGGATTTTTTGTCTTGTTCTATGAATTTTCAGCAAATACTAACAATAATTTGAAACTTTTTTTGTACAGGTTGCTGTTATGTATGTGATCCCAGCCGCCAGCCATCATGCAAAGCCAGAACAGACATGGCTACTGATAACTGTTGCTTGAACAGCGAGTGCAAGAGTGCATCAGACCTTCTGTAGATTTATGTGGTGGTGAGAACTGTTGTTTTTTTCTTCATTACCTCTGAGTTAGTAAATACTTCTACTCGTCTAAATGCATTGCTTCCTTCATGTAATGCTTTTCCTGCATGGATACAAATGGGACTTTTTTCACTGGCTTCAGAAATTTTCACCCAGTTATGTCTAGAACTAGGTGTAGATATATACATGGAAGCTTTTGGAAACTTGCCCAGTGATTGAGGCTGAATCTATCTCCTTGTGGCTCCTGGGAGTGTCTGATCTGCCTGAAATACTGTATTCCCTAAATGGTACAGGAAAATGTCAGTTGAGGCAATGTACATAAAAAGCCATGTTGAGGAGTGAGCACTGAGAGCTGGATCCTCCATACCCTTCTAGCAATGCTCTAGGTTGCTGGTTTTTCAGCTGTTTTTTTCAGTCTTATATTCTGAATTTGTCTATGAAGTATTCACTCTTGGTGTGAAGTGTCCAGCTCCACAAAAAGGATGGAGAATGTTCCTTTGTGCAGATTACTTGCACCCTGTAGAGACAGTGCTCAGCTGTGTGTGGCTTCCTGACACCAAGAAGCGGAAGAACTTAATTTGGATTTGCCTGCCCTGCTCCTCGCTCCCTGAGGAGTGCAGAGGTGCAGGGGAATCCTGCACCTTGGGGACAGCTGCAGGGTGAGTGAGCTGCCCAGTGCCACAGCTCCCCGGGACCTGCAGCAGCAGCAGGGAGGGAGGTTTCCAGGCTTACCCCATAAAACTCTGGCCTCAGAGCTGCCAAGGGAAAGTGTGAATCCTATTCTGGATCACTCTCCTTGGCCGACATTTACAGTTTCTTAAGGCACCCCAAGGCGTGAGAACTACAAAAAAAGAACACTGTAAGAGGGAAGGAGAGGAAGAAAATGGGTCCGACAGAAAAGGTGAAATGAAGAATATGACTGTATTACTGGGACAGGCATGTGAAACAGAGGAGCAGAGCAATTTCAGTGCAGTCTAAATTGTTTTATGAACTGTCAGCTCTCATGTGGGATATCAGCATCATTCACTACTTAGAAGAAAACCGGTATAAGCAGGAAGTTTCATCATGTGAACAGATTAAAACCAAACTTTGCAGTACTTTCTCAGTGTACCCGCTCATCTATTAAAAATATTTTGCAAGGGCTTCAAGTCCTGAAAGATCTCCAATCATTTTGATGTGATTTTTCAGGAAGTTTTAATAATAAAAAAATATTTTGATTGTATAAATAAAATTGCTCTTCAGATCTGAACCTTGAACCTTTGCCCTTTTTCTGCTGTTTTGAAGTCCAGAGACTGTTAAAATTATATTAAAATGTTCAGTGCTATAGAGAGTATTTCAGCATTCTGAAATGTCACTTGGGACTGTAGTTTCAGGCTTTCATTTTATTGATATCTTACCAGAAATTATTTCATAAAGATTTTTAAAGGTTTCGAATATCCAGCTTTATATATGAATGTGAATGAGTTATATATTGAAAGTACTAGAAATTATATCAAATACTGTTACTCAAATCTAAAAAAAAACTAAGGCAGGCTGAGATCGATTCTACTTTTTCAAATCTACTTTTTAAAAAAATGGTATTTTGGTATTATGGGAATTTTATCCAAAACTGCATTATGTCTTATTGGCAAAAAATGATGAAGCGTATTTATATTAGAATAGAACATAGAAGCAGTCACAGTATGTGAACTGTTACGAAAGAGAGAAAATGGGTATATTAATGACAACTTAGCCGCAGGTTATTGCTTTATTGCTTTACAATGTTTTACTATCTATGACTTTTTATGTAGAAATAACTAAGGAGCTCAATCACTGTAAGCCTATGAATGCTTTTTGAATTTTAAACAACAAACAAATGAAAAGAGCTGATTCAGTTTTATATTTTTATTATTCTCCATACCAGCTATTTCTAATCTGGCAGTTTGAAGGATCTAAAAACGTCATGCATATCAAACATCCTGAGCGACCTCAGGCTGGATACAAACAACACAGTTTAATTGAAATTCCGTTTTTGGTATCATTTCCTGCTTCCTAATAGATGTTGTGAGGAAAAAGCTGTCCTTGCATACCAAAGCTTCTTTGTTTTTGATGTATTCTCTGACTTAGGTAGTAATTAGGTGTCAACTGTCCAGGCCAAAGTTGTTCTTCCTCAAATACTTTCACTGAGTAAAGTTTGTGCAGAACAGCCATGGAGATGCCTGTGAGGTTCCTGGGGTATTGCTGGATGAAAGATGTTACCTCCATGGAAACTCCCACTTTGAGAAGATAAAACAGACATCAGCTACCAAATAGGTAGGGTTCCCTGATGATGTGTCAAATAACAGGCTCTATTCACTTTGCAGCAGCAATATCTAGTGTAATTCCACTTTTATGTGCAGGATTACTGGAGTTACACTGGAACAGAAGTAACAGGTGTGAACTGGGCTTTGTGGTTTTAGGGTGTCTGTGGAAAGACTAGATTGGCACAGAGAGGCTACAGCCAAAAGAGATTGCTATCTATTAAGAAGCAGTGTTGTGTTTGTTTTTTTCTATAGAAAATCTGGGAAGGGCATAATTACATGTGATATAAAATGAGGCATTTTCTTCACTGCCCTGTGTAAGCTGTAGTTATTTGGCCAGTACAAATGGATGTAGGTCATTGCCATTTGGAGTTGCTACCACTGTATGCTGACAGCATGCATGTCACTGTGGGAAATTCTGAGGTGGAAAGGGTAATGTAAGTAATGTAAACTCTGTATGAGCTAGGAAGAAGGGAATGTCCTATAATAGAGAAAATATCTCCATATCTCCATACATGAGTTTGATGTTCAGTTGTGCCATTTTTCCCCAGGAAAGCAGTGACTTAATCCCATTTTTGTAAGTAAGGAGAATAGAATACAACACTTCATGTTGTTTTCTGTATTTTATCAGGCACTTAATCTTAGGAGCTGATTGCTGGTCATTACCCAGTGTCCTTTATAGACGTCTCTTCAAAGAACAAGAATATGCAGGAAGAAAAATACAAATATGATATTTTTCTGGTAGAGATCTTCAGTGTTTTATCACATTAGGAAAGCCATTAAAAATACATGGCCAGCTCAACAGATGCATAGATTACAGCTGCTATCCCTCACACTTCTCTGATCTGTGAGAGAATATGTTGGTCTTTTTAATAGCAATTAATTGTTATTTTGATGATTTTTTTTGCTATTTGGATTTATGTTCTTTTTCCAATAAGAGCTTCCTGAGACTGCAGAATTAGAAACTCTTTATCCTACTTGTGTGTAAACATTCAGTTTCTGTGGTTATATTTAATATGATAAGTGAATTTAAAAACGATTAAAAAAAGATAAATTGGTACTCTTTAAAATTTTTTTTCTGTTACTTTTTTTCATGCTTGAAAAACAGTTGTGGCTTCAAAGTATGTCCATAAATCAGGTTAAGCATTAATGTCTTTGTAATGCTAGAGAACAAATCATAGTCACTAGTTTGTAATGAACAAATCTGCATGGGCATTAGAAGGAAACAGTAAAAACCAGATATCAGAAATCAGATTTTCAGTAAAAACCCCAGACTTTTTAATGGAAACAAAAAGAGATGTTGGTATATTGAATTGCTTTACAGAGATTTTTAAGTCTGCTTATGTTATTAAATTCATATTACTTTTTTTCTTCTTTCCTCTGAACGTCAGCCTACAGAGGTCAAGTTACATTCTGAAAACAATACAGATCCAAGTATTAGAAAAGCATATGAGAACTACATGAACAGGCAAGTACTAGTTAGAGAGAATCAGCATCAAGTGATGTCCAGGGCATGTCCCAAGAATAGCAGGTTGGGTTCCCTCATCTCCATGACTTTTGAGGGCTGCACTAGATCAGCCCAGGCTCAGCCTGAGTACCTGAGTAGATGAAGCAGACCAAAGTTGGATACCAGAGCACTGTAGCCTTCTTAGCCACAACTCTAAGTGTCCAATGACATGTATGGTATGTCACTGAACACAGGAAAACGGAAGACTCTGGCAATGTTGTTTTAAGGCAGCGCCTCAAGAATCTTTTTGCTCTGTCAGTTATGCTAATAAAAGAAGTATCTAGTATGTTGGAAAGGATTCAGTCAAGTTGTCCCAGCTCAGACTCCTAGGATGCTGTAGTGAAGTAAAGCTGAATCCCCTTTTTTGTCTAATGCAGCAGTTTTGGAAGTTCCTTCCTTTGTTTGGCCTTTTTGGATACTGATCCAAAATTGTTCACAAATATCTTTTTAGTCCCCTGCTTAAGACAAAGGTTATTCATCAGTTTGGCTACTTGCACTGGCATATCACATACAAAGAATATGTAGGGCAATCTTCTACTAACTGAAATGCTTTGTGAGTTTAGTTTTACCTGGCTTTGAGTAGCTTGTGTCCTTCTGAACACTGATATAAGGAAGGGGGGGGCAGGGCTTATGGTTAGAGCTTTAGTACAAAGCATGTGGCAAATTTGGATGCTTCTGGTCCTCATCCAGAAGATGAGGATCCATACACACCTGAGTAGTGTAGAAAGTAGCGTTAGAAAGCAGCATTTGTCTTCAGATATCAGAAGAGGCTGCAGCCAGGAACTGCTATCAGAGGAGGAATCTAATGTTGAAGGAATGTTTGTAAGACCAGGTGCTCCAGCACTGAAAACCAATCAATACCAGAATGAAAAGCTGTGAGTTATCCTAACTTCTCTGTCCTGTTTTGTGCATGCTTGTTTTGGTTTATCTTCACAAAACAAAATTAGATTTCAATAGCAATAGCAGCAGTTGCAGTTGCAATCCCTGTAATTTTTCCTTATTGCCCCTTGAATAGGATAACCACTGCCCTCTAAAAGACAACTGAAAAGAAAGCATATAATTAAAGCTTAATACTTTCACTTGCTAGTGCTTTCTTTTTCCCCCTTCGCTGTCCGTGCTTTGATAAGGAGAACAAAAGATTTTTAATGGTAGTCGACAGTAAGCAGGCTTCAGTATCAGAACTGACAGATTATAAGCAACTATTGAATCCCTTATTGTGGCAGAGCTGTGTTAACAGTTAATTCTCAAAGCCTGTGCACTGCATCAAAATGAATCCAACAGCTTTAAAGGACAATTCTATTCAATTCCAGTATTGAAGGGAATTTTGGTCTATGGACATGAGTAATTTTCTGACTGTATCTATCTGACTATCACCAAACTTTTTAAGTGCTTTGCCACCTAACAGGCTCTGCAGTCTTGTGTTCCTATGTTCCCCACACCCCTCACCACAACAGTAGTACTATTACAGCCAGGAAGCCCAGGCATGTAAGGTAGGCAAGGCTTGCAGGGAAAGGTGACATCTTTTATCAACACACTGGATACAGCTGGAATACCTGGGAGTGCCACAACTTAATCTGGAAAAGAAGTCTGAGTGCTGATCTGAGGGAACTTCAATGGACAGAGGTGACTTAACCTTTAAGAAAAACTGAGTATCTAACAGACTTTAGAGTGAAGCCCTCCTACACTTTTAACCTACACAGAGAAGAATTTCATCCTGGAGCTGTGTAATGACATCCTTTTCATGATATGGACAAAATGCCTAGGTAGGTGTTCCACATCCTCTGAGTTTGTCTAACCCACTGATGTATCCTATCTCCTACCGTGTGTTAACTTTGCAGTTGCGGTCAAAATGTTCACCAGGTCATCCCATGAACAGCATAGAAGAAATGCCTATCTCTGGGTCCCCAAAAGGTGGGAGTTTCTGAGCTTTCTTTATTATGAAAATAATAAAATTAATATCTCAGCCTGCCCAGAAACAGGTGTTGATGTATGCAGGAGACATTAATGTAGAAAACGTTGTACTTATAATCCTGTGTCTACTATGGCATCTTGGCAGTAACATTGAGAAAAGAAGTCATCACACATCCTCCTGATCTTGAACTTTAACCATAGGGCAGTTTTTGTGTTTTTAAATATCCCTGCAAAATATTGAAATAAATAATTTAGAACACTGTTGTTCAAAGATTAATTTTCTGCTGAGATTGTTTATGCAAACTGTGTATTCTATTGAGTAGTTCAATGTTTTAGTGAGTCATATTGCAATTACATGTTTCCCCTTAGAAACTGTTAGATGACAGTAATTAGCTATGCTACAGGAAATTGCCTAAATGGAAATTTTTGTGTAAGCTTCCTACAAATTTATGGAATATATTATGAAAATGGTTTTCCTATGCAGCTGAAAGATATAAGTCTTCTCCTTCACCCTGATTTTACACTGTTTTAAACATACTGATTTCAGGAGAGTTATGCATGATTTACCCAAAAATTACTTTTATCTCCAAATGAGAACAGAATCAGGTTCCTGCTCCTGTATCAGAGTTGGTAATGAGGCAACATGTTGCTTTCTTTGCACTTTAAAAAAAAAGTTAACACAGTTGCCTGTGAGTCAGTGGAGTAAAAGCATTAGCAAACACAGAGCCTGATCCACCATCTCTGCCTGGGATCTGTCTAGTCCACGGAGGATTATCTTGTGTGTTTATTTGTCCCAGACTTCTAGATATAGCTATTGTAGTATTTTGCAACATTTTAATTTTTATTTGGGAACAAACATACAGGTATAAATTTATACATTTCTAAGCACATCGTTGAAAGATAAAACACACACATACAGTTCAGTGCTGATAGTGCTGAACGAGTTATCCTGATTTGGAACATACAAACATTTTTTAAAAATTTAATAACATAACTTATTGTCATTTAATTTTTCAGCTAACATCTAGTCACAAGATTTGTTAATTCTAATCATGTAAACTCTGTGTCTTTGTTATACTGTGTTTAATGCAACATAAAAGCAGTCTTATTAGATTCAGATTTAATTAAATTTTAGCCAGGAAGCCACTCGTGGATTTATTTCTAAATGCTAAAAGCACTGAAACTGTGGAAAAAAAATAAAGGCTACAGATTTGGGGAGTAAGTGTGTACTGGTTTGGAAAACAAACCGATGGAGAAATAAACCCCACAGAAAAATATTGAGAGATTCCAAGTCAGAACTGCAATTTTATAGGAGAAAATTAAAAACAGTAATACAGAAAACACCAGACTGAACTGACAAGGTAACAGTACAACTTGAGGAGGAAATCCCATCTGTCTCTTGGAAGTCTGGTGGTTATGGAGCTCCTCTCCTTTGGAGACCAGTGGAGATGAGTGGAGATTGATGGTAGATCCGGAGATCCATGGAGATCTGTGTCTTGTGCAGTTTCTCTACTCTTTTTATCTGGGTAGGATGTTCAGTTGCTTCTTTTTGGGGTGGAGCATATCACAATGGAATTGTTGCCTTAGGTTTTAACCCTTATATTTTTCCAATTCTCTATTGCCTGGCGTGTATGCTTCATATGCTTCATTGCTGTTCTCTATAGACATAACAGTGCCTCTCTGGGCTTGCTCTTCAAGGACACTTAGACTGCCCAGGCCCAAGCTTCGGGGGTGGGGGGGGGAGTGAGCTAAGGGAGCTAGGGGGAAATTGCAAAGTTTTAATTTGTGAATTTATGCTGATATGCAAATGGACGAAACCTATAAAGGTGTGGAGAACTCGTGACTCGTCGTCCATTTTGGGTGATGCCCCCAGGGGGCTTCGTCTGCCCTAAATGTACCTTTGAAGGCCTTTCAAATAAATACCCACTTTTTATTTCCTTACTCTTGACTAGTCTCAGTTTTTGGGCTAGCCTTTTCAGGCAACAGAATCATGTCCCATTGGTGGTCAGAGTAGCTGCTTGGAAGATGTTTTATCAGGGCTGAGTCCTTCACCTGCCTCTTATCATATCTAATGCCCAGTTTGCAATCTAGGAGGGTGTAGTCAGCTGTGTGAACGACCCATCGTTAGCGACTCATCAATAGTGGTGGAGATGGTAATAGAATACATTCTTTTGGTTACATTTTTCAGACAACCCCGGACAAAGTGTTACATCTTATTTGTTTTAAGAAAGGAAATGTTTGAATTTCTGTTTTATTGAAAAGAAACCCATTGAGTATGGTGACCAATGCAAACAGAATACGAACTCTGTCGCCACCAGTATAATTTGTGGATGCAGAAGGGCTAAAATACTCAGTCTGATACCTAATTAAAACTTCTGTAAAGGGAATTAAAAATGTAAACGTGGCTACAGAAAGTACAAGGTAATGACTTAAGTATCAGGTCAAAACCAAAAGAAGTAATGTCCTTTCTTTTCATTAATATTGGTGTGGACTCCAGGGCGGGCAGTGCAGAGAAAGATAAAAAACACTGATACGGGCTCTGTTTACCTGTTACCTCTGCTATTTCTTTCATGTTCTTAATGCCTACCTGTGCTACATAGCTGCAAGAGAGAAATTCCCATTATTTTCTCTCTAACCATTTTTTAGAATGTGCCATGGAAACTACATTTTGAATCTCATCTGAGAATTACCTTGGTGCTGCCTGTGCTGCTAATCTGGCCCCATGTTTGTGTTTAGGACACACATTTTAAAGCTATTGCATATTACATCTTAGGTCAAAATTCTTACATTCTATTAAAATAAAAGTTAGAAGAGCATAGACTCATGATAGTAGCAGTCACATTTTAACACCAGAAACTTTCATAATTTTAAACAGTAAAAGATCCCAAATGCTCAGAATAGTGATGTTCCACTGTATATGATAATTTTAAGATACTTCCTGGGATTTAATTTTCATTAAATTTAAGTATTGTTGTTCTTGTTTTAATAAAGGCCTAATGCTGAAAATTGTCAAATGCAAAATATAAATTTGACTCTACTAGAATAGAAGGTGTTTTGTCTATGATGTATCTGTCAAAAAGCATAGCAGTCTTTATAGCTTACTATTTTCTGAGGAAGAACTGGCAACATGAAAAGAACATCATCAATGAAGTTACCATTTTTATGGTCCACAGATGTGCTTTGAGCCTTTTTTAGTATATCTAACTTTACTCATTGCACTCCTTCTGCAAAGCTTGTTATCTAAGTGTTTTTCTATATTCAGTCCAAGGCCACAGGTTTTGATAAAGTTAAGCCAGTTGTGAGAGCATAATTACTATTTACTTCTTAGCATGGTATATTTTTGCGGGTTACCATACAATTCATTAAAATGTTGATGCTTCTTGTTCTGGAATAATTAAACTTGTTCAGTGAGAGAGAGCTCTAAATTCTGCTTGGAAAGAGACATGCATGAGAAATAGCCAGAGAGTCTTCATTAAGTACATACCAGACCCTGTCTGCAAGGAGACACACAGGCTACCTAGCATTTTGATAATTTCTTACTGGCCTCATAAATACATATATTTAAAGAGACTCTATGTACTGCTTAAAATTATTTTCTGGGATACTTTTTTTGTACACAGTGCTATCTATGTATCTGCCTATATTTTAAATAATTTCGAGGTGCTAACAGTATTAAACTTTGTGCATATAAAAGCAGGAAATCTAAAAGGAGAAAACTAACATTTTTTAAGTTATGAAATTATGTTATGTGTTGACTACTCTTGAAAGAGCATATAGAGCTCTGAATGTTTGGTTGGCTGGATGCATCTATTCTGATCATCCATCTGTTTTTCTGTTGTACAACCCAAGTGTGATATTGCAGCTTGGCAAGAAATTAAATGATTTATGAGAAGAAAATGATTCACTGAAAGCAGACCTCTAAACATAACCCCAGTGATGAAAACAATAGTGATAATGATCAGTGTATTGCAGCAGAAATTGTGAGTGTACTGAAAATATAAAGCACTTTTTTCTCTTGGGAGAATGAGTTTCTTAAAACAGCAGTGAGTACTCCAATGAGGGGTAGCAGGTGTAAAATTGCCTTGGTTAGGTCTTAGCAAGGCCTGAGTATTACCAATCTCATATGACACAATGTTGTAATAATGGGAGGCAGAGATTATGTGGGAGAAAGAAAGAAAGAAAGAAACCTTTATGTGACTTTTCTGGTAGTAAGTGGCATCTGCTTGAACAAATCATGATTTTGGAATACTGTAATTAATGGATGGAAAGATACTGATGCACCAAATTAAGGAGGGTGTCAGTGAATGTGACGGTACAACACTTTCCAGATTAAGATCCAAACTTCGTTTGCTGCAATTTTGCCAAAATTTAAATGC
Source organism: Climacteris rufus (assembly GCA_013398175.1). Taxonomy (NCBI): domain Eukaryota; kingdom Metazoa; phylum Chordata; class Aves; order Passeriformes; family Climacteridae; genus Climacteris; species Climacteris rufus. Next base: position 275,918 of record VZRZ01008823.1, on the reverse strand, counting down.
TGTGCTGAAAATTTTCCTGCTGGCTACCTGATTCACACACATTTTTGCCTTTCACTCATCTTTGTCACCTGCACTTCCTTAAAGTTTCAGCTGTTTCTGATAATGAGTCAAAAGGAAAAGTTGTCGTTCCACTAAGTTAAAAAGAATTTTGGCAAACTTTTCTCTGACCAGGTCTTGCATCAGTGTTTGAAATAGAGTTTGAAATTGAAGAGGAAGCAGTATTTGTGGCCAGAACGTCCCTCCAGATTGCAATGCCCCTCCAGGGCAATGCTTCTGCAGATTGATGGTATTTCTGAAATGCCTCTGTTAGTATATTTCTGTGGTATGGATTGTCTGTGGCATCTTTCTTTTCCTGTGTTCAGTTCTAGCACCTTCCTACCCAATTTCATATCAAGATACAATTCTGAATGTAAGCTAATTTTATGGGGTGTGGTTTTTTGAGTTTGGTTGTGTCTTTGTACTTTTGGTGAAATCTCCATTTTTTTCTTTCATTTGTACACTCATTTGTTCATTCTATCACTCATTTTTCCACAAATGCAAAGATAGCTCCATCTGAAAAGTACAGATGTAGTAATCCCTTTTTATAATAATTTATAGATTGTAAACTCCTATTGCCATGGGCTTTTCTGTCCAGTGCCTCCTGGGACACTGGTGCTACTCCTTTTCTTGTTGCTTGGGCTACTGTAGGTTAGAGGGGGGACATTTCTTTACTTTGTGGTTTTATAGAATGAACACTTTTGTGGATACAATTCTTTCTGATTTAGTATCTATTATAGAATTGTGGCTGATTCCTTACAGTTTTCCAATCCTGAAATTCTTGTAGTCTAACAATGTATGTGCGAGAGAGAGAGGGCTCATGTACTAGCACGGCCTGTTAACTTGACTGTAACTAGAATTGCTTAGCCCTAACCATGACACACTGGGTGCTTTACAGGAGGTTTGATGTGAAAGGGACAAGCCTAGGACCCGGGCTGCCCTTCAGCCCTCAGGGACACCGTTCACACCAAGAGTATGTGCATGGCTTCAGTGAACTAATGACATACGCTAGGGAAATACAGACTGGTGCGAGGATGACTCGGGAATAATTATTACCATGTGTCTCTTAGCAGGATAGGAATTTATGTGTTCCTATAGACCAAATAATTCCACTATGGTTCGTCTAAATGTACTTGCAAAATGTTCATGGGAATGGTCCTTTGAAGGAATCATGCAAGCAGTGCATAGTGAGTGTTTCTTCAGTGGTGCCCAAAAGCCTTAGGTCATTTGCTTTAACAGCTTCACACGGTATCTGGGAGCTGCTCCAAATCAGAAGATTGCACAGATAGAGATTAAATTGTTTTCTGAGGAGAAAAAAAAGTGGAATTAACATAGAGAATTTGGAATCATTAATGTTCAACATGTAAATGTTTAGAAAACTGGTTTATATACATTGAAGGACAACAATTATTTTTAATAATGACAAAGATATCATTCCAGAAGTAGTATATTGTTTGGATTTCTGGTGGTTCATCTGAAATTGGAAGTCAGTGATTAAAATTGGGACCGTGCCAGAACAGACTGTTGGTAAAAACAGTGTTTTAGATTATAAATGCTTAGGAATTAGAGTGCTGAATATTTATTGCTGCTGCTGATGGTGGCTGAATGCTTATTTTGCTTTTTGTGTGCCAGAAAAAAAGGCAACCGTCTTCAAAGAATGCATCTTCTCCTGTGATTTGTACCTCCATGCATTAAAACTGCACTGCAATCCTGGTCCCCAAGTGAAGAGACTGATCCTCCGTAGAAGCATGTGATTGACTTTATCTTTCTCATAGCATTACCTCCATAAAATAAGACTTGTGCATTGATCTATTCCAGAACTGATATATACTATAAACAAGCAGGGACTCCTTACTGTATGTTGGAATTGAAATTATTTTGCTTCTTTGTGCTTGTCAACACTGAATTGAGAATTATGAGTTGGCTAACTCACACATTTGTTTTGTGATGTTTTATTTGGATTCACTTACCTTCTGAATAAGGAATGAAAGTCTCATCTTCATTCCTTATGAAGAGGAG
>VZRZ01008823.1:207496-271645 GCA_013398175.1 Climacteris rufus | reverse complement strand
TTTTGTGTGTGTGTGTGTATGTAGAAAGTGAAAGAATTAAAAGTTTATTCTGTATTGCTGGATGAAAGCTGTGATAACACTTTCTCTGCTCATGCTCATGTTTCATACTGAAAATAGGCTAAACATCGTGTTCACCACACTCCAGACCAGACTTCCATAAATCAATGGAACATGCTGGCACATCTGTTTTGAAAGCTGACAAGGACACACCAAATCACTTCATGTAGGGGAGGAAGTTGTTTAGATTTTTAAAATAAAAGCATATAATGCTTAATATCAGATTTCACAGTATAACATCTCTCAAAATGATGTAGGTACTATTTTTCAGCTTTTTGAATTAGCTGTCTACTCTCCCTACTATGAGTTGTAATCTCTTAGTCCATTTTATATGACAGATGCAGTATTCAATGTATTAAGATTTAATAGAAAAACATGCTGATCCACAGAGAGAAACACAAGGCCTCAGCATGCCGGGTCTCTGTCCCAAATCCCTGCTTTTCAGGCAGAATATGAATGAGTTTATTTTTTTTCTGGTAGATTTCTATGATCTTTGGATTCAGCATCCAAGGCCTGATTCTCTTAAATCTTTTTGGAGAGGAGGAGGGAGGATGTTGCATACAATCAAATAGAGATGCTCAAACTTTAGCTGAACTGTGGGATCAACTGTAAGATTTCAAAGGTTTGATTTTGTAAGTAAAAGCAGTCTATAATCTCTAGAATGTGTTGCCTTATTTTTACTGTTAAAAATAGCTAGCTCCATACTAGCTAGTTCCCAAGACTAGTGTTCTGTAAACATAGCTATGTTATTGTAGAATTATCTTGTTATTGCATTCCTTTCCCATGGACACAGATCTTTGATGGACATTTCTCTTGACCACTGTAATTGAAGGATGGAGAACTAATTTTCTCCAATGAACAGTGATTTCTAAAAGTGTATATAAGAATTAAAAGAAGGTGGGTCTGCCCCCCCTTCCTTTCTTTCCTCTGAACGTGAACACAGCTGGCTCTGGCTCTTTCTTCTGTGTCTCCAGCATTCCAGCAGTGATAAGAATGATTTTCAAAATTAAAAAAAAAGAAATGTACATAATAATTCTTGGTTTTACAAAACGATGCTTGTTTTTTGTGGCAATATTTTTAATAATGGTATATCTTTGTAGCACAACAAGTTGCCAGATCAGAGAGAGGCATTAGAGGCTGGAAGTAAGGCTCAGTAAGAGTTTAGGTACCTAAGCATAAGCTTGTGTTTCTTAAAGAGGATGCCTGTACCTGGATTGCTGCATGCTTGCAGAGGTGTTCAGAACTATGCAGGTATTGTAGCTTCTTGCATGACTCCAGCCTCAGCCTAACCAGAAACCAGAAATTGAGCTCACCTCCATTTCCAAGAGTGGCTGATTTCAGAAGGCTCTGTAATACAGCATTTAATGCACATGAAGCTGAGTGTGGCTGTATTTTGAAGCACAGCTAATGTCTGCTTAGCAGCTGAGACCTATTCCATGTCTCCCTCCAACCTGAGTCATGAAAGATGTCAAAACTTTATCTTCTATCTCAAAAAAGAAAAAAAAGAAAAAAGGAAAAGGTGCTGTTGCCTGAGTTGCCTGCAGGTTACTGCATGTGGCTCTGTTTTGTTCATTGTAACTTCAGCATCTAGAGAATAATTCAAAACACCCTGAGAGATCATGTAAGTGCAGCTGTAGGAAAGGCTCTGAAGTAAAGAGACCTTCTCCAGACAGATGATTCTCCAAATTCTTTGTCTTTGCACCTAGGATTCTTTGCTTATATCTAATTATGTGATATAAAAAACACACAATATAAATAGGAGCTTCTGTTGCAATGAGCAGAGCCATAAGTTCTCCTTTCAAAATGGCTTTTCTCATCGTCAGTTGGACAGTCGTGCTCATCCCATCTCCTCCAGTGGTGGTTTCATGAGTTTGTTGCACATTTACACTGGTTCAAGAGGGGTGTTGGATGGTGAAAAGTGCACCTCTGCCACTACCCTTTTTTCTTGGTGGATTTTGTGCCCATATTCTCTTTCTGGATTTACCTGAAATCTCACTGGATAATTTTTACTAAAATGTACTTACAGATTCATCAGTTGTCAGCAATTTGGAATAGGATCAATCAAGATTTTCTCCTTGTTTATATAAGGTAGCTGATTTTTTCCCCTAAACTTCTGTTCTTGGAATAAAATATAGTTCTAATATTGCTCTTCTTTGCTTGGAAATGAGAGTTTAAGCCACATCTTTACTTAAGTACTGGGAGTATTGATCACAGAATATAACAGAAAGCATGGAACATTGACTTGCTTGTTTCCCTTTGTTCTCTGTGGGAACAATATGAATGCAGTACAGCAAGGATAATTCAAAGAACCTTTTCAGTAGCCTGAAGTAAAGTTCAGGTCTCAGAGCCTCTCTTAACCATGCTATAATATTTTTTTTTGACCTAATCACCTCTTCAGTCACAGGGGCATAAAATGGGCTGTCATTACTGTCTACCTTTTTTGCTCCAAGGCAAATTGCTTCCATGTTTCGCAGCAACCTGTTTCTGTGCACTCAAGGTCTACAATTTGGGGAAAGGTGACTCTCCTATGGATCTTGTCTTTGGTAAAGGCAAAAGGATTTTAATCTTTCAAGGTAGCTACTCAACAAAAGTGTTCACTTTTTATTAACTCTGTTTGAACTACCACTTTTGTGGATAATTCCAGCAGCAATGGACAGCAAAATTACAGCTGTGATGAAGGTTATTTTTCATACAATGGCATTTTGTTATGAATTAGACTTTAATGTATTCTACAGCATGAGTTTAAAAGGACTTGTATTTTGTCATTTCAGTGGTATGATTCTGAACCTAGATGGGCTAATAGTTTCAAACTGGCTTGTTTTGTGTTATAGTTCCTGCTCTGGCCAGCTGAAGAAAATGTAATTTTTATTGCGCTTGTGATTATGACCTGCAATTCACTGAGAATTGTGAGCTGTAGATGCTGGCTACTATTCTGCTCAGAACAGGGCCTGATGGAGAAGGTACAATTTTAGAAAATGGAAGATGTGTTCTGAACTTCTTCATGCTCCAAAGGGGTTTCCATATTGGCCTTTCACATACTGCTGGCCTGCTTTCACTAATAAATTACTCACTGTGATTTAAAAAAAAAAAAAGAATAACAAGCCCTGCTCTGTTCTTGGTAATAGCATTTATAAGTACCAGCTCTTGGGAGAATGCCTTAGTTTCTGCTGTCTCTGTGGATGAAAGCTAGTTCAGGTACATAAACTCTGCAGAGAAAATAGTATTTTGGATTTCCTAATCTGGATATAATCTTTCTTTTTAGATGCTCTGTTGCTTACAGGGTAGTATGGCTAAGCTGAAACAGCTGCTGCAAACCCAGGCAGCTCTGTTTTTTCACCTCTGCTCCCTTCTTTAATCTATGTGCTACAGTTGTCTCTTGTGTTGGCACTGGTATGAGTCTGGTCCTACAGAGACAAGGTTCCAAATGCAAGCTTGCTCCATGAAATGAACATGGTGTCAGATAAATTGCAGCTTTGGGTCAAGTGAGACTGCTCAGTCTGGGAAAGGCAGTGGGACTGCTGCCTCTTTTGGCAGCAGGTAGATGTGAAATGCTTTTGATGTATTCCTGAATTGCCCTTTTGAGCATAGGAGGTTTTGAATTGCGTTTCTGCCATGCCAAACTCTAATTTAAACTATCCAGACTAGAGACAACTGCACCAGTCATATATTTAATGAGAAAGTGCAGAACCTCTTGTATTGTCCAGATAACTTACACAGGATGGTTTGCTGTGAAAACCACTGGATGCATCATAGTCTCTGCAGTAGCTCTGATGTGCCCAGGATACAGCACATTGACAGAGATTAGCCATGAACAAGGGCAACAGACCCAATGCATGCATGACTTGTCAGAGCTAATGAATATGCAAACAATGAATAAATAGCAATCATTTCCCCGGTACGACTTGTTTTGTTGTTTTTTTTATTGTGGCAGCTCTTTGTTGTAGGAGTGTGGAGCTGCACTTGGGAAACCCAAGGCAGCCTGATACTTAACCATACAACACTTACATGATGTAGGAGAAAATAAGTTAGAAAAAAAAATGGAGAAATTGTAGTTCTTTATATCCTTCTAACCTCTTGGCATCCTCCCTGTAGAGAAATACTTTTGCAGAAGCATTTTAAAAACAAAATAAAGAGAATAATTTTGAGGAGTTTATGATTAAGCAATTGTAATCTACTGTAGTAATCTAAAACTTTTAAATATACTCTGTGTCCTTTAAATTATTCAGACATTTAAATTATCTGTTATGGGTCTCCATGCTAAGATGTGCTTTTTATTTTTTGTTTTAATGAAAGCAGAAGCCAGGAATCACAAAACCAGTGGGTAACACTGAACAATTTTATTTTCCAAGCAATGGTGCCATGCTTATAAATGGATTTAAATTTTAAAACTGGTCTGGGAAAAAATTAAAATCTTGTTCTGAAAAGACTGGGATAGATGTAATATCTGTTTAATTCCCCTGATTTACCTGGTGTCTTCCTAAGGAAGGTAACAAGGTCACCTGATCAACACGTGCATGATGTTCTTTGTATGACCATTATTAGTCTTGTATTGTGCTTTCATTTCCCTCAAGGTGGGGCAGTGCCAGTCTGAAACAGGCCCAGATCTTAGTGCTGTTCTGAAGGAAACCCTTTTTCAAGCCGAACTTTTAACCCCATTTCAGAAGGCAGTTGTGCAGGCATAAGGAGCTCGTTTCCTCCAATATTGACTGATACCAACTGACACCCACTGGACTGGCCATCAGTTTGCTCCCACCTTCTGTCTGATCTGCTCTAGTGCCACCCCACTGATCTCTTCTATTGTTGTTCAAAGTACTAATATTTTTTTCACAAGCCTTAAGTAAATAATATTTTTTCTGTGCCTTAGTACTATGATAAATTTGCAACACTGAAATTAACTTGTCAGATTTATGAATCATCTCCTTTATTTCTGAAGATTTTGTAATGTGAAATAATAATTTAGTTCTTACATCAGCAGCAAGTTTCATTATTCTAGTTAGTGAGTGAAGCATTAGATCTTCAAGTGCCATGAGGTGGCATATTTCCATTTAACCCTGTAAAGCAGAGTGCTTTACAGAAACCAGGAGTCTGTCCTACAACAGACACTTCCTGGAAGTATCTCAGAGGAGGCGTTGGAAGTAGACAGACGCTTGGATATAACTGCTGCACAGGAAAAAGATTAGAAGTAGTTTTCATTAGGGTAAACGAACTTAAGCAAGGTTAAAACTGCAAAAATTAGTTGTGATTGTGATCACTTAGCTGTAGTCTCACAGAAATGGAATCTCCATAAAGAGGCTTTGGATGAACTCACTAAAGCAACAGAAGTTTCATCTATCCTAAAGGTACATCTGCAGTGGGATTTATGGTATGTTCATTGCATAATAGCCTGTTCTTTTGTGGGGAGAAGAATATCCTAGGTTTAGTGAGCTGCTACATTTTCAATCAGCAAGTATATCAGAAAAGTGGTTTTTTTTAATATTTGTTGTCTTGTTTCAGACTTGTAGATTTTTATTACACTCAATTTTTTCAAAAGTGATTGGCAGCTGCATCCTAGAATATGGCTACAATACAGAAAAATTAGATCAGTGAATATGATAAACAATATTACATCTAGAGGCTCAGGTCAGACTGAGCTACAAGCAATCCATCTTCTGAATGTATTGTGTTATCTTATGCATGCACATTGCATTAAGCATATTAAAAATTGAATTGCGGAATTTAGAAAAAAAAGGAGATATTTCAGTGAGTAATGGAAAAGAGAGACTGAAGTTCCCTGGTTTTCTACACACATAACCCCTATCATTAGATTTTATCCTTAATGGTCAGTGTTTCTGAAATCATGGGTTACCTCTTGATCTCTGCATTGCACTTGGAATCTTTAAAATTTTGCATTTATAAAACTACGTCTGCCACTAGTGTCAGGCTGATCTTACAAGAGTCTGAGGGCTCTTAAAAATGCTGTGCATTTACAGGAGTTGCTCATTCCTTTCTGGGACTGAATCTTTTTAGTGAAATGATGTTTTTTTCTACTTTTTGTGATCTGTCTACTAATGTCAATAGTACTACACGTGTGGAAATGGATTCCTACTTATAGTTTCATTTCCGGGAGTTATCTGTGATGCATTTACAGTTATTGATTAAACACACCTAAAGTGGTTGCACTGGCTTTGTACTTCTTCTGTAATCTTATTAACTTATTTTTTCAATCTTTTTTCTCTCCAAGGGAGTAAATTGATTTATATGAGCATGCTGTTAATATTATAACTCCTTGTCTAGCCCCTTGAGTTCTAATGTTTTTTAAACACAGTACAATTATGGGAAATGTTATATTGGAATGACAATATAAATCATCCCCATAGGGTCTGAGCAGTCTGGGGAGTTAATCGTGTAGAGCCCTGCTGAGGTAAATAAGAACAGTAATTTGAAATAAATAAAAGACCAATGGTGCTAATGTGAGTTTCTCAAGAATATCATTAAGCTTTAATAGCATTGTTTACTTGGTATAATGAGAGTCATGTAGTGTAATGCTGCTGCTTAAATCATGACTTTATAGTTCATGATCCTGTCTCTTCTTCAGAGAGTATGTCAGGTTAGTCTGGCCTCCAAACTCCAGCACTTTGTTGGAAAGCATATCCACATGTGAAATGTGTTGAGGTTCTCTAGAACTCTGGTGAAACTTGGTCAACCAACACTGAAGTTCTGGTACAAAAATATGCCAACGGGGATAATTTTTTTCTTTTTCTGTTTCTTACCATTATCAGAGTGTTAGAAAAGGTACAGAAATTGGGTAATGAAAATAGTTTCACTTGCTAGTAATCCATATACAGTAGTGCTGTTGTTTGGGTCCAAAAGGGGTCTTACACTGCTTTGTACTTGAGAATAGTGTGAACTTGGCAGCTGGGCAGCCTAATGGTCTTTTCTTGCAGTAGCTTCTTCACCAGTACTTAATTCCTGTTGATACTCCAAGGTATTCTCCCTTCTTTGACATGCAGGGAAAGTAAAGTATGAGTTTGAAATACAAAATGAAAACAGTTAATCTGAAAAGGAACCACTCCAGGGATGTTTTTCAATCTTTGTTTTTAACATGTACAAATTACATAATAGAAAATACTTCAAAAATATTACTTTTTCATAGAAAATATATTCCCTTAGAATAAATTCAGCAATATCATATGAATAAAATTGTATTAAAAAACTTAAACCAATATATTTTTGAGTAGAAATTGATCTTACACAAGATTTTTTTTGCAGATACTAGGGAACTTGCATATAAAGCAACTTGTGTAATTGAAATCATGCTCTGTTTATGCAAAAATGAATACAAAATGTTCATTGCATAAACACAGTCAAACCTTTAGAATACATTTTTAAAAAATTCAATGGTATTAACTTTTTATTAATTTCTGAACCAATTTTGGAGCAAGATTAGACTTGTGCAGTCTGTTACACAGATTTATGTGCTGCAAGTATAATATGACAATACTTTTCAGTCATAGGAGTCCTATCAATACAACATGTAAAAGTTTCTGGGGGAAATGCTTCTGACATTGGGGAGTTCAGTGCATCTTGGACTTGCACATGGAATACAGAAAACTTGAGATTTTTAGAAGAAGACTTTTAGAAACTATAAAGGAAATATTTTAAAAATACTAATATTGCATACTCATACTTTATGTATTAAATGCTCTGATATCATTATGAAAAACTTCCATTCATAAGAAAAATGTTCACAGTTTTATTTGTTGCTTTCTGTCACTTGTTCTGCATTGGTAATAAAACATTGGAAAGAAGCAATAGATGATGTTAATAAGACTGTCCAGTTGGACCCTGCAAACCCTGTAAGTAATCGTGGTACAAGCAATGTTCACGAAGATCATGAAAATGTATAGAAATTTTAGTTTGTTTTGCTTCTCATGCTCTGTCTAAAAAAAAAAAAGAAAACGAGATTAGGCTTTAGTTTAAGCACTTGCCTGACTTTTATAAGCCACTGTTTATGCTGGAACTGAAGTGGACCTCAACTTTTGTGTCTTGAGTTTTGATCTGATTTGTTCTAATCTTCTCATACTGTGAAGTGCTTAAGATCACCTTTCAGTTATGATTCCATATCGTTCCCACAGTAACAAGTAATGCTTGGTTAAAAACATCAAACCTTACAAAGCTGAATGCTTCTCAGCCCATGCAGTTTTCCCTAGGGAGAAGAAAAGGGAGAACACAACGTGTGGCAGATTCTACACAGGTTGTTACGTGTACTGCTGGAAGGCAATTAGACAGTACTGTGATAAGTGTGGTATAAATCCCCAGACAGAATACAACAGCAATAGAAAGGCAATATATAGCAACTGATGAAGGGCTGCACTGAATTTGCTGACTTGATCATCACTATCTGCTTTGTGGACTCCATTTTCTTCTCTGGAATCTGCCTGTTTCATACGTTTGTTTCCTGTTAGAACAGCATCCTCTGAAAACACCTTTAGAGGTGGAATGCTAGTGGAAATTTTGCAGTAGATATGGCCCTTTAGTGGGACCAAAGGAACCATCATTGTAGTTTGATTTCAACAGAAATCACACAATTATTTCCCAGGATATGCTGATGTGATGAGGCATTGAAATTTGAGTGGATTAACCTCTGGAAATTCGAGATAATAACAATGATGAAAGAACACTAACCCTGAAAGAACTGTAATCTGATAGTACCCTCCACTGTGGCACACAGTATTTTCTAAAGCTGAAATTCTTTTGGAGTTGACTGAAAGAATACTGGCAAAAGTAGGATAGAAAGAAATTGGACTACCAAAGAATTGGGAGTTACCAAAGAATTCTGTTTCTGGCTGCATGACTAAATACAATATTTTGATTTAAAGGAGAAAAAGGAATTACAGGTAGATGGAACGTTATCATTAAGATTAAAATGAACACTATTAAGAAATATGAAGATTTAAGTTTACTGAGCAGAATACAGCTTCAGTGGAGCAGTTTTAGACAATGTCTCAGTTCAGAGTTATAAGCTTGATCTGTAAATCATCAAACCTGGGTTAGTCTCATCACTTCCTGACACTCCTGAAGCTCAGTAAAAAAATACATTTTGAAATAAATTAGAATCAATCTTTCTTGTGAGTTTTTTTCCCCTTCTTCTGTGTTTTAAGAGGGACCCATTGGTCTATTCAACTCTGTTTTAGATGCAAATTGCTTAACATGGGACAAGATTATAACATCACAGAGGTTCTTGCCATTGAGGAATTCACATTGCATCTATATGAAACACACTAAATGAAAATTTGGAAAGTCCCTTGGGAAAACTACAAGCTATTTTACTGAAGATTACACTTCTTTCACTACAGGAAAAAATGATTTTTGGAATAGTTCTTACAAGCAGATCTTAGAAGCCAGATCATGGCATTCCAACGGCAAGACAAACCTTTTCCATTCAAATTTATTTTTAAGTTTGTTAATGTCTACACTGGGCAGATAAACCACTCGTTTCTGTGTTACCAGCATGGCCAATGATGACAGTGTATCTGAAGTTTAATTAATCACTGTTTAAAGTTCGAGGAATGAAGTCACCTTGCTGGCTGGGAATTGAAGACATGATTTCAGAGTCTTGCCAAGCAAAGCAGATGATTAGGTTTAAAGATGTGAAAGATCAACACTGACGAATATACATAATTTTAAACACAAAAGTAATTTTGCAGAATTTGGTGTGACTTATAATTAATTATATAGTTCCTGGAACCAATTTTTTAAGTCCAGTCTTTTGCAATTGAACTTTAAAACATACATCTGGAGTTATTCAAGTTAATTTTCTGGATAGTTTGCAATTTTAATATGCTTCTGATTACAGTATAGGATTGCATTGCAAGTACTCTGGTAATTAATGTGCAATTAGTAAATAGACATTTTATTTCTAATGCTCTGTGAATGCAAAGAAAATTTGTAGAAAATCCTCTGTTATTTCACAGAACAGATGTAGTGAGCATGTATTCTGCCTTCCAAAAAATGCCTTTCCAACAGGCTTTGTCCTTGCTCTGGAGGCAAAAAATGTAGAAATGTAAGGTCCACCCACAAAAAGTTTTTTAGGGGGACTGCTGTGACTCATGGTGCCACTGCTATATGAAGCCCCCTTGATGAAGTTTGTAAGATTTGCTTAGGCAACTGGCTAGTCCTCACAGTTTAAGTGATTCTTGATCAACAGTGACATCATGTGTATTAAAGTTGGCTGGGTGGGCACCTATTTCTTGTTATTGATCCCTCAAGGAATCAGGAGTGGTGGTTTTTGGAATCTAGTATCTATAGCTTCTCCACATGCTCAAGCTTACTCAAGGAAGCATCACTATGTTGTTATACCCCTAATCCTATACAGTTGATAATCCAGATAAAATTGCATTTGTTTTCCCTTAACAGGCCTTTCAATTGTCCAAGTAATGTTACCAGTTTTTGATAAGGAGCATCCTCTAGCCTTAAAATGCATATTTCTGTGATAAGTAAGAATTCATTTGATTGTGTAGAGAAGTAAAGAGCTTGTCTGAAATGACCAGTCAGAACAGGTTTTGACCTATTACATTTTTTCTTTTTGGCAATAAGAACCCTGGTTATTCAAATTTGTTTTGCTTTATTGGTTGTTGTTGTTGTTGTAGTATTTGTTTGTTTGTTTTTCCCCCCCTTCACTCCTCAGCCATGGGATGGGATTGTAATAGTGGAATCACCTGCAGGTCCCCCCAGGGTCTGTCTGTTGACTTTTTCCCCTGCAGAACTGTATAGCACCACTTTTCTCCAATGCAGATCCTGCAGCAGCTAATAAGGACTAAGAATATAACTGAGAAGAGACAAAGAGACATGAATGGATTGCCTAAAATTTCCTCTGAGAGCTGGTAGATATTAATGGTGAACCTGTGAATCGAAGGAGTAGAAACTTTGTTCTATATGACTCTCGTCAACTCAAGGGGAAATGGGTATTTTATTAATTGTTGATGAGCTGATGCTCAAAATTTCTCTTCTCCCTGAAAAAGATTAAAGCCACCTCTGAAATTAGTAGTGCCCTTAACTAAATTTAGCTTTATGCCAGCATATTTTTCCAAGGCTTTTTGAAAAGTACGAATCACAATCTGACAACTCCAAAAATGTGAAAATACATACTATAATCAGAAACTAAATTTAAACCCGCTGTCTTTGATGTCACGATAAAAAATTACTGTATGTAATTATAAAACCTTTCATTTGAACTTACCAACTGTGAGCTGTTGTGATTAGCTTTTCAAACATTAATGAGGTCAGATTGAGATGTGTGTCAACTTGATTTTTAGTTTGGTTTTTAAGAAACTTGATCCATCATATATGTACGTTGTGATGAGAAATGAACACAAGAGGGATGAGAAAAAATATGTTGCTTGTCTGATAACAGCCTGCTGCTTTTTCAGTGTATCTGTGCTCTGCATTTCAGTAATTCCAGTTTGATCATTAGATAAACAAATGCAGTGAGTGGCAAAATAAGACTGAGAACCTTCAGTTCTTGCAAGAGCTTAGAAAGGTCTTTCAGTGTTTGAGATACCAAGTCCTGCATGATTCAGGGATGAGTTTTTGTAGAGCTGCATTATTTCTTTGAGAACAGGCAGCCTCTTTGCCTAAAAGCTGCTTTATCAGTACCTTTAATTAAAAGTTCAGTAAAAGACTGATTATTAATACTTCAGTAATGTCTCTGTTGCGTTAAAAGGCCATAACTGAGGCTGCAGAATGGAACAATTAATATTCTCCTACAGAATATTTTATGAAAAAAAAAAAAAAACCAGGCCAGGCTGTTACACTAGCAAGGGTTTAAGTATCTGTTAATCTTTTGCTTATGGCAGAGAGTGATAAAAAGTCATTTCCTAAAGCTAGGTGAAAATACTGTCCTTTTCTACTTTCAGAACAGTCTTAGAAGCTGTCCTGTTTAAGCTGAATGTTCTTTTTATGCTTCCCATGACTGAGAATTTCTACTCAAAACCTAGAACTTTTACAATAAAACTCCATCTACCACTCTGCTGGTCTTAAATGTAGTCATATCTTATTGAAATTGAAGTTGTAGGTCCTGTTTATTGAGAACAGAATAAGGTACATTTTTTTTTTTTTTTACTATATAGCCACATTGAGGTTGAATTAGTATGTCTTATTTTATGTATATTTGACAGTACTTTTACATAAGTAAGATCATCTTCTAGTAAAATGTTCACTTGTTGGAGGCAGACGCTGTGTTGTTCTGAAGGGAACCTCTGCACTTCAGCTGTTACCTGTTAATTGTTCAAAATTGTTCTCAGGTCTGAATTTTGATTGTCAGAGTAACATGTTGCAACAGTTCCTTCTATATAAAACATGGAAGAATGTTGTAGTGAGGTGTGAGTCAATCTCTTCTCCAAAGTAACAAGTGATAGGACAGAGGAAATGGCCCTAAATTGTGCTAGGGGAGGTTTAAATTGGATCTTAAGGGAAATTCTCCCACTGAAACTGTTGCCAAGCATTGGCACAGGGTGCCCAGGGCAGTGGTTGAGTCACCCTGGAGGTGTCTAAAAGATGTGGCACTCAGGGATGTGGTTTAGTGGCGCACATGGCAGTGCTGCGTTAATAGCTGGACTTGATCTTGGAGGCCTTTTCCAACCTAAATGAGTCTATTACTGTGATCTGTGAGGTAACCTACATGAATTTATCTTCTCAATATGACACATTTGATGCACGAATATTCCTCTGTTATCCCTTAGTTCTGTCCTAAAATTTTTGTGTATTGTGTGTAGATTTGATATTGATTTGTACCTGATAGATGATATGTAGTTGCTATGGCTATCATTTTGTCTGGAAACTATGTCAAGATTGTGAACAATTACGATAAAGATAAATCAGGAGTAAGTATTCTGTGGTTTTAGTGTTGATGCAAATAAGTGCACTTGTTTCTCTCCTTATATTCAAGAAGATCTTATAAAAAATGCTCTACTGGAAAAAAACCCACAACATGAGTATCACTTTTGGGTTAAATAAAACTATCACTAAAATACTTTTCAGAGAGGATTCTGTAAGATATCTTATGGTAAATATCCAAACCTAAAATACTTCTTCTATATAATTTAGGTATACCAGTATATGAACCATCTCTATTAGCTAGGTGTTGATCTTGTGGTTTATCGTTGAATTATTTTAACAGTTATGGCACAAATATATTTTTGTTCCATTAATAAAATGCATCCTGCAACTGGGAAATGAAAGATCTAGATTACAGCTCATTATTCCTGGATGGTGTGGGCATTATTTCTTGGTGTAATATCTCAGACAGTGTTGTCCTAATTTTACAATCTGAACTTGTAGGTAAGACATCTTTACTTGGCAGTGTCTCCAGTGAAGGATGAGTCTTTGCACATTTACAGAAGAATCTCCTAGTTCCTTTGAATTCAAGGATTGGGGACAGTTTCAGGTTGCTGAAATATTTTTTGTATTTTACTGTTAGAAGGTCAAGTCTCAGCCAGATTGATTGGCTGTTCTCTGGCATTGCCTAGCTGTGGATGCAAATGAAATTTTCATTCCTCTGTCATGGTTTACAAAGTTCCACTGTCTCAAGATAGCTGCTAGAGTAAGCCCAGAAGCATTTTGACCTGGAAAGCAGTTATGTAGGTACTCTGTAAGATCCCTTATGATTTATTGATATGCAGTAACAACTGAATTCTGTCTAAATGGCCAATTCAATCTAAATCCATTAGTCAGCTCAGACTGTTTCTTGCTTAGGGTGCATTGACATCCGTGCAAACCTCATCAGTCCTGATGGCTTTCCAAAGGAAACTTAATTCTATGTCCTTGTGATAAGGTTAGTCATACTGAGAAGGAGCATTCCCAAGGTGTTTTCCCTGTGTTTTCTAAAGATGATACTCATGCACTCTTCTGTTTAGTAGTCATGAGAATCAAAGACCCAGCTCTGGGATTCCCACTTCTTTTTCAACTATAACAAAAATTCATTCACCCATTGGCCTCAACTGCTTGATTTTTGTAAGTATTGGATGAAGATGTGCAACAGGGGAAAATATGCAGTGTCACATTAAACAAATAGCATGTTAAGGGCATTTTCATTAGCATTCATCTTCAGGGCCAGTGCACGTTGTCAGACAAGATGTGTTCATGATCTTTATGGCATCACTTTAGTGCTTATGTTGCAACTGCTTCAGATCTATTTTTAGTTGTGGCTGGAGAAATACACAGCAATAGGTCATTTGGAACGATTTAGCTATTGAATTAAGTGTGGAAACAAATCTACAGAGGCCTCATCATCTGTTTTCACACTTCATTTGAACCAGTTTTCCAGGTTCTGTGTATTTTGAGGTTTTTGACATATCATGGACTTTATACTGAAAATGAGTAACTGCGGGAATGTTGTTGTCAGCCATAGCTAAAGACTTGTCAGGTTGGCTGGGAATAGTTTTTGTCTCTTGGGTAGGTGGGATTAAGAAACTGTGCCACTAGATTTTGGCAATAATTAGACAGTGGGTAAAAGTTAGTGGAACAGTCAAAAATATTGGCATTGAAATTATCGTCTCTGGATCATAGTTCTGTCATTTAAAGCATTTGAAAATTTACAGTGATACTGTTGTGTGGATCCACAGTATGTTCATACATGACTCATGAAAGTTACAGATAATCTTGTCCATGAATGAATATAAAATTAAAATATTTGTTGCTACCAAATAATACTAATTTTCGTTTTGTTACAGCATGTGGTAGTTTAAGGAATTTTGATAAGTCTGGTTTGTTGGGTGTGGTAGGGGCCACAAGATGGCTCCTGCAAGGAGCTTCCAGAAGCTCCCACAGCTGTCCAGTCAGGGCCTGTCTCTGATGGCTCCTGGGAGATTGATGTGCTGTTAGCCACCACTGGGCCAATTAGGAAGGAAGGGAATGCCTCTGTGACAGTATATTTAAAAAGCAATCTCTGTAGTACACAGGCGTGTCATGTAGTCATGTAGGTGTAGGTAGGCAGAGGAGAAGGAGTATAGCAAACAACTGAAACATCAGATATGAGAGCCAGCAAACTCTGCCAGTCCACCAAGAAGAGGAGCAATGGGGGAGGAGGTTCCTACATCATCTGAGGCATCCTCGCAGCCTGTGTAAGAGACTTAAACCAAATGCAGTGAAGCTGAGATTTACCTGATTATGAGGCAGAAGGGAGTGAACTCCCACAAGAGAGACTGTATCTGGTGGGAATTGACATGATTAACAAGGCCTTTGCTCCTGAATCAAGAAGGGAGTCAATTGAGTGAAAAGAAGCCTGGTTTTATTCCTACCCTAAGAGAGAGACCAGCTCAATGCGGGGAGAGAGCGATGGAGCGGCAGCAGGTCCGAGCAGGCTGTGTGCCAACTTCTGCAAACCTTGCCACAGTGCCAGAGGAGAGACCTCCCCTGCCAGGTATTTTGCTAAGAAGAGGAAACAACTGAGCATCTGAGGACTAAATTGATTAGAGAAAAAACCCCTCCCCGGGTTCCTCTTACCTTCTGGGAGAAGGGAGGGCTGTGAGGCTGTTGAAGGGGGGAGGAGAATGACGGAGAAAGAGTGTGTAAAAGATGTTGTTTTGCTTGCTCCTTTAATTCTGTAATAAATTCACTTTATCACTTATAAGTATTGAGCCTGTTAGCCTATGTGTAACAAAGAAGTTTCTCTGTTTCTCTGCCAGCGTTTCTTATCGTAGTTTAGTAACACAGTTTTTTTTCCGTTGTACAGTGCAAGAAAAGTGGGGGGGAAGCAGCCTTTAGTGGAAGCTTTGGCAGTCCGCCAGAGCTAAACCACTACACAGCAATACTTTTTTGAAGAAGAAAGAACAAATTATTTTTAAAGAATAGATTTGGCTATAGTAAAAGGAATTACTTTCTTTTAGGAAAACTTATCTGACGAATGGTAAACAAGAAACATTTTCAATGGCTTTTGTTTTTCTCAGACACCTGTGCTTGGTAAGTGTACCTCACACAAATATGGAAATCAGTTTCTTGTCTGGATATCAAACAGATTGTTGTCTGGACAACATTTATTGTTTAATGTTAATTGGACAGTCATTCCTTCCACAGTAATTTCTTCCCTTTTGTAAGAATTCTAAAGGGTTCATTTTAGTTAATTTTCCTCTGTATTTTGCCTTTGTGAGTCTAGAATAAACGTAATGCTTAACAGAACATGAAATGTGTAATATTTTTAGACAATTCATCTAGTAATTTCCTTGGCCCAAAGTATTTCCAAAAAATTGAGTTCAGTTTCATTCCATGTTTACAGCAGGTTATAATCTGGGATTATAGGCTCCATCAACAAAAAATGTATAATGACAAAAGGAAAACAAAAGAAGGTGAAAACATTTGTCTTATTCCCTGTCTCTCTGAAGTAAACATCTAAAAGATGTCCCAAAAATGGTGAAATTTTTTTGGTCATTAGAAGTTCACCTGCATTCCATTTCAGTCAGAATTTAGGTGATCTGCATATCAGTCACAAATTAGCAATATCAGAAAAAGTACCAAACTCATGTGTCTTAACACTGCATAAGATGGATCTTGGTATTTATCAGATGATTCAATCCCACAAGGAAACATGCATTTATGACTGCAAGCATATAAATACTGGCCAGACTGGTATCATTCAACAGGAGGAAGATTGACCTCTGTTCCTCCTTGGAACAGATCTTTGATGGTGCTGACTTTTATCTTGTGATACTCTCTTTTTTCCCTGAAAGTTTTTATAGGTTTATATGCTGGTTTTCTTTGCCCCTTAAACTCCTAAGGATTCTTATCTCAGTAATGCTCTATTTGCAGTTTTGCCTTTCTTATCTTGCCTGGCTTCACTCTGCAGATCCTCTCACTGCTCTTTCTCACACTGCAGTTTTCTCAGTGGTTACAGCTAAGGTTATAGACCTGGCTGTATCAGAGCTGGTCCTTGAATCTTTGGTCACAAGCAGCTCTGGTGGTGGGACAGCCTCCAGAGAGAGGTAGAACTATGCCAGAATAAAATACCTGCATTTACAGTAATTAATATTTTCTATATGTATCAGTGTGTTAACATTCTCAAATCTACTGTTAAAGTTGTTTTCCTACACACCATAATTCTGAACACATTAAAGGTTTTGTTAAATACTTTTTCAAGAAATGTGTTTCTGACCATAAAACTTGGTCTACTAAAATATTCAAATTGTTCCACTTTTTGAGAAAGCCTGTTTTCTTTCAATGTAACATTAAGGAGAAGGCATGCAACTGAATCACTTCCATATTAAAAAGTGCAGCCTTTTAAGCATGGTACTCCAACTAGATATCCTGATAACACTGCAGTGGTAAGGAGGCTATAAGATGTGGAGACAATGAAGGTACTGGATGTGACATCAAAAGGTAACAATATATCTGTTTTTATTGACTCCAAATCTATGCCAGAACCTATTTCTTTTCCACTAGAAAGTTCTGTAATGTTATTTTTATTGAGAAGCATTTCTAGGGAAATACAGAAGTACATAGTGCTTTTATGGAGCATAAAGCAGTCCTACTTTGTCCCTACACAAAGTGTGGGCTGCGATTTTTTTGGTGGGTGTTGTTGTTGTTATTATTATTATTATTATTATTATTATTATTTTAATGGACAATATGGAAAGAATGGACAGTAGGAAATGAAAGGCTTATAGTTGTGGAGTTTGAAGATAGGTAGATTACATTTCCTGATCAACCTGTAAAATATAATACGTGTAAAACTTTGCAAATAAAATCACTGCAGACAAGTGACCAAGTTATGGCTTTAAAAATCTGGCATAGATCTTGGCACCTCAGTTAATGCTTTTCAGTGATACTTGCCAGAAATATTTAGTTGCTGACTTGAAGAGGTAGAGTTTTTCTTAAGTTCAATTGCAGAGAAAGACATTTTTCCTTGAATGTGTCAAATTGATGAAACAGAATAAAAACAAATAGAGAATAGTAACATCTTTTAGTTAGAGGCAGGAGGAAGAAGTATTATAACCACAGGGAAGGTTCAAAGCAGATCAGGTTTTTTTTCAAATACAGAGTGTATTTGCATGCATAGGTCAAAAGGTGAAACAACACAGAAAAAATTTAAACCAATTGAAGTTCAGATGTAAACTCATTTCTGGTTGCTTTTTCTTTATAATTTGTTTTAGGTTGTTTGTTTATCTAAGCATTAATGTGGAGGTAAAATGAGGTTTTTGTTTTCATGAGGCTAAAATAGCCTCATCAAAATTTGCTATTCCAAAGGAGAGAACAGCAGAGTTGACATAAGCAGTTTTACACAATTCCTTTCTCGATGTTTCCTCCACACTTTACCATCGTGAGATATGAAAGAAAGTGAGGCTTTTGGCCATACTAATCTATGCTAGTAATTTCAGACCAACAGACAGCTCGGTAGATATTAGAGATTGTTGCTGTGAACCCAGACAAAATTCAAAATAGCTTTAATGTACCTGTGTTGGCATTTTTAATATTCAGTATTAACTTCAACTTGAGGCCATTTAAAAAAAATGTTTGTAACTCCTTTAGATACTTCCTGTAGGCTTCAGTTAGTTCCTGTCAGCCTTCATCTCCTCCTTGCGGAACTAGACTAAGACTTTTTCTCTCAACCTCTTCTTGTGTTCTCTGCCTCACAAGCCCTCTCCTGTACTTTCTCCAGTTATTTTAATCTTCTGCACAAACTAGGTGGTACAAAGCTAGATGCACTATTCCACAGGTACCTCAGCAGTGCTGAATACAAGGAGATGTGTCACTTGCTGCACTTTGGTGTCCCTGCTCCTCCCAAGTGCATATTGTTTGCTTTCCATGAGTGCACTCTACTGGGTTGTGTACAACTTGAGATCCACCACGATGACCCCAGGAGCTTTTCAGCAGGGTTGCCCTTCTGTCAGTTGCATCCCGGTTTGTCATGATGCCTCTGAGTTCTCTGTCTCAGGTGCTGAATGGACGTTTCTTTTGGCTTGACCCCCAATGTCTCCTCAAATTGAAATTGATATTTTTGAGAAGAGAGTTTTTCAATCAGAGTCTGTGACAATGTAGAATTAATCTGGTGTGGTACTTGAAAAGTTTGAAGTGCCTTAGTGGCAAATATCTTTGTAGTAAGCATTTCCAAACAAAATCTTTGGCCAGAATTTTCCTCTTTGTTGTAATTGTTTTATTGCAGTAGAATTTGGTGAGGTTCCACATGCAGAAATGGTGCATTGTAGTGATGAAAAAAACATGCCTTAACTGTAACCTTGTTTTCTCTAGTCTTGAAGCCACTATATTTGACTTAGCCTGTGGTCAAATTTTATATCAGATATGATGGATCCTAAAAGAAATTTTTTGAAAAGAGCTGAATAGACTGAAGGGGTCCCAGGGTGAGATACAGACTGACAAATAGTGACAGACATTTGCAGATCTCTGAAGATATTCTATATAAATCAAGCACGTCTATGTTCAGATTTGCAAATTAAATCTCTGTTCATTTCAGTGGGTTTGACACTTGGGGAGGAGGAGGGGAGAATAATAGTAACCTTCTGTCTTTTTTGGAAGTGTAGCAATGTTGATTGCATTATACCTTTATTGCTATGAAGTGCTGTTTACCAGCTGGTAGGATAGTGTGCCTAAGCCTTTGCCTATTGCTCTTTTGTAGCCTGGTTACAACTTCACAAACTCATAGAGGCAAACCCACAGCTGTTCCAGCCCATCAAAGAAGTGGTTTACAACAAAAGGCATAATCAGTAGTATCAAGTATTTTGTCAATTATATTAGCAACATGAAAAATAAAATGATGACTATTTGACAAGAGACTGTTTTTAAGATACTACATTTGCATAATGCTTGTCTTTTCATACTATAGAAGGCAACAAGACATCACAGAGGAGATATATCCATTATTCATGAATTTAAATAATCTGACTAGCATGTGGAAAATAAGACTGATCTAGATTTCGTATTGTTAGAGTGATTTTTTTTTTAAATACAAGCAATTATTATTTGTTGTTTTTTAACTAATCCTGTTTCTTCAGAGTCTGATTCATTGTATGATCTTGCAGTTAGCAAACTAAATATCTTCTTATTAACTTCAGTATAATTGACACCTTACATGACTCAGAGTGCTGAAAGTAAACAATTCAGGAAGAATTATCCTGTCACATCTGTGAGACTGATTAGATGTAAACATCAGTCATGACAATTTAGGATTACTGTAGTGCATGTGGCTTCTCCAGATGCCTGTGTACTATGAGCATGGATGGTGACTGAGACTGCTTATCACAAATATGTTGTTTCAAAAGGCAAAAGTAATTAGGAAAAATTGTCATGTTTTTCTATTGCTCCATCTTGGCTTTTCAGGCGAGAACAGGATTTCTCATTGAAGGACTAGTGACAGGATATAATCATCAATGGCAGAGGCATAAAGAACATTAGTCTGTATCTGTTTACCCAAATAGCATATGGAACAACCACACAACAAAAAATAATACCTGAAATTTGGTTAGCTCAAAATGCTTTGATCTTTGTGTTTTTTTTCAAAAACAATAACAAGTGGGCAGAAACATTATACTTTCTGCCTTTGTAACATTATATCTTGTCCCTCTATAGTATTTTTATTCTTCTCTGATTCAAATTATTACAAATCATTTCCTCTTAGCATCTTTATGGCTTTTAAGACTGTTTGCATTGTTATCTGTCACAGCACATTGAACTGTGGTTTTAAACTCAAGACATTTTCTTTGGTGAGATGTGAAGTTAGTTTAGAACTAACACATTGTTCCTTCCTGCACACATTACCTTGCATTTGCCAGTGCTTAATGTCATCTGTTTGACATACAGACTTACTCTGACTCTCTCAGGTCCTCTGCGCCTCCTCCCCTTGACCCGCACTAGCATGAGATTTCATTCTGCATTTCTCAGTTTATAGGAAATGAAGGCTGTAGTTTTACTTTAAAGCAGGTTTAACGTTTCTGTAGGAAGCATGCTTATCTTTAATTTACTATGTTTTTAAAAATTAAGCCACTTTTCCAAGACAGTATGTATTTTGGACACTTATAAATGCTTGTAACTTTGCATTTACTTAACAAAGTATTTTCCCCTGAAAGTAAGAAATTGATATACTTGGGAATTCTCTTAGAAATGCATCCAGAAAAAAAATCATACTTTCTGAAAATGTCATATATTTTAATTCATGTCTCAGGCCACTCACTTTGAATCTTGGAGAAATGTTTTAGTTCCTCCCTTTCACTGAAGAGGATTTGTACTCACAGGACGTAAATCCTGAAGCAGGGAATTTTTGCTCATTGAAGGAGTGCTCTCAACCTGTACTTGAGATTGCTCCTCTTTAAAATGGACTACTTAAATATTCTTTGGGCCATAAGGAGAGAATGTGTTTTATAATGCAAGACTTTGGGTTTAATGCTCTCTGATTGGATTGTTTCGGTGTTTTCTGCATAGAAGAACTGTGTGTATCTCCTGTACTGGTAGAAACGTGGGGGTCTGTTGTTTTGACTGCCACTGCTGGATTTAAGTGTGTTTGATTTAAATTCCAATTTAGACACCTACAACCTTCTATGAAACTGGAGTTAAATGCTTTCTGACATAGGCAACAGCTGAATGAGTGTTTTAGAATTTAAATTTTGAGTCTTAGTACTGAAGACACACAGTGGAGGTACTTAAATTCTGCAATTGCATACATGTATGATCTTTGGGGCTATTTATAATCTTATATTGTTTTTCAGTTCAGTTCAAGCATGTGATTTAAGGAATCAGCGTTAGATGTTTTGATTCTTCTATCTAACTTCAAATTTGAGAAAGCTCTTGTAAACTCATATTCTTTCAGCATATAACACCTTGTATTTCAGGTTTCCTGTCTTATTTCTATTTAAATTGATGGCTGTAGGAATAGGAATGTTCCCATGTCATTTGAATTACAAGAAACTTTTTTCTCTTATGTTAAAGAAGCAACAAATTCCTTTGAACTCTCTTGAACCATTTGGGTTTTGCTGGCTTTCAAAGCTATTAGAGCACTTGCTTAAAGGTTAATAGATTTATTCTTAAGAAGTATCATCCTCTAACAGGAAGCCTTTGTTATCTCACCATGCAATAGGCTTCCTGCAGTTTAGGGTTAGGTAATACTCCATTAATCTCATCAAGTCTATGTTTTCATTTAGATCCATTTGTTTACACAAGAAAAGAGGAGAATATACTGACGTGTGGTACAGTGCCAGCAGTCAGCTAAATAAGATGATCACACAGCATTTTAAAATAATCAGTTCCTGGATTATTGACATGGATAATCTGGTGAAGATTTATAGGTTTTTTAATATTGTGGAATTATAGGACTATAAATAATTGCGCTTTATTGTTTTTTGTCTAGTCATTACTAGGACAATAAAACAAGTTTCCTGCAGTAATATGTATTAGTTTTAGTTCTGGACTGAGAATGTTTTATTTTTACTCACACACCAGTTTAAAATGTAAGTTAATTAAATTAATTCCTTAAAAAACTGAGGGTTCAGCTTCCACATTCATACCCTTGCAGAAGTAATGGTCTGTATTATAACTCAAGTAAGGCGGAATATGAAAAGTTTCTTTGAAATTTCTCAGACTGAATTGTTTTAATACATTTTCCATTTAGAAAGTGAAGCTGTCTGCTTTCATTTTCCTGATTTAACATGAGTTGAATGCCCCGGCTTTTTGAAGCTCTTACACCTTGTTCCTGGAGTTAAGATCTCTGTTTCACCACAAAATTATTCCCTGGCTGTGACTGAAGGCAGTGTGACTGTATCTTGTGTGAGGGTTTCACCTGAGGTCTTCCTGTGTAGTATTTGCAAGATATGTCACATCTTAACTCACATCTGTATTGACATTTCCACCCCTAAAATGAGATTACTGCCTGGGAGAACAGAATATTTGGGGTGCTACAGAGCTGGTAGCAGTCAGCATCCTCTGGGAGGTGCTAGTGCTTTGCAGTATTCCCAGACTGTATGTTGAGGGACTTATCCTGCTAAGGAGGGAGGCACTGAATGCTGTTTGTTCATACAGAACTTGGGCAAGCTGAGCAATCTTGAAAAACTGGTCTCAAAAGCATTACACTCATTACATTCAAAGCATTAAAACATTATAATTTTCTCCTTTTATATCAGTTTTCTGTGTGGCACTGTTACAGTATTTAGAATTGCTGCTAATAAAAAAAAAAATGCAAACTTCCCTTTTTGGTAGAAAATGGAAGATTTTTAACCAAAACCCCCAGAATTTTTAACTGCATTTAACAGTTCCTGTGATATAGATGTCCATCTATGAAGATACTAATCAAGAAAATCATCTCAGTCACTTATTTTTATCCAAGCCTATTTGCATCTACTTTGTTTCTAACTGGCATAATTATTATCAGTGTCTGTTCATTCAGAGAACAAATAATGTAAAGAAAACAGATTTACAAAGGCTATATTTTAAACTACATTGCAGCAACTTTGGACATAATCCCAAGTCAGTGTGCATTCAAAAAATGCAGCCAGAAAAGGTGATTTTAAGACAGTAGGTCTGTGCTAGGTTTGTCTAAAATTTAATAAGGTTTGTCTAATAATTTAATAATAATTAAATAAAAGTAAAATTTAATATCTAATTTAATTAAACCAATGGTATGTAAATTCTTAAATTTAGCCACTAAAACGTGTGACCTAATTTTCAGAGATTCTGTAGACCCAAGAAGATCTCTTTGCAAGGCATGTATCTTTTTCGTCAATATAATCCAGTTTGTTGCTTTAATGCAGAGGACTTGCCATGCTCCTCTTTTCTGCCCTGTTGCTTCCATTTTTATTGTGGTCTCAGATGTGTCTGTTCCAGCAACTGAATGACTGCATTTTGTGGGTAACCTCTGTAAGTCTTTGACATTTTAGCAGCTGTTGCAGAGGCACACCTGAAGCAGAGGCAGGACTTTCTAAGAGGTTAAGGTCACCACAATTCCTAGGTAATCTGTGTGGTCATGAATTACAGTCTTCAGCTTCAGTTGGGGATCACATTACAGTGCTGACTGCTAGAATGAAATTGAAATGCCCGTCAAATGTAAAGAGTGGTTCTTTCAGAAATCTAAATTACACACACATACTCAAGATCACCTTGAAATGCAGCATGTTCTGTACTGATGTGGAATAGGATTTGTGACTTAAATTCAGGCAACAGTCCTGAGGTTCATTTTCCATTTCATAAAACAGGACTTTTTAAGTGCTAGCAAGTGAAGGTCCCATCTTTCATGATCATTAATTTATTTATATCTCAAATACTCTTAGTTACTCAACACATACTCAAATACTCTTAGTTACTCAACACATATTTCTAGCCAGAGCAAAGCACCATGTGCACTTCTGAGGGATCTGTGTGGAGAGCTTAATTCTCTCTTCAGAGAGACTGGAGGGGTTCTTTGGGTCAATAATATGTGTAGTTTCCATTTGACAATGACTCTGGTGGGGACATACTGTGGCCACTGAACTGCAACACCATCTGGTTTATGTAATGTTCATGCTTGTCATTGACAGAGATAACTCAAAGTGCTGAATTTAGAAACAACTGTTGGAAGAAATTGCCTATTTTTCTCTTCTTTTTATTTAAAGGAAATACTTTATGAAATGATCTGCTTTACATGAGTTACAAGTCAGATAGTTCAAAAAGAAACTATATGTGAATGCCAGTGCAGAGACTACAGGATGAAAAGCTGGGAAAGCAAAACTTGGAGTGGCAATGAAGAAAAAGACAAATTGTGGGAACAGGTGAAATGAATGACTAACTCTGGGGACAATGACCAGGTGTGTGAAACTGGAGAAATAGGAGGAACTGGATTTGTAGGGGATACAGGTCCATTGCCTCTTACTATGTACCAGGATCTTGGAGGAACCCATCTATCATGAGCCTGTGAACCCGCTGTCCTTCTGCAAGACCTGACATTAGGCCTCTTACCTTAAAGAGTAGGAGAGCCACTTACCCTCTGATCATCTCACTCTCCTCATCCCAGACTCCACCTCCAACAAGCTGAGGAGGGCACTAGACACCACAAAGAAACCTTCAGCTTTTACCAGCCAGTTTTTGTTTTGTCAGTAAAGAATAATGCTGGCAGGCTCCAGCTTCCTGCTTCCTTTGCAGGTGCTCAGCACAGAAGCAGCCAGCTGGGGAGGCAGAGGGCAGGGGGCTGCTGCTGAGTTACAGGGGCTGTTCTGGCCTCTCCTGAGCTGGGTTGGTGGTACTGCATTAACCACTCTGCAAAAAAATCCCATCTGAGGGTAACTGTTTTGTTTTGGTTAAGTCATTCCGTTGGATACCATTATTTGCCCATTGCACCACAAATGTGTCTTGAAGATTACTTTACAAAAAAAAACTCTAGAAAGTAGTATAGAGAACAAATGTTTAACAATAGCTATTTTCCTGTGACACTGCAGCATTTTGGATGACAAATCCAGGACTAAAGAGGTGTCTTCACAAGGCTACTTATTTCGCATTAAGCTCAGTTACTGCTCATAAAAGAAGCCACAGCAAACTAACAAAGCAAACCAATGAGAGTGTACTGACTGCCAAGGCAGTGTTTGTTCTTCGGTTTGTTTTGAAGGTCCTTTCAGTTCACTGCTTATTGATGCAGTACAGCAAAGACAAGCTTTTATGCATGGCAGCCCTTCTGTTGTGTTTCACGACAGGACCAAGTAGTCCTTTTGCCTTCAGGCCTTCCCGAGCTGTGGAGAAAACTGTGGGCATTTTCACCTACACATCACTGGCTTCAACAGCAGCAGAGTATGACACTGGTACTACAGCACGGTGTCAGCCAGCAAGGGGCAGATGTGTGACTTTGGGGAAGAAGGAAAGGTTCTGAATGGACTTGTGAAGCATCTCCTGAAGGGGTACCCAAACCACAAGGCATCTGGGATAGCCCATTTTATTAACCAGTGAGGTAAAAGAAAATTGTAGGAGACCCAAGGAACAAACAGCAGGTTTCACGAGTAGCAAAACCAAAAGGAAATTAGTTACCTGGGGATTTGAATCTCCTAGCTGGATACTTTGATGATTTGATGACACTAGCCATGTTTTACACTATGGCAATAGGACATTCAGGATGTAGTCATTCCTCTGTGTGGTAACCAGCACCTAGAGTGGGTTCAGCCTTTCATTCCAGAGGGGTGCTTATAGAAGGTCCCCCTCCATCTCCTCTGCATACTTTCATGAAACCTGTAGGAACCTAACACCCCTAACTTGACAAGAAACAATTTTTATATTTATTACTGCGAACATCCTCATGCATACAGAGTTACTAAGTGTCATCTCTATAGGAAGCTGGGCAAATTCCAAATGTCCAGCAGTACTTTCATTGTTATTTGTTTTGACAAGCTGGGTGGCATTTCAAGAGAGAACAGGCCACAGTGAGTCTCGGCTGCTGGCAAAGCCAGGCCCTCAGAGCTGAGGACAGGTTCTTGTGCACAGGGCTGAAGAGGCAGAGGTCCAAGACCATCTCTCCAGCATCAGCAGCTAACCTGTCTACCATGAGAGTGTTCTTAATGTGCCACTTACTAGATTTAGGATTATAAAACTTTATAGGGAAGCAATTTTATGGATCAGTCTAGAAGCAAAGCATCATTTAAAGCAGCTGGATTTATATTTTTCATTAGGTTTTTGAGATGACACATGATAGATGACTCAGGATTATGTCACAGTGATAGAACATTTAATTGCCTAAGAAAGCAATTCTACAAGGGAATCCTACAGGAGTTATTATAGCTAGTGAATAAACTTTTGCACCTACCTGCAGAATACACTGAAGGTACAGCTGTAACACTGCTAGGCAGCATTTCCTTCTCATCTGCTCCACCACATAAAGATATGTCTTTTCATGCCAGCAGCATTTTGTGAGGGAATCAGTCTGCCTGTGTCTCACTGAGTTTCCATTTGCTGTCTTGAACAAGTACATCTGTGCTTTTTAACACTTGATACAGTCTGCAAGTGGAAACCACTGAACAATTATTGGCTTCCTGCAGACGTTCAAAGCACGACATTTCTTCCGTGGGCTTCCCAAGTATTTCCCTGCCAACATCCTCTGAAGGCCCTTCTTCCTTTTCCCGCTACAGTGATGGGAACTGTTGCTGCTGATGGTCAGCTCTTCTGGATCAATGGTCCACAACAAAACATCACCCACCTGCCCCCACTGGCCATATGCCATGGGAGCGAGCCCACAGGGACAGCTCCTGACCACATGGTGCCACACTTGAGGAAAACAAAGTGAGAAAACAAATTTTGCCTCCAGTCTAGGGAAGATGCAAACTTCTCTTAACTGAAGGGTGTGGGACACTGCATCTTTTAACTCATCCAAATAAGTTCATGTTAGCCTGCCTGCTTTTAACAGTAATGCAACATGAGCCATTAGCACTGTCAAAGACAATTTTCTCCTTCTTTGCAATTCTGAATAAGGAAAGAAGAATCAAAGGAGGAAGTGCTTGAACAATATGCAGTAGTTGAAGTTCAGAGGTGGGCCACAAAGTTGATAAGGAGACCACGGAAACTCTGCTATGGAGACAGGCTGAGAAAGTTGGGGCTGTTCAGCCTGGAGAAGGTTACATGGACACCTAATAGCATCCTTCCAATACCTAAAGGGGACATACAGGGAAGCCAGAGAAGGACCCTTCATCAAGAACTGCAGTGACAGAACAAGAAAGAATGGATTCACACTGAAAGAGGGGAAATTTAGGTTAAAAATATATAAAAGAAATTCTGTACCATGAGCGTGTTGTGGCACAGGTTGTCCAGAGGAGTTGTGGATGCCCCATTTCTGGCAGCATTCAAGGCCAGGCTGGAGGGATCATTGTGCAAAACAGTCTAGTGAGAGGTATCCCTGTCCACAGCAGAGGATGGTTGGAACTAGATGATCTTTAAGGCCCCCTCCAACCCCAATCACTCTGTGATTCTAAGGTGCTGAGAGTAAGTGTTTTCAAGGCTGTTTTCAGGATCTCACAAGGTTGGAAAGAGAAAGACGAGGTGTTAGACATGTTAAAACTGAACAAAATCTCACTGTAAAGAAAAAGATTTGGAAAAACAAGATGAGTGGGTATCACTTCATCTTAAATGAAGAAATATTTTTCATCTGTTTAATTGAAGAAAGTTCTATAAAAACATAACTTCCAGCCAAAGAAGTTCTGCTCTCATATTCAGCAATTTTCTTGAAATATCTAAAGTGTTATAAAAAGACTCCCTGATGTTTTCATAAAATACAGATGCCAGGGTATGAAGAAAATAATTAAGATCTCAATGAAATATGTTCTAAGTTATGTGTACTCCAAGATAGCACATCCCCAATTTTCATGAAATTGTGTGTTGCATTTCACGATTGTTCAGACCCCATAATTTACAATATTCATTAAGGTTCACAGCAATATTCATGACATGTAATAGTAATGTGCACACAATATTAAACAAAACATAAAAAATCCCATCACAGCCACAAGCTTAATAAATCACAGGAATACAAACTGTCTTCCAAGTTGCAAGAAAACAGATATCTTCCTTAATTTTTCTTATATTTTGTTAAAGGAAGGCAAGCAATGTTTCACAGTAGATTCACAAAAGAGGTCTTAAATTCTCACTAGCTGTTTATAGGCTGCCCATTCAGATGTACACAAAGCAGGAGGATGGCACTGCTGCATCTTCAGTGGAGTTTATTTTAAATAATTAATAATTAAAAATAACCCCTTGCAATCATAGCAAGAATGCTGCTCTGACAGCCTCAATCAGAGACAGCATAAAGTTCTTCTGGAGAGAGCAACTTTCTAGTTACTCACAATTTCTACCTCTGTGCCTTCCAGTACATAATCACAACACTAAAGGTTAAATAGAAGTCTCCAGCCTTACACACTGCCTTTCAGTTCTCTAAATTCATACTTCATCCTTACCTTGCAGCTAATTAGAAATTAGTTCACCAGCCACTCAGGACAAGGCTTTGTTGATCAGGGAAGGGGAGGATAAGGTGGGTCTCCAGAGGAAAGCTCATCAATTACAGCAATTAGAGTAGCTGAGGGAAGAAGGAGATGCTTTACAGCACAGGGCATTAATCTGGCAAACACATCACTGCACTAAACAATGCTTTGCAGTAACAGACTCCATACCCAAACACAAGCACAGCGTAACAGCAAGGATGAGTAAATAAGGTTCTTTAATTGCTTCCACCTGTTGAAATCACAGCATGTCCTACCTGCACCTGCTGAACTTTCTTTACATCAGCAGAGCCCGGTCCCACCCCTGGCCAGCAAGTAACCTACTCAGGCCCCAGTGCTGGCTGATGAGCAGAGGTAGCAAATTTCTAGAGGGTGTTGGTGACTGGCTTTCGCAGAGATTATGAGCCTGGTATTGGTGTGCTGCTTCCCCTACTTTCCTGGCCTTTTATTGTATCTCTAGAGACATGATCTATCTCCTGAGGAGGTTCTTCAGTTGGGGCATGTGTGAGGAAACACGTCCTCCATGCATACAAAGAAATGATTTCTCCCTCCTTGTTTCCCTTTTTATAATGTTTTGTTATACTCAATTGTCAGAGCCTGTGGATGGCAATACAGTACAAAACATATCAATTAATGTGTGCAAGTACTTATGAGTAACAATACCTATAATGTTAAAATATTGGGACAGAACATGTTGCTGCTGCAGGGATGTGTTGTGTTTGCTGGACAAGGGGAAGAGACACTGGGATTCCTTCTGGAGTTTATTCTGTAACTTCTTAGGGATTGTTTCTTCTAATGGCAGTTTGTAAGAAACTGTCTTAGAATTTGGCTCATTATGACTAAATTAATAGAGAGAAAGCAGTGTTTTGGTTTAATTTTTTGGTTCCTCCTTAGAGAAAAATGCTTATTTGTCAAGAGAGGCCTCAAAGTATTCTCCTATTCTCAGCTCCTACTAGGCCAGTGACACCTTCAGCTTTTTCACAAGCAAACAGCATTTGGGCTGAGCAAAATCTTCAGGATAATTCATGTAAGCCCCTGAAGCAACTGAATCCCACACTAAGTTTTTCTCCTGTCTGTATGAATGAGAGGTGTTGTGTTGGCATTTGAGATTCAGACTCCAACACTGACCACTTTCTCTATCAACCACAGAACTGCTTCAATACATAAATATTTAAGTAGTGTTTAGTATGTCCAGACATGCAAAGCTGAAGTAGAATATACTGAAGTGATCTGCTTTTTTAGTGTGTGTAGTGGCTGAGAGAGGAAATTCTCATGCTTACTACTTGGAGAAGGGTAGAACAAACTGACAACCACATGGGGGGAAAAAAGTTGGCATAAGGTGCAGTAATGCCTGGAAAACACAAAACACTGCTGTCAGTAGGATGTTCCTGTGAAGCCATTTGGTGCCAGCTCATTACAGTGCTTTGGCAAGGGTAGTTGGCATAAAATAGATCTTATTCAGAATTAGGGATTCTGCTGCCTTGCTCTTGGCATGGAATGAACCTGTAAATTAAGCTGTCTTGTAATATAATGACATTGCTTTGTATTATGAATCATTTTAGAATTAGAAACATTGATCTGAATAAGAAATTAAGGCTTGCTAAGAAGTGGAGAAACATGTACAGCTGACACTGAGGTCTGGTAGGCCTAAGCCTGTGAAGGATGCATGCTGTCCCAGCACTGCAGAATATGTTGCTTCTAAGACTGTGGTCAGCACCTGGGTCCTGGTTTGCAAAGGTTTCCAGTTACTCCAGAGGTTGCTGTGGCAATTATATTTTCCTCAGGTTCAGTGTCTTTAAAAACTTTTCTTCACTGGATGTCTCAGGTGGGTTAATATTAAAATTTTATACTTGCCCGAGGCTTACTTTTCAATTAGCACAAGTCTGAAAAGTTTGGTTAGGATGGAAGAAAGTTTTAAATACAGGGAGAAGGTGGCTGGGCATGTGATGCCTCTCTAAATGTTTGATGAAACAAAGGGCTTTGCTCTGGTTTCCCATATTTTGTACAGGGCAAAAACCTCATGGGGATGGTTGAGCATTTTTGGAGCAACTCTCTAAGTATAAGTTTGGCTTGTTTCCTAAAGTAAATTCAATATTTAAAAATCACCCCCAACAAAAACCATGAAAAAGAAGCCTAAAACACTCTTTGGGGTTGGTGTCCTCCTTATAGGAAATTGATATATTCTCAGTATGATCAACTCATTTCCCTCAACATACCTCAGACTCACAAAGTTTTAAGTGGAGAGAGCTTTCTTGGTATTTCCTGGTAAGTATTTCCCTCTCAGATCAAAGACACCACCTAGTTCTCTGAAGAAAACTAAGTTAGGGACCACTACAGCTATTTTCCTCCAGTCTGAGCATACAGGAATGCAACATGTTTTTCTGCATGTGTTGTGTTTTAGCATTCATGAGTATCTTTATGAAGGCAAGTTCTGAGTCACATGCTGTGTCACACTACAGGGAAGCAGAATATCAATTATACAGCATGCTTAATCATGAGAGGAAATGGATTTGACTAACTGAATATGCAAATGTCAATTCAAAATAAAATTATGAGCTCTTCCTGATGTGCAAAATGCCAATGATGAAAAACATTTTAATGTATTAGTGCTGGACGTCAGGAGAATGTGAGCTATGAAGGGAAGAAAGAAAAATGTAATTTAATTTCTCCTTGCATTGTATTGTTCCTGAAGCTGTTGGTATTTTTCTAGTTTGGAAAAGCATAGCTGATATGAAGCTTTTAAAGCTTATTTTGACATTTAAAAATGCAGCTTCCTGTGCTTGCCTTCATGCACGGTTTCCTGAGATGAAGGATGGTAAGTAAATACTCACTGATGATTTTCCTGTGAACACCATGAGGTTGTACAGGATGGAATTTTGTTATACACAAGGACAAGCTGCTTCTGGAACCTTACACTCTACTAAATCAACAGCTGTTTGGCAAGGAGACAGAAATTTTCTTATTTACCCAAAAATTGGTATTTACAGCTATTCCCCCATGGTGTGGGTGGTTACAGTTCACTTCCTGTGGCTGCTCAGTGAGAACAGCACCTCCCACCTGGTGTTACAGTAGTCCCTGGTGGAGCACCTTTTCCAGTCCTCATCCCAGAAGTGTTTCACTTCAAATGGTGTGGTGGGCTGCCTCACAGGAAGGTGATGTGCTGTACTCAGAAGTATCACACTCTCCTGAGCGGGGAAACCTAATCCCAAGTACCTTAAAATACTGTTTAAATTAGCTGGAGTGTTGGCAATCAAGGCCAGTTTCCAAAGTCCTCAGTGAGTATTGGAACCTGTCATTGAGTTAAATGGGAAAGTCTCTTTCCCCTCTTATCAGCTCGTGTATAGAGCATATGTTTGGAGGTCTTGTCTGACCGTACCCACAAGGTCAACATCTATAAGGAGACTGTGGCTGGCTGACTCTGGCTGGAGGCCAAGTCCCCATCAAAAGCCACTCTATCATTCCCTTCCTTGGCCGGTCAGGGGAGACAAAATTGAACAAAAATCTCAAAGGTTGGGATTAAGGACAGGGAGAGACCACTCACTCATTATGGTCATGAGGAAAACAGACTCAAGAAAATTTATTACCAACCAAATCAGAGTAGGACAATGAGAAATAAATCCCAAACTAAAAACCACATTTCCCCACTCCTCCTTTCTGCCACAGAGTTCAGACGGGGCTTTGGGAAGATGAGGTATAAGCATTGAAATCACCTCAACGATCTGAACCTTGCCCCTGTTCACTGCAAACTGCTCTGACCTTATTGTCAACCAACAGCCTTACTCCCACTAGTGCCAGCTGGGCTTCTTGCTGCCCTCATCTTCTCTTTCCCTCAGTATGGTTTTAAAACACTCTTTTAATGGACAAATAGGACTCCAGAAATCAACCTATATGTTTAACTCCAGAAGTACTTTCCCATTCCTGGTCCCAAGCTGCTCACTCATATGTGCCTGGGCTTTCAATTGGTGCTATTCAGAGTTCATCAATCTTGTCCTGCCTTGCTGGTGGCCTTGGAGCCCTGCTTGCACACCTTGCCTTCTTGAAATCCTGGGTGTGGGCAGCACTGCACCTTCACACCATGTGCTGATAGTTGGTGGCGGCTCTGGGGCAGGTGCCCCCT
This sequence comes from Climacteris rufus, assembly GCA_013398175.1. NCBI lineage: Eukaryota > Metazoa > Chordata > Aves > Passeriformes > Climacteridae > Climacteris > Climacteris rufus. Next base: position 238,570 of record VZRZ01008823.1, on the reverse strand, counting down.
TTTCCTGGGTGGAGGGGAATGGCCCGCAGGGTTTCTCCAGAGGGCAGCTCTTTTCTAGTCCTGCATATACCTGAAGGTGCAGCCTGGCTGTGCAATGCATGTGAGGCTGTACACAGCTCAGGTGAAGGAATGGGATGTTGCTGTATGCCAAGGAAACCCAAAGAGAGGGCTGAAAGCTGAGTTGAATTTGTTTAGATGGCAGAATAATGTACGGTGGCAAAGTGCTAGCTGGCTCCTACTATGTATCCCACAAAATCTGGAGGTTTTGAAGTGTGTTATGTCTCCTTTTGACTTGTCAGTAAATAAATCAATGTTTCTTAGACCTGTAGGCAGAAGCACTGATGTGGTTGTCCACAGTTTTACAGAGACAGGATGCTCCTATGAGAGCACTGGGATGCTTCACTCATTTACCTGCAAGCTCAGTGGTTACTCTGGTGGTGCCATTCTCATTATGTTTTTTGTCTGAGTGGGGTTTGGGGTAAATCTGTGATGGCTTCAATAGGAGCTATATTTAAGCCATGCACTCAGACTGGGGATTTCTGCCGAGGGAAATACTACCACAAAAAATAAATGAGAAGTGAAAGATGGATGAGCTGGAATGAGCTGTGAACTGACAGCTTCGTGACTGGTTTTGACTTTTCTTTCTGTGGTCTAAAGCTGAATGCCTCATGAATTCTGAAGACACCAAAACTGTAGCTAACACAACTGAAACCATCCTAGGATCACTGGAAATATAAAGAGCAGTGACTTACTAGAAGGCAACAGACAGTGAGAAGGGAATGAGTTCTCTCCTCAAAGCGGTGGGTTTGGGTATTTACTTCAGTTTTGACATTCAGAATCCAACCAGCACACAGAAAAATTCTGGGTATTTGGGGGCACTGTCCTACAGTGACTGTCCTACAATCTAATATGGACCTACAGGTGAAAATATTTTACTGACTGACCTTAAAGATCCTGGGATCCTCAAACAGATACCTGCTAGTGCACCTCAGCTGTGAGGTGCCACATCGTAGATGCCATTTGGCAGCCATGGAGCAGCGCACCAGTCTGCGGGGCTGTTTCACACTTTGCTCACTGGGTAGACAGGAAGACAGCAGGATTTCCAGGGGGAAGGAGGATGTAAAATGAGAGCAGCTACATCGGATCTCGTCAGAGACCCATTCAGTCCAGCACCATGTTTCTCAGAATGGTCAAAAATGGGACGAGCCTTAAGAATGGCTCAAACAGTCCTCATCTTAGGTTACTAGCTTTGTGTCTCAGAGCCCAGGGTGCAGCTTTCTCCTATAAATCTGATCCAGATCTCTTGAATCCGTACAAACATCTGCACGACCATCTGGCATGACTCATAGTTTAACTCTCTATTAAGGTTATTTAGTGAAGAGTTGGGGAAAAAAATTGGAAAATGAACTAGAGTAACAATATTCCAGCTGCAACCTAATATCCAGCATCATGCAATGGCCAACAAAACTTCTCTCCAGGGTGTGCACAAATGAGAGTTGTTAGCTTTTCCGTGGCAACAGTTCACTGTGCAATTGTGTGTAGTAACTTCCTAGCTGCCATCAATTTCTTTTGTTTCCTCAAAAGAGCCACAGGGCACCTGACAACAGCAATGAATTGCAGAAAAGTACTAGTTTTTCAGATGGTTGGGTTCTGGTATTTTTTGTCCCCTTCACAGAAACTGTCTCTAAATAATACAATTTTGTAATATCCAATAGAAGCTTTGGAGTAGATATTCAGGAGCCTCATACTTACTAAGCTTAAATCTGGCATCCCCAGTAGGACAAATTGCTTGCCCAAAATTGAAGATGACTGAAGACTCTCTGCATCTATTACAAGTCTCCAACAGCTAGTTCTGATGTTTCTGTACACATTTTTGTGCATCAAGAGCTGCTCCAAAAGCTTACTTGCTCTTGTCTGTGGGTGGCACCAGTCTGTTCTGGCTTGTTCAGATAAGGGCAAACTCCTGAGTGCAGGCCCATTCCTGTTGTGTCCTTTCATATCTGTAGCCGAGGTAGGCTGCAGATCCATCATCTGAATCCTTCCTGGTACATAATTTTATACACCTTTATCTGTTTTTACACACCTATGCCAAACAAGCAGGAATTAAAAAATATTTGCCTTCCTGCCCCAAATCAGTCTTGTGGTCTGTCTGGGTGCAGGACAAGCAGGATGCAGTTCCTTTATAGGGCTTTCTGCTCCCTTTGCAGCCCCACTTTCTGTCCTTCAGTTCATGTACCTCGTCTGTGTATACCAGCACTCTATTCTGTCTTCATTCATCAAATCTCTTACCAGGTCATGCTTGATCTTTAAACAATTTAGTTCACTGAGCGATTCTTGATATGAGAAATCTGGTTCAAATTCAGGCTGGAAGGTACGATGTTTTCTCATCCAGAGAAGCACCTGTAGACTCACACAAGAGTAAAAATGAAAGAGGCAGAGACCCAGCTTAAGTGGTCTGAGCTACCTTCCTCACCTGGCATGGCAGAAGATAGGGAGCCTTCTTCAGCGCTGCAGCCGTTTCATGCACAAACATCACTGTGGGAATGTGCCTGAGGGAAGGTAACATCCACTATTGCCTTGCACTATAAAAGTCCCACTGCTCAGCCAGCAGGTTTCAGGTACTATGTTCAACATTAAATCATCATAATTTTTAGAACCCATCTTTAGAATTTTAAATGATGTCAGGCCATGAGACCAGAATGGAAACTTGCCTGTGTATCCTGTCACTTTTTTAGGATGGACCATGGCACACTTCTCGCGCGAGGTTCCACACAGGTTGCCTCCACAAGAAACAAAATTCATCACTTCTGAAGCCTCTTTCTAGTTCCAGGTCTGTGATTCCCACTTTCCTGGCCACAGTGCTGAATATGACCCATCTGATACTACTACTTTATCATTTTCCTTCCTAAGAAAAGAAGTAACCTTTGTCTAAGGATAAAAATCTTTATACTCTTTTGCAAGGCAGAAGTCTTTAGGGCTTTCAGCTATAAAAGCCTAATTTGTCAGTTCCCCCCCGCCCCCCATCTCTCTTAATGGATCTCTTATGCATTTATAATGTAGTCAGTACCATGGTATCTAGGGACCTTGTAAAGAATTTATAGAGCAAACTTTTTTTTTGCAAAAAGTTTCTACTTCTCTTCTGGCTATTGCCAATCTCTGAATCAGGCTGTTCTCTTTGATTTGCAAAGGAAGCCAAGTTGCCTGGTTTATACTCCTGACACAGACTGTATTACAGTACCCTGGCTTTGCATTTGGGATAGTAAAGCCAAGTTCACTGGGATTTATTTTAGCAGTTATTAACTACACAACTGTCTGTAGTAAGCAGAGCTGGCTGTGTTTCTCCACCAGCATCAGCACTGGCATTTCCTTAGCTCTGTGCAGAGCGGTATCTGAGGTAAGAGCCTAGAAGGTTTCACTACAGCTTGAAGTGACTATATAATTACTATACATAGAAAATAATACAGTGCTGATGAGGACTGAAATTGTAAATTTCTGTGTCACTACTAGTAAGCAGGTGGATGCTGCAGGCACCTCTAGGGAATAGCTTCCTACTCAGTATCCCAAAGATTTTGACTGCTGCCTGCAGGGTGACCAACTCTTCTCAAACGCCTAAGATGTGTGCATTGATTGTGTGAGGAAGTTATACTCATTCTAGGCCTGAGTCGGTAAAGGTGAGCTCTGTAATACTGATGGCCTTTACTGGATCCAGCTTTCTGGTTGCCAGTGTAATCCAGCAGTAACAACTTGTTTTTCACTCTGCAGTGGGACTGGGCAATGTGTTCCAGAGTCTGGAGACCAGCCCAAAGCAGTGCTGGTGCAGCAGGTAACACTGACCAACACCTTGGTGCTCTTCTTGCTCCAAATCAATGGGCTGAAATTTTTGCTACACTTATTTTCCAGTAATAATGTATGTGTGCAACAGCACCTAAGGAGAAACATTCTTTCAACATTCATAGAACTGTTTTTACTGACTTCTATTTCCTAGGTAACCAAAGAGTAGTTGAGCAAAAACCCCAAACCCAGTGCCATGGATGGAGACATCTTGTGTTGTCCAACTCCATGCAAAGAACCTTAGAATAGCTGCAGGGCAGCACTGAGGGTGAGCTGTGCAGCTCTCCAGGGCTACCCCTGAATGTGTGACTGAACAGCAAGGACCCACACAAGTTTAGTCAGAAAAGAACACTGATTAGCAAGTTGCAAAATTAATGAATTCAATCACAAATTAGAAGGGTCAAAATTAAATTTCTTCTGTTAGAAAAACACCCAAACAACCAACTAACAAAAAGGTGCCACTAACGTGTCCTTGTACTGAACGGGCCAGAACCACTGCCTGTGGTCAGCACTGTCCTCAGCAGCTCTGACATTGCATTAGCACCGAAACACCCATCACCCCTTACCACAGAACTGCTCTGCTTCTCCATTTCCCACCAAAGTCTTCACTTACCAAGGCCCAGCTTGTTAAGAGGAATGCTGGGACTGTTCCATGAGGATGCAGTGCAGGAACATCTTTCTGTGACGAGCAGATGTGCAGATTTGTCCTCCTCACCATTCTGCAGCAACAGTTTCCTTCTGCTTCGTCTCCCAGGCTTGATCTCACACAGGAACCCTACATTAACTTGATCTTACTGGAGATAATGAGTTTGACTAACTACAAGCACTCATGTAAATGAAGTCTCCAATTATATCTCTATAAAATTATGTGTTGAAGTATTAACAGTTTGTTGAAAAATGACAAGGTGAAAGGCATTAATAATTTAAGATAGTATTTCTCATTTCTATTAAATTATCAAACTACAAATAATTTTTAGAGTATTTTCAAAATACTCTATTTTCAGTAAACTCTCTTTCAATTCCAAGCTATAAAAAACCTCCCATGTAACATGCTGTAGAGAAAACCCCCACATAATTCAAGAGGGAGCAGAGAAATTTGGGAAGTGATCAAGACATAAATAAAAACATGAAATGGAAATGAGCATCCAAACCAGCAAAATATATTTAAGTAGTATCACAAATACACTCAAAAAAATCTATTTACAGATCTAAAAACTGTATATCCAGTAAAAATCCTCCCACAAAAGGTATTGATAAACAAGAGAATTAACCCAATTTCATTGTCTACTGCTGGCAACAGAGGCGCTTTACTGCTAGCACAGCATTAACTATGCCTTTATGAAATAAAATTACTCTGGGAAAAACCTGAACTGAAGACTGGACAACAACTATAAGGCATACAAAGCATAAGGAACTGCAAATACATAACTCTAGTAGTGCAAAATGAAGAATAATGGCTTTTTCTTCCCCCCAATACTTGTTCAAAGAAAAATACTACCGTGAATAAGCAATTTGAGCTCTTTTAAAAGACTTAAATTTGTAGCACTCAGTGCAAGGCTGATACTATAGAGGAGGTAAATGAAACAAAGTCAACATAAAATTACACTGTGACACAAGTTTATAACAAAATTCATAGCAAAATGTCTGAATATACAGTACAGAGACAAACCTCTCAAAAAGTTCTTCTCTACCCAGAAATTTGTACATGTTACCACTAAACCACTTGCACATAACTGATAGCATATGTAATGTTCTTTGGAATTAGATTTAAATTTCTTTCAGGTGTTGCCCTGTCTTTTAATACAGGAACAGCAGAAGGAAAACTCCTCTCTTGGATGACAGGAGCTCCCAGTGTTCGTCCCTCAGGCACGTGCCTGAGGCTGGGCAGAGACCTGCAGAGAGGCATAAGCACCTGGAGCTGGAGAAGAACTCCACCTGGGAATGCAGATCACCATAGGAAGCCTTGATGCTGAGTCAGTGTAGAAGAGAAGAACTAATGCAGATGAATTGCTCATCATTCATAGCCCTGGTTTTATTGTGTTTTGAAACACAGGCCAGTCTCTTTGTCCAAAAATGCCTCATGATCTGAACAGCTGTAAACATTTCTTTTAGTTTAAGTTAGTATTTTCACCATGCCTTAAAACAGTAACAAAATCAGAAGCAGGAATACCTTAGCTTATGTTGCAACTATTTGAAATGAAGAAAACCAGAGGTCTTTAATTGAGAAAACAGAAACAAATCTGCAAACACATCATTAGTTTGCAAATAGTATTTTTACTCTATTTTTCAGCTCTTTATCTACCTTTCAGCAAACAGCTTAATATCACCCAGTCTATCCTAGAAAAAATCTAACAATTTGATAAGTAAGCTGCAAACAATTTAATATCCAGAGGCAAAACAGCAGCACCAACTGTTGCATTTATTCTGCCCAGAGGTAAGTCCATCACTGCCCTGCATAGTGCATTCCTGCTTGTAGACTCAGAACAGGTCAGTAGTCCTATACTTTTCCTGCTCCCCTTGATGTACAAAAAGAAATTTACAGGTAATGTCCATGAAAATATAACAGTAGCAGGTAGAGATTTACCCATAAAGATGTGCCCATTATAATTAGCTGTAAGTGTTATGGTTGCTATTTAAAGCTTTTTCAAAACAAAAAGGACTAACTTCTTGACTTCAAATGTTCACAGGGTGACTATCAGGTGTTGCTTCACGGGGACTTTACTAAAAATTTCTAAGGCTCAAGATGTAACAGTTTATGATGGAGTCAGATGAACTTTTACTGAAAGAGCAGTCAAAATAACGGTGATTTTACAAACCAAATGACTGCCTTTATGCATCTATACTCAAGGGTTGTTGACCAGGAATGGTCAGTGACCTCCCTCATGGATGCTTGTTCAACCCAATCTCAAGTATCCAATTTATGTGCTTGAATGAGGAGCTTGTGTACCCAGCCCAGGCTCCAGAGGATGGCTTAGAACAGAGGTGCTCTAAGGTTATTCAAGAGACATAAGGGATTTGTCTCCTTGACTTTTAGCACAAAAAGGCAAAACCAAAAAAAAATGTAATGTGCTCAATCATAGGAAAACTCATCCTAAAATAAGAGACCAAATCAGTCTTCCTCTGGAAATATTTACTTCTTGCTAATGAGCAGTGGAGCACTTCAGGTCACTAGCATGGATTCAGATGTCTGGCTTTTGGACATCTGAACTTAAACAAAATGACTCCTACCTCTGGCTCCCACTTAGGAACTTCAGTTAGATACCTGAAGTCAGATGGTGTGAGCACCCTCTGTCCTTACTGACAACAGCCACCTCTTGAATCCATGACAGAGCTGCAATCACAGCATTTACTTAGAGAAAACCCAGAGGCACTGAGTCTTCATAGGATCTCTCCTTTCTCTCTCATTTCCTTATCCCCTTTTCACATTATGGAAGAGGATGGAGAAAGGGAAAGTGGTGTGGGGTGGTGTCTTGTTAAACAACACTGTGTAATACATACTGATGAAGAAACTTGTAGATCTGAGAAAATCACCATTTTGAAGTTGGTGGGTACAAATTGCTTTGGCTGTTGTAGCTTTTGTTATTTATTTTGGGAGTTACTGATGGATATCAGTGTTTGCAGATTCTCTAAGTCAGCTGGCTAAAAAGCTCAAATGGCATTAGAAAAAGCCATGATGGCAAAGACTTAGAGAGCTACTATACCATTTGCATGTATTTAAATTAAAAATAGACATTTATTTATAACTATATATAACATAATAATATATAACTATGTAACATATATTTATTATATTATTATAGTTATATTTTAGACAAATATCAGCTACTGCCTAACATTTTTATTAAAATACTGATGGAAACAGAAAAAAGTAAACCGTAGGTCTTCTGAATTGCACACGCATTTGCAAATAAAACACCACAAATTGTAGTCACTTAGTTGTTTCATTCCTCATTTTTTATACTAGAGAAAATGCCATAAGAAAGCTATGCACCTTCTCTGACCAAATGAAAGGCCATGATAGGATTTCTAGGGTCCCATCCAGCTCTGCAAATGGAAGGATTAAAATTAGGACCTTGTGGGTGGGAGGACTTAAGGAATACTGAGGATTCCCTCTTGTCCCAAGGGAATAATCCATTCCTTCCAACAAACTTTGCTTGTGGTTTTAACCGATAATGAGCTCATTGGTCCAACCCTGTGCTCAGAATTTCACAGAATCAAGGTCTTAGGCACAGCAAAGACTTCAAAAAACATGAAAGCAAGGCAACACTTATATTTCTATTTTTTATCCATGGATTATTTTCCTTGTTAATTTCCTTGTTAAATTCCTTGTGTTTTGTTTTGCTTTGTTTTCTTCAGGGTAGCTTTTCAAAATACAAACTAGTAAGAGCCCGGAAAATTCAGAATCACCTAACAGGTAAGGGAAAAATGCCCAGTGCAGTTTTTATTCCATATATGAATTAACTACTGGGAATGTATGCCCAAAGATCACCAGCAAGATACTTAATGTTGAAAGTCACGCTGAAGGTTTTTAAAACTCACTTCAGAACACATTGTCTGAGAAGCATGAGAGCATTAGAGGGTGGTCTGATTTCTGTGCTTTCCTGGCAAATTTCCACTGATGGCAGTAGAGAACCGAGGTGGGGCAGAAGACGTAAAAGGAAAAAACCCTAAAGCTGCTTGGTAGCTACTTATGTACAGAAGCTATCCATTCTATTTTTTTTTGGCTCAGTGGCCCCCTCCACATAATTTCAAGGACATGTAAATTGACTGGAGTATTATCTTGGTTCCTTTCCCATATTTAAACCGTATAGTGGACATAAATGAAAGATCAGCACGGTGTAGCATTACAGGAGCTGGTGTCTCTGGACAAAGGCTGCCTTAAGCAAGAAATATGAACATGTAAACTGTTTCCAAAATGTGTGGTCGTATTAAATAAATCTCTTACATATGTACATACAGACCAGTAATAAAATTCAAAATATCATAGTCCTATCCTCTTCTGTTTAAGATTGCAATTTCTAACTGTTGCATATAGTGTAGCTGCTCAAAGAGCTGAATAAAGTGAGTAGAACAGATTTCAGAGAAAAATAGTCATATAAAAAGTTTTAAGTATAATACAGTGAGAAAGTTCCCAGAGCTCTCACTTAATTTTCTCTTTGGTTGCTAATTAAGATTTGACGAGTTTGAAACCCTGGCCTGTATCTAGCACTGTGGGAAGAAACCAACTCATTTTCAGTCTTTTCAAGCACCTAAAGCACGCTTTACAGACCAGGAACAGATTTAGACCACAAAACCAGTTTGCCAAATGTACCAATGGATAGGTGATGTGTGGGAAGTACATCATCCAGTGTTTGGCAACATCACTTCCCGTTGGCAAATGCAAAGTGTAGTCGCTCCAGCGCTTTGACACACCGTACACGGCTTTCACCGTACGGCCCTTTTCCGACCAGCTGATGTTGCTGTCGGGGTTACAGTTGTACTCAACCCATTGCCTGGTGAAGTCACCAAGCTGTGGAGGGTCTGCTTCCTCAATGTCTACAACTCTGGCCATTTCTGCTCCTTGCACAGCAACATACTGGTCATTTACTTTTCTTACTTCTTTAACCCAAGGCTGAGAGTTTTCACAGTCTAAAACAATGATCAGTCGAGAACAAAAAGTGCCATTCTTCTCTCTCCACCACTCCAACAACGTGTCAAGTCGTAAAGCATCACCCCCTGCCACAAAGACAAAAGGATTTAATATTAAGATGAAGAAACAGAAACGTCTGCAGAACTTTAACTGTTTTGATTGGTTCTAAGAATCCCTTACTTTAACAATTTGGATAGATACAACAGATGTTTTCAATTGATCTGTCTGCAAATGTTGCACATCTCCACAGAGGTATTAACTGCTGTGGCAGATGAAGCCATTAACTTACCCTTGATTAGAGAGAAAACCCACCACCACCACCAAAAAACAACATTCCTTCACAGAGTGAAAGAAATTACAGACAATTGAAGAAATCTTGAAAATCGATAAACAGGGGAAGAAAATCTGAAATAAAGTTTATTTTGTATTAAACCTTAATAATTTTAGGAACAGGAAAAGGACTCTTTTTTAATATGTTTTTAGGAATATTAAGAAAAGGTTCCCGTAATGAATGCTGTAGGACCTATGTAACTTTGAAAAGCAGACTACTTACTCAAGTACCTAACAACATCTTGTAGACAAGTGAATAAATCTCCATTGGCTCCACAGTGATATTAATGTAAAGAACTGGTATGTCTAGGTTTTGGCCAGTTGGAGCTATGATTTACAACAAGAACACTCTAGATTGAAAATGTCAACTTAAAAAAAATGAAGAAGAAAGGCATAAAAATGTCATTTAAAATAACTGCATTTTCATTCCAGAGTGATTTTCACTGTGGTATTTAAATTAAGCAGTGTTTAAAATGTTGTTAACTGCACATTTCAGCACTTACAGTTCTACCTGTAAGCAGTCACAAAAAAGTGCTGCAAATTAATAGCTCAGAGTTAAAGCATTGTGCATGCTATTGCAGTTAAATTAAAGCAAAGTTACAGGGCTGCAACTTTCTCTAAGAAAATGCAAACCTGGAAAATTTAGTACCAAAGAAAATCTCTAGGATACAAACATGAAATAATGACTTGTCTTGGTACATGATCCTCAAATTGCTGTAGTTATTTACAGCAGAGACTTATACAGAAGCAGTTTCCCTTTTCTAGGTACACCTTCTGTGTCAATCATATGTAAAAATTTCTTTACTTGGTCACATTTCACAGGCTTATAAATAAACTTTATTTGAGTGTAGCTATGTATGAATGCAGGTGATTTCAGAACAGGATAGAATCACTCAAAGAAAATGACTTCATCCTGCACAAACATGTGAACCATGCTTGGCTTCTAACCCTACTGACCCCAAACACATGGACTTATCACCCAGTGCAAGATTTAGGCACCAAGCTGTGTAAGAAATTCAGGTGTCTGGCCACCTCTGGCTCTCTGGCAGGTTTTGCAGGATGACAGTTTAGCCAACAGTTTCAGCAACAGAGACAAAGCTTCATTAGCCCAGCTCATGCCCTTGCCTTCACTCAAGAGAAATGACCTCCCAGGTCGTTTGACTGCTCATACTTTATGCATGACTAGTTAACAGTTTCTTTTATACACCACTGTGTTGCATCTCAGCTTCCAACAACAGAGAAACATCACTACTGAATTAATAAATTCCGTAAGCCTCCCTTGAAAGATATCAATACAAAGCAAAGACTACACTGCTACTGCTGTGCTGTACCATGGCATAAGCCAGCAGCGAGGAACTACTTTTTCAATTGGGTATGAATGTTTTATTTCACTGTTGTCATCTCTTTTCATCCTCTTCACAGGTCAGAGGATACTACACATTAGTGGAGCTCATGACCAATGTTCCATCTGTCATGAAGTGCCAGTGTTCAATACGTAGGGCACAATTACAGTCACACAGCCTTTATCTTTTCTGTTTATACTTCCAAGCTACATGCAGGAGCAGTGCTATCTGGAAGAAGGATCATATTACACTCCATGATTTAACACAAGTTAATCACAAAAAAAGCATGCAAGACCTGTGATAGCTGCCTGTTCCTCTCCTTTATGCGACTATACATGCATCGAAGTAGAAGCTGAAGATGCGTTTGGACAGGAAACTGAAAAGGAGCTTTGTGAGAAAGCTGAACACCACTTCATTGACACACTGTATCTTTCAGCACTGAAAGTTTCTTTTTATTTTTAACAGTTACCTTGGCCTTTATCCTACAAGCTAGATATTAATTTAGGTTACAACTATCTACAAAGGTACAGAAAGACCTGAGCTCCTCTGTCACACCCTAGGCTGGCTAGGTGTAGTAAGCCAGGACTGGGGTGGAAGCGGTGTAATTTTTGCAGCAACATTTGGCTCTATACATGCAAGAAAGCTGACTTTGTCTATGCTGCTGGCTGGAGCACAGGTGGGAGGTGGAGTTTTGCTGATAGTCTGTTCCTCACAAGGTGTGGGCACACTCAGCAACTGCACAGGGTGGCAGCTGCTCTTATGGACAAACCACCCGATTCTCAGAGAAGTCATTTGGTCATCCTGGCATACACCACACTTCACCACTCACACTAAACTCACAGTGTAGCCGTGGTTTTTTAAAATCTCTGATACAGGTGAAGCCTTTAAGAAAAAGTACACATTTCTCTTCAGCAGGTCTAAAGGTTCAGGGATGGAGCTGCACCAAAACAGATATAGAGCCTCCAGATGGAAATTGACCTGTGCCTGAACACGTGCCTCAGCATGAGCACACACTGAAGGGCACATGCACCTGGAGAGACGCTGCTGACAAACAGCCTGGCGCTCACAGGCACAGCGCTAGCCAAGAGAATTCATTCTGTCCCAGCAAGAAAAAAGTTGCAAATGCTCAATGTGTTTACTACAAGATTCCTGTTTTGTGCAGTGATGTCAGAAGCTCTCTTCCCTAGAGCAGCAGAGCAAGGCTAAACCTTGCAATGACTTGACAACTTCAGTAAGTTTACCAAAGCAATGGGCCAAGAAAGGGGAAAAAGGTGAAATCTATGCCAAGCAGAGGACAAGGCATTAAACTGGCCCTTTATAGAGAGGTTTATAGTCTTGAGGCTACATTGCCCACAGTCACTCCCAAAGTCTAGAATAGCAGCAAACCACGCCTGTTTTTATGACACAAGGTTTGCTCTATGTTTGAAGACCTGCTTTTCTAGTGCGTTTCTTCCATTGATTGTGTCTTAAAAAAAATCAAAATATATCTTAAGGACTCAAATGTAGTCCTTTGTGACAGTCTGACACAGTGACACAGAACACTCTATAATTCACTCTGTCATGTCCAAGGAGCAAGAATAGATTATGTTTGTTCATTACAGAGAACAAATATACCTCAAAATACAGGGAAAAATCTGTCTTCAAAGCAGGAGCATGTAATTTCCACTTTTAATTCTATGCAGGGGAAAAAGCAATCTTTAAGGTTAATTTGTTGAGTATGAAAATAATTTGGGATGAAAATCAGAGGAATATGAAACTCTGTTTAAACTTGTAAGAATACATTTGGGATCAACAATATTTGGAGAATTTTGAGAACAAGTGTAAGATTAGCTAGCTGCAAAGGCATTTTTATTAAAGTAAATCCTAAAATAACAAAAAATTAATGAAGTAGCATATCTGAGTATCATACAATGCAAGGGAAGGAAAGAGCCGTCTCTTAACAACAACTTAGCTGTAAAGGAGCTCTAAAGGAGCTTATGGATTTCTCCATTCTCTCCACTAGCACAGGTAGTCAGCCTGCAACCTGGCTTGTTTCAATTCCTTGTAGTCTCTGATTCTCTTACAAGTAATGTTCCCTTCCAGGAGCTTGCATATACCTGTTCTCCAAAGACTGATGGTTCTTTGCCAGTCTGAACAATCTAACAAAAAGTTCAACCAAAACTTCAAAGCTTTGCAATACATTATGGTTTTTTACAGAATTCATGAACTGATTTGGAAAGTTTATCAATAGCAAAACAATTAATAAAAAATCTCTAAACCACTTACCTGCCAGTGCCCATTCGCCAGTGCCATGTGAGTGACCACTGTAATACAGAATGTAGGTATCATGTCTGGGCCCATCTGCTGTCCGAAGTTCAAGAAAAGCCTTGATCTTGGAGTGAAGGGTATCAAAGGTCAGTCCACTTGTAGAGTAGTCACAGCCATATGTCTCAATCATGTGATATGCAAAAAATCTTTGGATGGCATTAAGCATGCCAGTAGACCTCAGATTTAACTCTTGTACATGCTCAGGTGGAAGAAGAGTTGGTTGGCCATCAGGACTAAAAAGAAGGAAAACAGCTAATCATTATGGTTGATAATTATTTCATGCTTAGTGGACTCTTAGCAAGTGGTGATTTTTTCACCTGTGCCTATTTTCCCTGCTATGAATTAGCACTGTTCTAAATTCAAACTGACTTTAAATTCACAGTTTATAAAGAACTCAAATTACTGTTTGAGTGAGGGACTACTATCTCCTTTCTGTCACACTTCAATTCAAAGCATAGTCCTTACTCAGCCCTTTGCTATTCCTGCAACTGAGAGACAGAGGGAGAGAGGGGAGCTGTGATGGGAGGAAGCTGGGGAGGCTCCAACAATTTCATAAAGTCCTACTGTGGAGCACTGTCTTCACACAGGCCCTTTTTCACACTCAATTGGAAATAAGTGCAGGGAAAATGAGTGGTAATCTGCATAAAACATAATGCAAACTAGTTTCCAATAATGGACTAAAGAGAAATACACAGACACACTTTGCTCAGATACTTTGAAATACGAAACACACAAATACAGCAATTCTTCCTTGTGTGTACTATTCGGATCCTGTTCTTTCAGTACAAGAAATATGTTTCAGATGACAGTATTCACACCTTAGAAAAATCAAAGTTTTAAGAAAGTTACAAACTAGACCTGGAAAAGACCATGAATGTGTGTGTGTGTCTACATACATACGAATATGTATATATAAGAAAAGAAAAAAAAAGAGTCCCTAGGTACCAAAATGCATTTATTTGTATTGATATATGTTTTATATAAAATATAGATAGGTATACAATATATGAACTCAAATATATAGAGTATATGAAATACAGAATAAAAATATACATGCTTTTTTTTTTAGGTCTCCACAGCTATTCATTAATCATAATAATAGGAGATTTGGTCTTGCAAGACACCCAATTATGGGAGAGCTCTCCAGAATATACTTTCAGAAAGAAAAGCAGCCATCACTCTTCAGCCGAGGTAATAAGGGTAATGACAAGGAGCATGACTGGCAGCTGGGCCAAGCTGGCCCCATTTCTGCTCAGTTACAGACATGGAGAGGTTTTGTGGGTGAAAATAGGGAGATAAGTCTTACTCTACTAAAACAAATCACGACTTACGTTGTTTTCCCCTATATATATATATATATGCATGTATGTATTCTTCATGCACTGTGTTTGCAAGTCAGTGTGTAAAGCTACCTGGTCTCTTTAATGGTCTAGCTAATTAACTGTGCACCTTCTCACCTGTCCAGTGTTTTTATGAAGGTTAATATCCCACTGCTACAGCTGCATTGAATACCTCATCACTGCTGTTTGTCTCAGCAAGTGAAGATCGGGCCCATCACTCAAACAGTCAAGCTTTATTAATAAGGAAGTTTAGTTCTGTCAGGTCCTAAACAGTTGCTCTAGAGTATCTCATTTACTCAGAATTAGAGGGAACTGCCTGAGCCACAATGATATAATACAACGAAAGAATTAAATCGTTACCATGGAAACAAAATTAATTTCTTTTTATTGTAATGTAAATTTTTAAAATCTATTTTTTAATCTGTAACAATAATTGACTACATGGATTTTTTTAAGGGTGCACAGCTGAAAGAGTGTAGATCAGAAGCTCAGAAAATTTGGTTTTTTACAATATATAAAATACAGTTATCTGAGATTAGCACACTACCTCTGGTTTCTTTGGCTGTTTTTTCCTTATCCACTGAATACATTACACATACTGAAGCTGTGCAGTTTTTGTAAATTGGGCAGTTCTATTTTGAAGCCTCTCATTTCAACTTACTACTCTGTATCTCTTGTAACTTGAAGTGGTAATTTATATAATTCTTGTTTATCATTTACAAAAAAATATGCACACACCGATTTTAATTTTATGGCAAAGGCAGCATTTGCAAGTTTAAAGCTTATAAGAAAAACACACAATAATAATAGTACAATGCCTTCACAACCATGCATTTCTCATATAGTAACATTTATGGAACAAAAATCAGCTGCAAATTCTCAACACCAACACATGCCATGTAGTCCACTTGCAAATCTAATTTCAATGAACTTTAAACGTAGACACCATCTCATTTGATAGAATTCAAAATTGCTTTGAACTGATCTGTTTGGCCTATTAAATCTCCTCATGCAAGACATCTGCTCTCAGTCAAATGTCCCAGTCCTCCTTTGTGTGAGATATGTGGAATCTGCCTGTGCACAGCTGGTCTGTAGAGCATTCACTGGCTTTCTAAAAGCAAATTAACCAGACATAGAAAGTTGGAATTACTCATTCCAGAGTAAGAAAAACAAAAAACAGAAAATCTGCCTATTATTTAAATCTGTATTTAATTGTTGAAAAATCCAAGCAACAGTACTGCATTGCCTCCATGAGCTAACAGTATACTTACAGTACTGTGAAGATTAAATACATGGTAACCATACCTGCAAAAGTTGGTGGGAATCACAACAGCATACCCAACACACGTTCCTCCCAAGCAGTTTCCCAGTTCATGGAAAAGCCCATGAGCCATGGACTCCAAAGGTAAAACAATGAGAAATGCACTCATGAAGATCCCATTGGTTGGCTAAAAAGAAAACAAAGAGATTTAGGCACTGCATGAAAAACCCTTCCTGTCTGATGAGAAGGAACATCCACTACAGGACTCTATAGCATTCACAGAGCTAATACCCTATATTGAGCTTTCCCATTTTGCAGGGAAAAAGCAGTTTTGGAAGAGATTACACTTACTAATACTTAGCTGATTTCTGTAAAAAAACCCAAAGAGGTTTCAATAGTTATGTCTCAGCCACAAGTACCAGTGAAATAAAAATGGACTTCTGAAATGCCAGATGTCACTAAGAGGCAGAACAGACACAGGTTCATTTAAATTATTTTAGTATGATGTGAATGGGCTTAATGAAGCATTAAATGCTTTAGGAAAGGTAGAAACACTATTACAATATACAATTAAACAAGAACTTTAAATCCATGCTGCATTTGTTAAATATTAATATTTGCTATGTAGCCAAGGAAATAAATTCATAGCTAGAGATTTCTGTCTTGAGAAGAATCCTGTGGTCTCTGACTCCATCTGTGTTTTATTTGCCCTCTTTGTATAAATCTACAATATTAATTTTTTTTTTAATCTGGATATTGCCTGATTGTGTAACACTCAGTGACTTAAGTGAGACTGGTAGTTCAACTTAACAGTCAACATTAATAATAATTTAGAAAGCAAATTATATTGAAAAAAATGACACCTAAACCAACCCAGATCCTGTTGGCACATGGCACTAGCTCAGCTACATTCAGTTTTTAAAACACAATGACTTAGCCTGACAAAACAGCTTTACCCATCTAACGTGTTTCCTGCCTAATGAAAAATCCTTTTTGCTACCTGTCCTGATTTTAAGAACTGTCCAATCATACTTCTGATTGAAGGATCTCAGCTATGTGTCCTTGAAACGGTGACAGCAATACTTCTAATCACAGGTAAACACCAGAATCTGGTATTAAATGGTAACTAACACATAGCATTATTAACTGATAACACTAATTACCTGAAATCACCAGAAGACAGGAAAGCTTAAAACACTGTAACAATTATGGTACCACCTCAACTTGCTTTGTTGTCAACATGGAGAAAAGAAATCCTTTAACTAAGGAAATACAATTTTTGTTTCAAGTGTATCAGCTGCAAGTGCTCCTTTTTGTCGCTCTGTTTCCCAAATGCACTCTGAAAATGAAAAGGACTCAGAGCACCATCAGTAAAAACTGACAGAGATTTGGTTAGGGTTTTTTTTCTGTAGAAACCTTGTGAAGTGTAAGAATTTGATGAAATAGCGGAGTTCTCTACCTAAATTAGCTTCAAGACTTGGAGACTTAGTTTTCCAACTGCAGATTCACCTGCTCCCAGTTAGAAAAAAAGGGGAAGACTTGGATTCTGCAGAAATTGAAGGGCTCCTCTGGAAAACCTTCCTATTCATGACCAGTTAATTGGACCAGGAAGTATTAAGATAAATTTTTGCGACAAATTCAGCTTTTCCACCATGTATAAATATGTCTTTTCTTGGATTTTGCTAGAAAAAACTGTTCCTACATTATATTAGAGTTTTGATCACAGTGAACATATTACAAAATAAAAACCACATTTGCCCACAAAAACTAGAGTGATTATAATATCCTAAATAAAAGTACTATTTTATTACATGAATAAAAAAGTACATTTTATTACATTACATGAATTTTATTGTAGTTTTCTTATAACATGCCATCTTGTTCTAAACATCCCGTACTTCCCCAATCCCCTAAACACATGTAAGTTATTAAACCCACAGTATTCTGCCACAACACAACTTGAAATTATCCCAAGGACTCATTCTGACTCAGTTTAACTACTACAAAATATTTACATTTAATCACTGGAAGTGGTCCTACTAATATGAAGATACTGGCAAATAAAATTCCCATGTACTTGTGAGATAAGGACCACATAGAAACTCAAAGGATCATCTCAGTGATCCATCTTGCTCTGTATCCTGCTTTGAGCTTGTACCAAATATTATAACAGGAATGGGAAATAAGCTCTATAATGTTATGAATCAATTCAGCTCCACCTGAAGTTTCAACTGTGTCCTCTTTTTAGTGACCATCTTATGCCGTGGAATAGGAAAATGTCGGACATTTCACTTTTATAGACATCTATCTAATGTAAAGATGCTGGCACGTGCTGTCAGCACTTTTTCAACTGTTTTGACTTAGAAGAAATATGCTACTAACAAATATAAAAACAACTAATGATAACCAGAACAAATCCATAGTAGGTTAATAAAATATCTTAATTCAGCATTGAAAAAAAAAGTCTGGTAGAATTTTAAAATACTTAAACCATAACAACCTCAAATAGAAAAAATAGTATCCAATTTAGTAATGACAGTAAAACGGAAGGTTCCTCCCTTAAGTTAAACAGCTAAAATGCCAGGTGGAGACTGTCAGTGTTTTATTAAATCCCAAAGATTTGATGACTGGTCCTTAATGGAGCAGATGGCCACGGATGCACAGGCAGA
Source organism: Climacteris rufus (assembly GCA_013398175.1). Taxonomy (NCBI): domain Eukaryota; kingdom Metazoa; phylum Chordata; class Aves; order Passeriformes; family Climacteridae; genus Climacteris; species Climacteris rufus. The sequence goes on along the minus strand of VZRZ01008823.1, from coordinate 219,860 downwards.
GCCAGAAAGGGATTTTGTTCTTTCATCTATTCAACCCATTTTCCTTGTTTTCTATTGTACTAGCAATGTGAGCCTGCAGTACATCCCTGAACTCCAAGTGCCAAATGATTCCAGACAGACTGCTCAAAAAGCAAACAGAAGACAAGGACCATCTAGGCAATTCTACTAAAAAACTCATGAGAAATCATTTTATCTCTTACTCTTTGGGTTTGGGGGGAGTTTTGCCTTTGTCTGTCTTGTTCTAAAGGAATTAACAATGAAGTTCATTTCAAATAACACAGAAAAGATAAAAGGAAAAAATCTACTTCTTGCCTCTGATGACTGAAATGACAGACAATAAAAGTGGTGAGATGCACTACTAGCAGTATCTTTCCACTTCCTCTAGTTTTTTGAGCAATGCTTATTGTTAAGTGTAACTGTTAAAACACCAGAAGAATTTAGAGGTATTTTACAGCCAAGATACTAATTTTACACTAATGGATAGGACAACTCCCATCCCAAAGAATAACCACTGTACGAAGAACAACAACTCTGGAACTGTATTTAATTATGGATGTGTGACTGATTAAAAGAATAGGGAAGAAAAAAACCCAAAATGCATAAAATGTTAGTTTTAATTGGAAGCCAATTACATAGACCTACAGAAGAGCTCTTCTGTTTAAAACAGAAAGAAAACACTCAACATATGTCAACTAAGATGATCACAGGATCACTGAATGGTTGAGGTTGGAAGGGGCCTCTAGACATTGTCTGATCCAACCCACTGCTCCCACAGCAGCGTGCCCAGATTATATCTAACAGACCAACAACTGAGAAGGCTTATAAAGATGCCTTTGTGAACTTCCAAGCAAAACTACGGCCCTGCCTTCCATTATCCAAGCTGATTATTTACCTGTTTTTATACACAGACACACAGAGACACACAAACCCCCCCAACAAAAGAAGTATAAAAGAAGTACACCCTCTGTGACAGAGAAGGCTCAGGAGAAAAAAGGGTATAATGCTAACTAACCCTCAAATATTTGATGGATAGCTTATTTCAAATGAGGACAAGATATGTATATTACAGGTAAAAAGAAGCTTAAGGACAAAATTTGTAAAGCTACAAAGCAGATCAGCTACCAGAGGAAACAGTCTTATAACAAGTTACTGAAGGGACGAACAGTCTGCAGAGATCAATAAATAATCCTTTACTTCTAACTATGAGAACAGCAGTGGGAAAATCTAGAAACCAGTTTGCAGAAAACACTTGTCACATTCACTGCAGATGGATTTAATATGCTATGTTTCCCAATATTAACTATCACTGAATCCATGGGAAAGCCTGTGCTTTAATCTATGTGCATGAGTCCCAGCAAAACCACAAGTGGTTGTCAGTTTAAAGCATACTAAATGGACTTCTGATGTTTTTAAATACAAAAATGTGAATCCTGAAATTAATGTCATTTTGACAGCAAGCTTAACACATAATAGACTCTTCAGACTAACAATGAATAATTTCTCTTGTCACCAGAGATCCCCTCCGGGACCAAGGGGCTCAGGAAGTGGTGGTGACAGCAGCAAGGTGTGCTGCCACTGTGGGTTTGAGTAGGCAACCTGAGGCAGCCCTCAGGACAGGACTGGAGAGGCAGACAGCCAAGGAGGGCTGAGCACACATCGAAGAGAGGAAGACAGGCAGCAAAAATAAATGGAATAGAGGGTGAATTTGAGAAAAAATAATGAGCACTGAGCATGAGAGACTAAGGATGCAGCTTAAGAGATGAGGGAACAGTAGGAAAAGAAGGAATTATTACAAAAGAAATTCAACAGACAAGTCTTTAAAATAACAGCAAAGCACAGATATGGAAGTCAAATCGGCAAGGAGGGGGAAAAACTGTGAGTGACAAAAAAAAAGGGGGAACCCAAGATGACCAGCCAGCCAGATGACAAAAAGCAGGAGTGGCATGGATATTTGAGAAACTATGGAAAGATGCCAGAGGATGCAGAAGGGCCTCTGGTGAAAAAAAACAAAACAAAACCAAAAAAACCCGAACAACAAAAAATAGCTCTGAACAAGCAAAGCTTAAGGAGGATTGGATTAAAAATACAAGCCAAGAAGAAAAGCAGTAAATAGAAGGAGAAAGACTGGATATGATTCACATCCAAAAGTTATTTAGCATGTAATGTTAACAAAAGTATGTCCAAGTAAACATAGATGTTACTGAGAAAACTTCTTACTATACCAAAAATAGTCTTGTTTTTAGAGGAGTTTAAAAAAGTCACCATCTTCAAATTTTATTACGGCATTATAAATTGAGCTTTCAAGAAACCTCAGCCAACCACACCACAATAAGGACTACAAAATCACTAGCTCTCCCCCAAACAAAAAAAGCACTCATACATACAGTAAACTAATTTGCCTCCTATAAATAATTTGAGTTAAATGGTACTGTCTGTTGTTAGAGAGCAAGCAAGGAGACACACAGCCAGTCCAGTTAAAAGCAGCAGCAGTGGCGGCAGCAGCATTTATTATTATATCCCCTTTATATATTGTAAGAACCCATCAGGTGTTCAACCACCCCCCCAGATGATTGGCTGGAGCCTCACAACACCCAGTTCCAAAACAAACTCGGTCTGAATCAAAACATCTCAGGACAAACACCAGATGTTCAAGCGTTATCTGTTTGTTTTGCATGGTTTGTATGGGAAAAGTGAATTTCTCAAAGACTTTGTCAGCCACAACTGTCCATTTGAGTACTCAAGCATATAACAAATAGTATTATTTTACTAATCCATAAAATTCAGTAAACCCAAGAATAATGTACTGAAAGTACTTCATTCCATTACTTTGCCTGCTCTAACATAGTTCATTTTTCTCTTGGTAACATTAAACACAAGTCTTCCAGGGATAATAATTCTTTTTGGCCAGTACTTCAGAAAACCTCTAGTTACCTTGGCATAGAGCACTTAACAAATCTGATTATAAGTTTCTGAGAAAAAGAATGCCTCAAACCTTTCCAACGTCTTTGTCTGAAAATTACAAGCTCTTCATGTGCAAATTTTTTATCATTTTATTGGCTTCTGAAAGAAGTAATGGCTGAGTCATTTGCATGACTTCTGCTGGATCGTATCCCATCCAAGGGCCTAATTATGAACAGGCACATGACTAACTGCTGAAATAAGCTGGAGCTAAAGAGTCTATTGATCTGACTGAAATCAATCACACAAATGTAAAGGCAGGTGCTGAACATTTCCTGCAGATTTTGCAAAGGAAATATCCATGTATTTCTACCAACAATGCAAGGAGTCTTTTCTCTGCAGCAATAACAGGGATTATTCTGAGAAGCAGACCATGACCCAGCTAAAACATGCCCCACTAAAAGAAAAGCTGTTGACTCAATTTTTTAATGCAACCAACTTTAACAGATTACTTTCACAGTTTGTCCCAAGCACATGGAACAGAGATTTTAAAGCCTTGTTTTATTAAAAGGGCTATGTTCCTGTTAAAGACAGGGCTGGCTAATAGGACTTTTAGCCTCAACAGCTCTTCATCAGCAAGAAAATCACTGTCTCTGCTACAGCCAGTTAATTCACTTCACTTTAAAAACCTTTCCACAAAAGGAGATTTGATATTTTTCTGGCAATTTTAATCAAATAGGATACTTCTAGACACCAATTAGCAGACAACTGGCTCTTTAGGTCTTGACTCTTCATACACTTGAGATTTATATGAAGCACAGATATTACAGTTATTAGAAATGTTAAGAGGGCATATACAACGTGCTTGCAAGAAAGCTTTCCATGAAAGAGAACCCCTTCTCTCCACCACCCCACCTCTGGCTGTAACAGAAGTTAGATATTTTTCTATGCTATTGCTAATTATTTATAACTGACTGTTAGGAAGCACCTTTCCAAGGCTCATGTTTTTAGCCAATTCTATTCATAGGAGGTCAAATGGCAGACCACAAAGTAACTTCTTTTATCAAATGCACCTCTCTTATCAAATGCACTAACATTAAACAAGTTTTCAGTATTGAGGAAAGGTATAAATAAAAAATGCTTCACCTTCCAGGCAAAATGTAATAGATTTCAAATATAATTCACACTCACTGAAACAACTACATAAATCCCAAATTAATGTTGCAAAGACTGAAAATTGTTAATCTTACACATACAAAAAATGCTTTAAACAATCTGTAAAAGAGCAAACCCATATTTGAGAACTGGTTACTGAGGAATACTTGTCATTCCTAAGAAACCCTAAGGAAAAATATGTTAAAAATATAAGTTAAAAAATGTCCTTAATATAAGAATGTATGAGTGGCTGTATTAATCTGCACTGAAGGTCCATGTAGAGGAATGTCTGGTCTCCAAAGAGGCCAAACAGACACCTAGGAAAGACTGTAAGGACAGATCAAACATGTTTCCCAAATACTCTAACCACTGGTGACTCAAGAACTTCCTGAGCCAGACGTGCTTTCCAAACAGCACATAAACCTCAGGGAATTTTGTCCAGCATCCTCCTGAGCCTCTGCAACCATGGGGCACACATGCCATGCCCCAACACAGCCTTGGAGCTCAGTACCCCATGAGGAACCATTGGCACCTGTCTGGTTCCAGTTGCTTCTTGCCAACTTGATTCCCCTTAACTTTTGCACTGAACTGATCTTTTATTGTCTCTTAACACGTACCTTCTCCCACATCACACATTTATATGTTCATCATATTCTCACTTAGTTTTACTTTTCCCTGACCAAAGCATCCTTATTTATTCATTCCTTCCATGCAAACTCTTTCATGTCCATAATGAATTACATCACCCTTCTCTGGACCTTTTCTTGTTTTCTTATTGATAGGATAGCAAGTAAGAATTGCACAGTTACTTAAAATATGAAAGCAATAGATTTATACAGTGGCATAATGCTATCTCCAGTTCTTTTCTAATAATTTCCAATATTTAATCTGCTTTTTTTGATCACTAATAAACACTAAACCAGTCTTGTCATGGAAATGCATCTCACACAGCCTTACGATCTCTTTTTGCAACATACTAATATTAGAAGCAAAGTTTTCTTAAAAACAGAACAAAACCAACAAAACCCTCAAATCCAAAACCACTAGATACTTAGCAATTACTGTTTTTTTTCAAGGGGGAAGGCAGAGAATGATCTCTACCAATCTGATTTGTCTCTTTCAATTATTACAATACATATACATCACAATAAGAAAAGTACATATTCACTGAAGGAGCTTGTTTGCTGCATTACTGTCGAGCTTAGACCTCCTGAGACAGCAGATTTAGAAATCCAGCACAGGATTGTAGAGTCTTAAGGCCTCGAATTCCCCCTACAAAGAGGAAAAAATCCACAGGTTTCCTTAAACCTCTAGGAAAAAAGCAAATGCCCTGCAAGAGGGTAAATTGTGTGCTTATGCATCCCTGCTTTCTTATTTCTAATTATTTTGAAATCTGACACTATCCAGCAAAATACAGAAAAGGCCACAGTTTCCTTCAATCACCATAATAAATGATACATCCATTTATTAAATTACGTTTTTCACAGGCCTAATAAAAGTATTTCATTTTCCAGTAACAGATGAAATAGACACAAGTGATTTGAAAGGTGAACATCACATCTTCTGAAGTAGAAATGCTTTTAATTAGAGCAACTGCATTCATAATCTTAAGGTAATTCATTACTAAAAACATACAGCAAAAGAAATACAAATATAGTAAGAGAAATGTAAGTGTAATTAACTACTAAAAATAAATTATTGTAACAAAACCCTGGATTTTCTGACAAGTGTAAGTATTGGTCTGATGCCTTTAATTTTCACCACTACAAAGTATCCTCCTACTGAATAGGCAAATACATAATCTCTCAACAAAGGTGATGATCAATAGCCCATTGATCACCAGGATGCCAATAATAAATACTAAGATTTTAGATGGATTACCAGTTTGTTTCTTGTGAGCAGTCCTGCACAAGTCATTTCACTGCACAACATCACTTCTTCAGAATTAGAGAGGACTAAAAATGATCAGACATGGAACAGTTACAGTTATTTTGGGGCAGAGGACAGAGGCAGAAAGAAATGACAATGAATGGATTAAAGGAATGTGAAGAGAAAAAGCCACCAAGATGGGTATGACTCCGACCCTCCCTGGTTAAGCACACACCACGCAGTTATGAAGCAGCTTCGAAGGAAGTGCCTGTGTGCTTCACACAGATGGCAGGGGGAGACAGAGCCCTTCCCACAAAGAGCTACAGCAGCAGAGCCCACCCAAGTCTGGCTAACTCCCTGCAGCAAGGCTCTGGGAAGCATCAGAAGAAACTGCCTCTTTCTCCGAGATTATCTCCATAACTTACGCCCTCAATCTGTCCTGATTGCTTTGTTCTGACTGGGTGGTGTGACTCCATCCAAGGGCAAGAAGAGAAATTAATAAGACTATCTGACAGATATGGTAAAAAAAAATATTTTTACTGAAAAGCAGTCAACTAGCATATAAAAAAATGAAGTCTTGCATTTTGATAAATTCACACAATGCTCAGAAGTATGGAAGTTAGCAATATTAGCATGCATCTTTATTGTTTCTCTCTCCCACTTTCCCATTTCTTTAGGTGCCATGAGCAACTTCATTTTCTGTAAGTACATTTTGGGGATTTTCTTCTCCACTTCTTTGGTTCTATTTCCTTCTGTCCTTTCTGCAAGTCCACACAGCATAGCTATAAGTGCTGATAATTTTCAAAAAAAAAAAGGGCAAAACTGCCCAGTGTTCCTTGCAGGCTTGTCTGTTACTCTCTAATGCTCTTCATGCAAAAACAAAACCCCAAAATAAACCAAAATCAGCACACAGAACCTCAAGAAGTATCTGTAAATTTCATCTCCAACCAACTTCTTTAATACCTTTCATCCACAAGGTTATTTCATCTAAGAAAATCTGCAGGATTAGAAATTCTACAGGAATGGGTGGGAAATCATTTTGCAAACACTACAGAGACATGTCTGTAAATCGGATCTACTGTAAACTATACTTTTAATATATTACTATATGTTTGTAATTCATACAAGAGGTGCATGGATACAAAAATAATTGTTCTTTTGGTTTAGATCAACTTGAAAAACAAAAGAGACTCTGAATGCCCTTCTACAACTATTACAACATAAAATATGCCTTAACTTGGGCACTGAACAAACATTTTGAAAGAAATGTATGCTTTCTGCTAAAGAAAAGACAACATCCTTAATTCATAAATGGAAAGAAAAGTCAAAGGACACTGTATGATTTTAAGAATTGGTCTTTCAGATATTGTATCCTGGGGTGCACAGCCAGGTTTTAAAGTGAGGCACTTAAAAGCCCATGTTATACCAACAATTTACCAGTTTATCAGCTGATCTCTGACTCCATGTAATTGATTAAATGCAAAGCAGAATTACTGAAAAATACATTATTTAATACATTTCAATCTAATTACAATAGTCCACAACAAAAGCCCTCAATTTAGCGAGCATTACTAGGGTTTAACACAGCGATTTATTTTGAAAACAAATTTTATGGCACAATGATTCAAAATCAAAATAATTTCATCAATAGGTAAATGCAAAATACTTTGCTCACCTCTTCAGCCCTGGAAGCATTACCTTTTCCCATGCTGCCAGCATCAGGAAGCTGGTAAATTGCACTTGCTTTAACAGGTCCCAGTCAAGGGAGCACAAAGTGTGAAAGTTCAAAGCACACGATGGTGAAACCATGCTTTCCAACCTTGCATTGCTAAGCCACAGCACACCATCAAATTTTAGGAATTTTATGGGGCCAGCAATTCTTAGGATTATTCTCAAGAGGAGATCAAGATAAAGAGATTACTATTTACCTGCCAAGAGACAGCTCCCAAAACAGCAGTGGCGACAAGGCTGAAAAATACCAGCTGTTCTGAGATCAAACAGAAGTGACGCATTCCTTTGGATGCCATGACTCTGTCCAGGCTGTTGTTTTCTGCACGGTGGGTATAGTAAACCTTGTGGCAGTCATTTAGCTTTGTGTGAAATCCCCAAAGAGTTATAAAAAAAATCACATGACAGATCATCCAGAAAATTCCAAAAATAGAAAAACCAGGTATCACAAAATACCAGAGCTCCAAATCACGTAGTTTAAAGGCTGCAAGAACGAAAAAGATGAGTTCAATGACTCCAACTGAGATGACAGAAAGCCGCCTGCAAATTTTACCACGGTACAGGTAGGGCTTCCATCGCTCAGTAACTGAAAGTCCACTGAAGTAAACATCGAGGAGGGGATCTGAAATCAGACAGCTGAAGAAACATGCCAAGGCAAAAGGGTTTGTGGGGATTTGCAGTGATGGAAAAAAGAGCAGGGATGCAATGGCTCCAAAAATTGTCAGGTTTGGAATTGCCAAAAAAGACTTCATACGTAAGTCAATAATCAACATGGCCAAAGCCAAGACCAACAGAATAATGCTTAGAGATTTTTCTACCAGCATAGTTGTGCTGGCAATTGCAAATCCAACTAGCTCCAAAAATTCAACTGTTGTCAGCAGAGTTGGTCGATGGTGGACACAACCGCAAATCCTCTCAACTAAAGCGCATAATATCCTTAAAACAATGGCAGAGAGAAGCAAATATTTTGTAGCTTCTTCTTTCACATCTGTTTTGAAGGCAGAATTATTAAGAAAACACAGAAGGCCAAGCAAAAAACCAAACCAAAGATTGGAGAGACTCAAACTTGCTGTTTCCATTGAAAAATAGTAGTACAGTATGCTGGCAATTCCAAGAACAAAGAGCCCCAGAATAAATATTACCAAAATCAGTGCATCCGCAGTTTTTTCCCACCTGACATAAAGGCCCATGCAAATGGCAACCAGTAGGTTGATTCTGGCAAGATAGCCAAGGTATCTGACTGATGAGTGCATGTTCACTTCTCTGTTTGCTTCTTCCAGCCTTGTCATTGCTGCATGGAGACAGTGACTAACACAGTAACGCAGTGACCTACACATGTAAACTGCAGTTAGGGGGTTTCACCCACTTGACTGACAGTAAATCCTCAGGTTTCATCCAGTAAACACAATGCAATTGCTGCCTTCTGTAATTTCATTTCAGTGACGGTGGTCCAGAATTCTTGAAGTCCTGGAAGAGAATTAAGGAAAGTTTTAGTTGCAAATAATTCCTTTTAATCATAAAGAACATAAATGTGACACATCCTATCTCACAAAGGAGTTTACTACCTAGATTAAAAAAACACACAGAAAAGAGCAATTAAGTGTGTTGTGAAAACCAATAAAAATGGCTTCTGCATAAATGTTTCATAACTTGAATGAGAGGAAAACAATCTTGGCCTGGGCAATTTTCCACAAAATTAGGTATCTATATTAGGTATCCATGGATATCCAAAACCATTCTATGATAGCCACTAGCCCCTAGAATAGTTTATAATTATTTTAAAACATTGTTTTACTTCACCACTACATTTGGTAAGTTCGCACTTAACAGTAAATCTTTTCAGCATGCTTTGCAAGACTTGCTTTTAGCAGTCAAATAAGTATGGTATTACAAAATTAATTTCCCACACGGTTAAGGAGCATAACCCACAGTGAAAAAGATATTATCATTATCTCCATTTCACAAAAGGGGAGTGGACACACAGATGTATCAACTGATTTGGCATGATTTTCAGAGATCTTTCCTAACGTGAAATCAAAGCCTTCATTTTCAGCCCTTCAAGCCACTTCCCTCCCTCCTCCAAAAGCAAACAACAAACAAAATGATCAGGATAAACATTACACTTAGAACACAAGCACCTCCTGCTCAGATCCATTTAGCTGACATGATTTTCCTTTTAATATAGTTAGGAACAGACAGCAGTATTTTAAATGTAACATTTTTGTAATGTTACAGGCAGAGTCTCCAACACATAAAAAAGACTTACATGCAGCCTCTATAATTTTTCAAGCAATTAACTGATTGACCATCTTACAGAGACTTCTGAAGAGTTACTGGTATGATAGAGAAACCAATGTGCCAAGAACACTCAGTGCTAGGTTATAACTTACTGCTTTTATTTATAATGCTGGGGGAAGTATTAAAAGACACCTTGACTCAAATTCAAAACTTATTCTCTCTTGATTTCTAGAGTCTCATTTTTTTTAAACCAGTGAACAACAAATGATACAGTGAATTGACTGATTCACCCATAAGTTTTGGCAGATTTGAAGACTGACACCCAGTGTAAAACCAGTTTAAGTAATTGGTGTAAAGAAAAACTAGGCCTAAGATATCCTATTGTTTAAATGACTTATTTGGTAACATGTATTTTCAAATTATGTTAAACACCTAACAACAATGCAGATACTACTTGGAAGAACTACGCACTAAAAATCTGTTTACTTGAAGCAAAATACATACCATATATTTAAAGCAAATTGCTATTACATGAAGTTATTGTAATTTAAAAGTTTATTGGATTTCAACTGTGCATTTTCATAGTATTTATTATTATTACTGTTTTATAGATATTAACTTAATTCCAAATTGCCTGTAAGCTTAATATCTCACAATATTTCTTCCCCCACTTAGTAAGATACTTTCTGTTCCTCTCACCCTTTCATTTGTTTCTACATTATACAGACAACACAGACTCAAGTTAGCTACCATATTCCAGGCCACAATACTTCATGTTTCATAGCACTGACTGCAGTCTCAGTTTCTTGTACTCCAATCAACAACCAACAATATGGACAACTTGAACCATTTATTTCAACTGCATGCCCTCCCCCTGCCTTCAACTCTCTCGTTCAAATCACAGGGAAACAATTTCCCATCTCCTTCCAACCCACAGCACTGACATGTGATTACTGCTACTCTGAAGAACATCTGCCATGCCATCCTGTTTATCTTGATTCCTGAGCCTTTCTGGAACCCTTCCAAGTCAGGAGGCTATCACTATAAATGTCCACTTGGACAACAACCCCACAGAAGCCAGCAGGAATGAACCTATTGCATATGAGCAAAGGAAAAAGCTCCTGCCTAACACCTGGCTTAAAATTTTGCTACAGTCACCAAGTTGTTTTTTTTGGTGAGATCATTAATACTAGCAAACTCCCTTGCAGGCAAGCAATAAGCCACTCCAAAAGAAAACTACTCTCACTGGGTCAGCTCGTGCTAAGTGGAGTTTTGCTGCGATCACACCACGAGAAACCTGAAGTAGAAGCTCCTCTGCTGCTGCCCCATGAGCTGCATTGGGTGCTGGAATAGGGGAACAAATGGGAGACCATGTCTGTTCGTACTGCAAAGACACAAAGTCTGCGTGGGCACAAAGGATTTGCAAAATGACAGCTGTGAAGGCAATCTCTTCTTCCTGGCTCCACCTTCTAGCCAATTAGCAATAATGTGCACTCCTAAACCGCACTATTAAACATTAGCATTTTTCTAACCAAAATATATGGTTGAGTTTTTGTGATTAACGTATCCCATTACATAGCTATTACCAAATAAAAAGACCACTGCACTTCAATTTTAAAGAAAAATTTCAGTAACTGATCTGTTCTTTAAAAGACAGCTATCTGTTAGCAATTTCTGTTACGACTTTGTTTATACAAGACTGTTCAAAGTCCGGGAGGGCGTGGGTGGGTGCTGTGTTTGTTCTGTTTTAAACTAATGGCCTTACAGTTTCGGGTCGAACATGACTTAAGAATCTCAGCAAATCACATCTAGATTAAAAACAAAATGTGGACACTCACTTTTAAGTACTTGTCAACTTTTGCAAATATAGTCTTATGGAAAACCTGGAGTCTCAGCAAAGATTTAGATACCAAACTATCTTAACAGCTTTCCTGTATAGAAAGGAACACTGCTCTCAAGTAGTTTGTACCCTAACTTGTCTAAGAAAGTTGAAAAAATAAAAAAAACTCAAAGCTTCAGTAGTTTATCTACAGTTGACTTTAAGTCCAGGTGAGGCCTATCTAAAGTACTGAACATGCTCTCCTTCAGCTTTATTCTTCCAGGTCAGCTGTCTTCTTTTTTTTTTTAAAGCAACTATGTAAGAGTGTGTGGGTTTTTTAAACAAGAAGTCGTATTTAGCTAATATATTAACACAGCAGACTTGGCCCCTGAGAGAACGACTCCGTTAGCTTCCAGATGCTAACATCGCGCCCAGAGCGGCGCGGGCGGGTTGGGGCGAAGGTTCCCGGCTGGAGCCCCAGCTGCTGGGCCGGCCCGGCCCGGGAAGGTCAGTGACGGCGTTTGGCTCCACGGCGCGGGGTACCCGAGCAGCTGCACCGGGACGCCGCTCTGTGCTGGCGGCCGCCGCGTCCCTCCCTCGGGGGTGTCCGCCCGGCCGGGCTGCCCGGCTGCCCTCGGTGACGATCCCGCCGCGCCC